>JACEFZ010028300.1:0-160000 GCA_014155875.1 Cepaea nemoralis
GCCCCCTTTTACAAATCAGCTTACTATGGTCTGCCTTTTTCTCCACCAATATGCTGCCGGTACTCTAGGACAACCCCCTTCTACACACTGTAGTCAGTGAAGGAGACACCAGCGCCAGGTCAATAACACTGTCTTCATCACCCGGTCGACTTGCTGTCCTGTTGACACAGCCACTGTTGATGCAAAGAAGGTCGATGGTTTAAGTGCCGCCTCGAGCTCCTGCCGTTATGTGGTGGGAGAAATGTTTCTCCATGATATGACTTTAACGTTGAAATCTCCACAGAAAATGACATTTCTATCGTGACTCAAGCACTGCCACCTCTGGGAATCCTCGCTCGCGTTGAAGGCATAAACATTAACCAACACAAATGGTTGCCCGGGTTTAACTCTGATAGCCTGTATTTGTATCTCGTCTCTGTCCCACATAGACATGTCCATCTCTGAAGCCACTATACTATCTCAAATAAGAAATGTCATTCCCAGGTGTCTACTGTTGTAAAATCATTTGAAGCGGGCTATATAAAGTGCGTTTACTCCCAGTCGCGTCTCCTGTACAGTAGCGCTACAATATCGTTTGTGTACGCCAAGCTTTCCAGAATGGGGCCTCGTTGTTTCGCGATGATTCAATTCCAAAATAAAATACGAGTAATATAAAGACCCAGACGGACGTATTTGTGTCTTGTTCTTCTGGTTAAACGGCGTTTGCCTTGTTGTTTACGCCGACCCCGTTGTCTTCGAGATTTGTTTGCCTGTTTTACGAAGCGCAAACGCTGATCCCACGTGATGGAAAAACCAAACACATAACACAGTATCGCTGTAAACACACGGTGAATGATAAAATCAAGGATGGTTTCGCTCAGATGCACGCACTCCGTAGCACCGGAAAAAATCTTGAGAAAACAAAGGAACTCCTAGTTTACATCCTGGCTCAAATAATTACACGCAAGAGATAAAACTATCCATCGTTTGCGTGAACATGAAGAGGTTACGAAAAATCACACACCACTTTGACCGGAAGTTTCCTCTATTTACAACTAAGACAAGTATCAATAAAATGAGAAAGAATAAAACTTAACACATATCGACATTTCAGTAGACAATACCTTCGTCAAGATTAAAACACGAAAAAGTGTTTAAAAAGCAATCGGGTCGTTTTCATTGCACAGGGTGTTATCCCATATAGCTAGGTGTCGTTTAGCAGGGAGGCCTGCCGAAAGTTCATGCTCTAGTTAAACAAATAGCCAAAAAAAGTATACCAACTTGCCAAAAATTAAAAACTTCCTCGACGAAAACACAAGAAAGATATTCTATACTTCCCACATACAAACACATATTGATTATTGCTCCACAATCTGGGATGGATGCTCCAAATCAATAACAAAATGCCTTTATTCACTCCAGAAAAAGGCAGTGCGTCTAATCAATGGTGATAAGTTTACAGACAATTCTAACCTACATGAACGTCTTCAATTACTGCCACTCCACAAACGCCTACTTTTTAATAAGGCTAAACTAACTCACAAAATCCTATTTCAAAATACCCCAAGCTACCTTTGGCCATTGTTTAAATATAACACAAGACATAGCGAACGACTAAATATACTTCATGTCCCTAAACCTAGGATAGACTTATATAAAACAAGCTTAGCATATTCTGCTACTCATTTGTGGAATAATCTTCCACAAGAAATCAAAGACACCACTAATCATTATACATACAGTCGCAACCTATTTGAACACTACCTCAGGACAGACTACATGTCCCCTTAAAAAAAAAAAAAACAGCAACAACGACAATAATAATGGTAAATTATCTCGAACGACAACTAGCCAAAAAAACAAATCCCATATGTGTGGCACGTTACACCCATCTTGGATATTTATGATGCCCATGTTAAACATTGCCTCAACGAGTCATGTATTATTGAATATTTTTCATGCGTTTTAATGCTTATTGTTCTTTTGTTGTTAAAGAATTGCTTCATAAGAGATGTTGAATGAAAGAATGTATGACAGGAAATAGAGAAGGGCAGAATGTCAGACGGGCCTGCGTACCCAATTCTTAACCCTTTGAAAATAAAGATTTCGTTCGTTTCGTTCGTTCGTTCGTTCCTTCGTTCGTTCGTTCGTTCAGTCGTAGAAAGCACGAACTCCGTTGCTCCAGCGACAACCCATAGGAGTTTCGGAGATAATTGCTCTAGTGAATCGAACGACGTAGCACGGATTCAAACTCACAACATCTGGAGAACCAGGCTGGAGGCGTAACTACTTCGAACGGAAGTCTCAATAGAGTTAAAGGTAAATTAATAGGAAATTACAGCACATTAAATGTACATTTAAGTGCGAAACATAATAAGAATATAATATTTATTAGACCTTATATTATTGATACTTGCCTTTGCTTTTATTGTGGTGTTGAAGATGATGATAATGAAGATTTTTAAGGGTGACGATGATAATATAAGATAATCTTTGTTTGCACCCCCTCGCTTGAACTCAAGCGTAGTCCATACACGTACTACGTCCTCTAGTGGACAGGACTGCTTTGTGTGTGTGTGTTGTGTGTGTGTGTGTGTGGACTAGCTTTCCCTATTACCATTGTCCCTCGCCATCAGGCGAACCTACTATGACTTCAGAGGTACTTGTAATTTATGTCCTCAAGTCTATTACGAGAAGTCAACATTTTAGTCCAAATGACCGGTGTAGGGGTTGAACCCGCTACCTCAGTTTCAGTACACCGGGTGTTTAAAGCGATTGCTGTCATCAGATGGTAAATAAGATTTTGAAGATGATGATGACAATAATGATTTCGAATTCGATGATGACGATGATGTCGAAGATGACGATAATATAGGTAGTAGTGGGCACTACTAGGACGACGACTGAGATGATGATGAAATATCTAAACTACCCGAAACAGACCTTTCCACCGGAAGTGCACCGGTTCCTAATGATGACAGTACACTTTGCGTGAGCGTAATGGCTCTTCTATCTTTAAGCCTCACCGGAAACAGACATATAAACGCGACAATTCCCCGAATGACACGCTCCATTTAAAAGACCCTTAATTCCTGAAATGTCTACTGTATAGCCAGTATCTCTAATACTAGTATAACGCACATCGTTACACAGAAACAGTCTACCAAATTGCAGCATACATGTCAACTCAATTTAAGCATAAAATCCCTGAAAAGTGAAATCCTCTGTTTAAACAGTGGCATTTCTAAACCCCAAATGGAATAACCGTTTCACAAAATGCGCGTATTACGTGTTAAATAAATATAGATGTTTGTGGTTTCTGTAAGGCGTAATCGAAAATTGACGACTCGTATCTACGCCGTAGTTACTTAATATTTGCTGTCGCTATAATACCTTTGAGTCGAATCTTTCGGTCCATCTTAACACATAAATCTAATTTACTTTATTTACACAGCGCCGGCTGGTCAGGTTTTGTCAACAATTTGACTTTCCTAAATATCAAATAGCCACAATCACCAACCCGTATGTATTTTACATGGCATTATGTCTCCATTTCTTACATTTAGAAAGACCAAACTGGCATTTCGGTTGTTAAATATGGCTTAACTCTGTGACTCTACTTTTTGCAATTGGTCATATATGAGTTCTGCGGTGAGAATTATCTTTCGATTAGCTTGAAATTACAGTTCTTTGAATGTTCTACAAAGTCTGGAGACAGCTTTTGGAATAGTTATGTCAACTATTTAAAATCGGTTTACACGGATCCGGAAATGGTGTAGTTCCTAGATGGGTTACAGGAAGCATTGTCCATCATTTGTTAAATCTGGAAGGTTTCCCTAATAATGTCCGATAATTTCGGAAGTGGTTTTTTTCGCTAAAAGAATTTCATTCATTCATTCATTCATTCATTCATTCATTTATGAGTTCGTTCGTACGTTCGTCCGTTGATTTATTCGTTCATTCGTCTGTTCGTTCGTTTGGTGGTTCATTCATTACTTCATTTATTTATTCGTTCGTTCGTTGATTGATTTATTCATTCGTTCATTACCCCATTTGTTCTTTCGTTCGTTGATTGATTGATGAATTAGTTCATTCATCCATTCGTTCGTTCGTTCAATGATTCAGTCGTGCATTAATTACAACGTTTGTTGATTCAGTGATTGATTGATTAATTGATTAATTGATTCATTGATTCATTCTTTCATTCGTTTGTTTGTTCCTTCGTGTCGGTGATTCATTCATTCATTTATTCATTTGTTGCTTCGTCCTTGATTCATGCATTCGTTCATTCGTTCATTCATCCGTTCAGTGATTTGTTCATTCATTTATGCATTCACGTATTTATTCTTTCTGTTGTGTTCTTTCTTCCATTCTCTTTTCTCTCACGTTCATCATACGTGATGGTGCGATCAGTCAATTTAAGCCAATGGAGATGAACCGAACCGTTCAAGAATCCAGTGGTGCCCACTCTATGACCACGAGCAGCATGACGATGGAGGTGATGGCAGTTACAAAAGCTTTTATATGGCTGGAATTACAGCATTATACCAACGTGTGTGTACTAAGTGACTCAATGAGCATGATTCAGAAGGTCGAAGCTGGATCTGTACGTAGATAGTGGACTGAGTCGCTGCGGAAGTCTGTTGTCCGTAAAGTCACCTTCATCTTCGTCCCAGGACATGCGGGAGTCGAGGGAAATGAACGAGCTGATAAACTGGCTGGCTCTGCACCCTTTGTAGATGGCCAGCCCATGGATCGTGCCGATGTTATTAACGTCCTCAAAGATAGGGCGAGAACAGAGGACTTTGACGTCAGTGAATCCACATCGCTGTCCAGGATGAGAGACTTGGGAGTAAGAATCGGCACGGCCAGACACGAGAGGTACATCGGGAAAACGAAGTGCCTCGTCAACCAACACAGAACTGGCACTATTAGACACCGGACGCTGATGCATATGCTGGGGGGAGGATCTGAGCACCTATGGACCTGTCCGGAGTGCAATGAAGATACCCCAACTGATAACTGATAACTGATAACTTCTCCTCTTCCTTCTCTGTGTGGAGGGGTTATGTGTGGGGGATGTGTGTGTGGGTTGATGGTTGATGCGTGGATGGGTTAAGAGATGTGTAGTCGGTGAGGAATGTGTGTGTGTGTGTGTGTGTGTGTGTGTGTGTGTGTATGTGTGTGTGTGGGATGTGTGTGTGGGTGGTGATACTTGGGAGGATGGTTAGAAGTATGTGGGTGTTGGTGGGTTGGGGATGTGGGTATGGAATGTGTATTTGGGTGGGTGAATGGGTGTGTGGGAGATGTGTGTGGGTTGGAGGATGGGTGTGTGATGGGTGTGGGGGTTGGATGTGAAGTGTGTCTGTGAAATGGATATGTCTGTGTGGGTGGGAGTGTGTGAGTTTTGATGGGGTAAATGTGAGTGGGTGGAGGATGTATGTGTAGGTGGTGAGTATGTTTGTAGGTGTCACGATACTAGTGGTCAACGATCCGAAATGTTACTAGAACAACGATAGACGGCCAAGGCCGCGGCATTTTGTTTGATGGGAGAGCCCTAATTGAACGATCGGAACGATTGAAGACGAGAACCAAGTCTCGTGGATAACGGAAGATTGTCGACCAGGAAACTTCAAAGACCAGAGTTCGTATTTAAATTAACGGACGACGGAAAAACAGCGATTTCAAAACCTTTGAACACCGATGTATCGCGATAAAGTATTTCACTAACCTTTGAAGTGGGAAACGGAGATTAGCGATCACGCCGTATCACAGCCTTTTGTAATAACGGAGGCGAATATCGGTGATCGGAGGAGACGAGTAAATAATCATTGATGTCCCGAAATGACCGGGCATCAAAGGAGAAATTCGGTTGTATTGAGAAAAAGATGAAGAGGACAGGAGGGGGAATTGGTGGAATAACCCATATAGTCGTACAGAGCCAGAGTATTAATAGGCTGGAAATTCTAGTGGAATTGAGTGTGCTACTTGGCTTCCACGAGAGAAGTGGTGGTTTATTCTTGAGTGATTATGAAAAGGGAGTTACAATGTTTCAAGTCGGATAATACTGACGAGCATTTTGTATTTATTGTGCAATTAGTATTCCCGATTCAACCGAGGATAATTATAAGGTAGTTGTGGTGTAGAGTATAAATCTCTAACAAAGTGTATTTGAGTGTGAGACCGTAATAATGGGCGTCGGCCGAATTTAGCTGAGAAGTAACATAATGGATTGTGTAAATTATCAGTGCACTCGATAGAAAAAGTACTAAGATAATATAGGATAAGTATGATACGAGATTCTAGTATAGATGGTTACTGGGATTTCGGAGATCTTTTATGACATTTCCTTCTTTACCTAGTCTTAAGTTATGTGTATACTCCTATGTCTTATGTCAGAGGTCAATTCTCTGTGTATATATATATATATATATATATATATATATATATATATATATATATATATATATATATATATATATATATATATATATATATCCATCCATTGGCACCTTGCCGTCTTGACAGACGATAGTTTGTGCTTTAAAAGGCATAATAACTTTTAACTATGGCGGTAGCGAGTGTGACTGATAAGGCCAATTTGCGCTGTAAATGTCCGTTCACAGTGGGTGCATCTGAACACGTGGTCATTTCCACCATCATGCACCATCTTACGTCTCAAACGCTTGGTGTGTGACTTTTCTTCAATAATTTTCTCCTTTGACTTTATTCCATTTCTGATATTTGCCCTCCATGCAACACGTTCAGCGGCGACTTGCTCCCAATGTGCATTATCAATGCCTGTATCAATCATGTCCCGCTTACACACATCTTTGTATCGTAGTAGAGGCCGACCCTGAGATCTCTTACCCATCTGTAATTCGCCAAAAAAGATATCCTTTGGTATTCTACCATCATCCATCCTCCTAAGATGTCCTATCCATCTAAGTCTACGAAGACTGAGCATGGAATAAACTGTCACACAACCTGATCTTTCCAATACTTCAGTATTTGTGATCTTGTCTTGCCACTTAATACCAAGAATTCTTCGCAAACACCGCATATGAAAGCTGTTTAAATTGTTCTCTTGGTGTGAGTAAGTTGTCCAGGTTTCACTGCCATAGAGAAGAGTACTAAGGACACAGGCTTGATAGACAAGGACTTTTGTTTTGGCAGTAAGCTTCCTGTTCTCCCAGACTCTTTTTCTTAACCTGTTCATTGTTGTTGCTGCCTTACCAATCCGGATGTTGATTTCCTGATCTAGGGATAATTTGCTATTAACCACTGATCCTAGATATGTAAAATGGTCTACTATCTCTAGTTCAGCGTCGTCAATAAAGATTGATGGTACCCCATGTGCACCTTGTGACATAATCTGTGTCTTCTTTTTGCTAATTGTTAAACCAAATTCAGAACAAGCATTGGAGAATGCAGATAGTAGACATTGCAATTCTTCCTCAGAGTGGGTCGTAACTGCAGCATCATCTGCAAAAAGCAACTCTCTGATCAGTACCCTCCTAATTTTGGTCTTAGCCTTCAATCTCTGAGCATTGTAGAGGCCGCCATCTGAGCGTGAGTGAATGTATATAACTGATAACGGCCATAAGCCTACTCTCACCTCTAATGAGTTTGAGTTAGGTTGATAGCACCTGATATTGTATATTTACCAGGTTCCTAGGACGAAAGAAATAGCAACACTCCTGAAAAGAAAGAATGGACGCTAGTCTGGGACAGTGATAAATATCGGCCAGACTGAAGTCTGATATCACATATACAGGTCAACCAGCTCTAAAGGTAACGACATAATAAGTCGGTCCTGATAGGATACTGACAGCAGAAGATATGTCAACTCCACATAGAACGGATTGGCAATATGGTTCCCATAACCATAAGATAAATACAAACAAACTGTAATACCAGAACTTTTCCTCTGAAGCTGAGTACATTCTTAGACTTTAAGACAGTGTGTCAGTGTAATATATACGCAGGGTTGTGACTAGTCCTACATCCATAGACTATAATACATTAACTGTGTCGGATGTGTAAACATTCCCTGGAGTTTAAGAAAAACATTCAAACATTGGATATCACAACCTGAAAGACATTACCTATAAGAAAAACGCTGTTGTGGAAATACATTTTATATTGTGAAGACATCCTCAACATCAAGCAGAGAGAAAATACCCTGGGTGAGAGTAAACAAGTTATGTGCTGTGGTGCCAATCTATGCCGTTGTGTGATGAGAACAATGAGGACTGTGTCTTAGTGTGTCAATCTTACCTCACATACAAGATAGAACACAACAACAACGTCTTTACATACACTCTATGCACACCCATGACACTTTTTATTCAATAAATAATGTTAGTATTTATTGGAGGACAATGTTGTGTGGGTATGTTCTGAAGGAAAGTGAAGAGGGGTGATGACATTGCGATAGGAGAGAGAGAGAGAGAGAGAGAGAGAGAGAGAGAGGAGAGAGAGAGAGAGAGAGAGATGAGAGAGGAGAGAGAGAGAGAGAGAGAGAGAGAGAGAGAGAGATAGTGAATAGAAGATGGGGACGGGGGGTGTGTAGACAAAGGTCAGACAATAGACCCAACATTGGAAAAAGGGAAATTGAAGTGTGCTTGTTGATTCTACTGTCCCCCCAGAGACGACACGTGACAGTAGGTAGGGGTGTGTGTGGGTGGGGAGATGTGTGTGTGTGGGTGAGAGATGTGTGGGCGGGGATGCGTATGGGGAATGCATGTGGGCGGATGTGTGTGTGTGTGTGTGTTGGGGGGATGTGTTTAATTGGTGGGATGTTGTGTGGGAGGGGAGATGTGTGAGGGGTGGGGAGGTGTGGGATATGCGAGTGGATGAAGAATGGGTGGTTAGGGTGTGTGTGGGTGGGAGGGTAGATGAGAGAAGCATATGTTGATGGGTGGGTGGGTGAAGTGTGGGTGTGAGTGGTTGATGGATGAGTACGTGAATGGGTGGATGTGTGTGAGAGATGAGTGTATGGGTGGGGGATGTGTGTGTGAGTATGAAGATGTGTGTGAGCGGTGAATGTGTGTGGGTGGGGTATATATGGGTGCTGGGGTGTGTGTTTTTGGATGAGAAATGTGTTGGTGGGTGGGGATGTGTGTATGGGTGTGGTGATATGTGTATGTGAGTATATGGGTGGTGAGATGTGTAATTAAGGGATATATGATTGTGGATTGAAGATCGGTGGGGGTGGTTGGCGAGTGGATGGGTGGAGGATGTGTGGGAGGGTGAGTTTATGTGAGTAGGTTGGAGGTGTGTAGGGATGTGTGTGTGTGTGTGTGTGGGTCGAGGATGTGTGGTGTGGGGGAGACTGTGTTAGGTGGGGAATGTGTGTAAGTGGGGGATGTGTGGGTGGGTTCGGGTTTTGTGTGTAGGTAAGTGTGGGACATGCGAGTTGGCGGGAATATGTGTGTGTGGGTGTTGGATATGTAGTTGGGGGATGTGTGTTTGGCTGAGTGGTTGGGGGTGTGTTGACGGGTGGTGGTGGATATGTGGGTGGGTGAGTGTTGGTAGGTTATATGATGGGTGGAGGATGTGTGCGTGTGGGTGGGGAGATGTGCGAAGGTGTGGGATGTGTGGGTGGGTGATGGATGGGTGGATGCATGCATGTGTGCCTTGGTTTGTGTGTGGGTGGTTGGGGGATGTGTGTGGAGGGATGTGTGGTGGGTGGGAGATGTGTGTGTGGGTGGGTGGGGAGATGGTGTATGTAGGGGTGTGTGTGGGATGTGTGGGTTGGGGTTGGGTGATGAGTTGATGGATGGGGGAATGTATGTGCCTGTGGGTATGTGTGTGGTTGGGTGGCAATGTTCTTTTTTCCTATGTGAATGCACAATGCACTGATGAACGAAAGATGAGTGATTGAAAGGGCCGAATGTAAGACGGGCTTGTGTGCCCAATTTGTTACCCTTTGAAAATAAAGTTCGTTCGTTCGTTCCTCTTTTCTACCTCCCCCTACAACAACAACACCCAACTACTACTACTACTACTACTACTACTACTACTACTACTACTACTACTACTACTACTACTACTACTACTACTACTACTACTACTGCTACTACTGCTCTACTACAATACTACTACTACTACTACTACTACTACTACTACTATAATTACTGCTGCTACTACTACTACTACTACTACTAATACTACTACTACTACTACTACTACTACTACTACTACTACTACTACTACTACTTCTACTACTACTACTACTACTACTACTACTACTACTACTACTACTACTACTACTGCCGGCTCCCTGGCCGAGGAGTTGACAGCTTTCTCCGTTAACCCCGAATACTCTCCAGGTTGACGTGAACGCACACGAATTAAAAGTGGTTCGAGTCGCGCCAGTGACTTATGAGAGTATGGCGCCGGTCGCTCAGAAAGTCGTGGCGCGCTGATGAGCGTAATCTAGCTACTACGCTTACTGTTAACGAACGTTGCCGGCGATGATTCGTACGGTGATTTCCGGCTCCATGTTCTTGTTCCCCGATATTACGGATATATAGAATACTCGTTATGTTAAATTCCCCGATTATTTCAAGATCGCGTAAAAGAAGGACCGATTACTTTATAAAGGTTCTCCAACCCTTGTTTACACTTTGCACATGTCATGTTTCTGAAATTCGCTTCCGACACAGAAATACAGAGTGACATTTTCAGACGTAAGTAGACCCACAAATCACGTTTTATGTAGATGTCTGTGTTTGTTCTTAGATGTATAATTAAATCAACCATTCATTTTTATATAAAGTGTGTTATTTTGGACTATTAAAGTCGGAGGGCAAGTGTCAAACTAAAATGATGAAGATGGCATGCTATGATCAACAATGATGTGATATTTCAATGGCGGGAAATAGCCGCTTTCTTGTCATACTCCAGCGATCACTATTTAATATTCTTATGAAACATTCACAGCGATGTTAAAGCCAATGAATGCAGTTTTGCATTTTAAATCCATTTTAGTAATTTTGTTTAATTTTCCATCACGCTAAACGGTCGGGATCGTTTATTTTTGGGTAACTTTTCATCACGACTTAACTCATATTACGCGCGCTGGTAGGCCGTAGACAGGGCAAGCAGACAGCATGATGTGGTATGTGCATATATCTGTGACGTGCTGGTATGGGAGCTGGTCGTTCAGAAAGCAATGGCAAACTACTGAACGTAACACTTGCCTAGTACATCAACAGCAGCTGAAAAATGCATATAATATATATATATATATATATATATATATATATATATATATATATATATATATATATATATATATATATATGTGTGTGTGTGTGTGTGTGTGTGTGTGTGTGTGTGTGTGTGCATGTATATATACATATATACTTAGTATGTACGCAGATACGTACGTATGTATGTGTGTGTATTTATATATATAGTATATATATATATATATATATATATATATATATATATATATATATATATATTTATATATATAGACACACACATATACACAAACGTACATACGTATGTAAGTATATATATATGTACGTACGTATGTATGCATATGTGTGTGTGTGTGTGTGTGTGGCTCACATTCCTTTCCGTAAGAAACCAAGGCAACGCGATCTGCTTCCGAATCTCGCACAGCTGTGTTTTGTACCTGGGTATACAGGATTACGAACAGCGTCTTTAACCTCTTCGCCAGGGAGATCAGCATATATATATATAACACCAGTGTTCGTGGCCTAAAGGATTGAAAATGCGATTCGTGAACTGCTTACCACGCGTTCGAAACACAGCAGCAACCGATTTGGCAGCAAACAGTGTTGTCCTGGGGTTTGAACATGTTGGTATGGAGCCGGTCGATTAGAAAACAATGGCTAACTACTGAACGTAAAACTTGCCAAGACATCAACAACAGTAGTAAAATGCTGGTGTTGACAGTCATGTCCTGTAAATATAAATATATTTGCAGTCAACACCAGCATTTTTCAGCTGCTGTTGATGTACTAGGCAAGTGTTATGTAGTAGTTTTCCATTGCTTTCTGAACGACCGGCTCCCATACCAGCACGTTATAACACAACGCGACATGGTCTGCTGCACAAATCAGTCACAGCTGAGCTTCGAACGCCTGGTACCCGGCTCACGAACCGCGTTCGCAAGCCTTTGGCCACGGAGACCGGTATATATATATATATATATATATATATATATATATATATATATATATATATATATATATATATATATATATATATATATTATATATATATTATATATATATATATATATATATATATATATGATATATATATACTGTAAAAGACGACTATACACATGGACAATTTGACTACATAATTATTAATAAAAGATTTAGAAATGCATTAATTAATGTAAAAGACAATGCCTGGATGCTGACGTAAACAGTGATCATGTACACTATGTGGACAAATAAAAGTACGATTAAAGAGAGGGGAAAAATTTTTTAACAACCTGAGACTTAATAAAGAGGTTCTTAAAGTAGTAGAAGAAATTCAAGAACAATACAGAGTGACTGTGAAAAACAGGTACAATGCAATAGCTAAAATACAGAGTATTGATGAACAATGGGAAATGTTAAGGGTATCATCAAACTAGCAAAGAAATATTACCGGAGAGAAGCCAAAAGCTAAGAAAGAATGGATGAATGATGAAATCTTAAGGCTGATGGACAAAAGGAAACAGAATAAAAATGACAAACAAGAGTATGCTAAGATAAATAAAGAAATAAGAGATAAATGTGTGAAGGCCAAAGAAAGTTGGTTTAAACGAGCAATGCAGAAAAATTGAATTAAATTCCCATTAAAGATCAAAAAAGTATGCACAGACAAATCAGCGAGCTCACAGGAAGAAATTTAAAATAAATACAGGGTGTTTGAAATCAAAAACAGGACAGATTTTATTGGAGGAAGGTGCTATAATGAAGAGGTGGAATGAGTATATAAGAGAATTATATAATGGAGAAAGGAAGAATTAACAAAGAAAGTAACTTAGAAGGCCCACCTATTCTAAAAGAAGAAGTCGCTGACGCTATGAAACATATGAAGAAAGGAAAAACAGCTGGGCCAGATGAAATCACAGTAGAAGAATTAGAAGTATTGGGAGAATTTGGGTAGATATATTAACCAAAATGCTGAATGATATTTACAACAGTGGATATTTACCGAGCGATATGCCTGAAATCTGTATTTATAGCAATACCAAAGAGACCAGGAGCACTTGAATGCGAAGATTTTCGTACAATTAACCTCATAAACTATGTCACTAAGCTTCTACTCAGAATTATAATGAGAAGAACAAGAAAGAAAATAAAAATGAAATTAGTGAAGAACAGTATGGTTTTATGGAAGGAAAGGGTACAAACAATGCAATATATATATTACGAACACTAATAGAAAGATCAATAGAGAAACAGAGAGACATATATTTATGCTTCATAGATTATACTAAGGCATTTGATAAAGTAAAACATGATGAGCTGATTAAAATGTTGGAAGATATCAACATTGATGGGAAAGATTTAAGAATAATAAAGAATATATACTGGAACCAAGTAGCAGCAATTAAAATGGGAAATAAAGAGGGTAGTTACGAACAGATAAAGCTAGGAGTACGACAGGGGTGTGTCTTGTCACCCGATCTCTTCTCCCTATATAGCGAAGTAATAATGAGAGAGATCAAAGAGAAGCCAGGAATACTAATCGGAGGATATAATATAAACAATATACGCTATGCAGATGACACAGTATTGGTAGCGGATAATGCAACAGACCTACAACAATTGTTGGACATTGTAGTATCAGAGAGTGCACAGAAAGGACTGCTCCTTGAATATCAAGAAAACAGTAACAATGGTGATATCAAAGAAAATGGGGACACCAAAATGTCACATAGAAATAGAAGGGGAAATTCTCAACCAAGTGGATAATTTTAAATACCTAGGGGCACTTATAACATCAGATGGAAGATGTACAACAGAGATTAAGAGCAGAATAGGGCAGGCAAAGCCGCATTTCAGAAAATGAAGAGTATCTTATGCAATAAGTCGCTATCAATGAATGTAAGAAAGAGAGTGCTAAAATGCTATATAGAACCAGTTTTGCTGTATGGCAGCGAATCTTGGAATGTAAATGAACAAATTAGGAAGAACTTAGAAGCAACAGAGGTGTGGTTTTTGTGACGAATGTTGCGAATTCCTAACTCACAACGATTGCCTGAAAGAGGCTAATGAAACTAGAACACTATATACAACAATAAGAAAGAGACAAACAGCTTTCTTTGGTCATGTGATGAGAAGAGAGGCATTGGAGAACATCGTGACAACTGGAAAGATCGAGGGGAAGAGAGGCAGAGGCAGACCAAGAGAAATGATGCTGGACGGACTGAGACGGTGGCATGGAGGAATATCATCAGCAGAGTTGATCCAGAACACCAAAGACCGAGATCTGTGGAGAGCCATGAACGCCTACGCCAGCCGGCACGGCACTTGATGATGATATATATATATATATATATATCTATATATTATATATATATATATATTATATATATATATAGGCCACGGAGACCGGTAGATATATATATATATATATATATATATATATATATATATATATATATATATATATAGATATATATATATATATATATATATATATATATATATATCACATCACAACAGAAATGATTAAAGCTTTAGAAGAATTGGACTAGAGCAAGTCACTAGACTGCTAAACACATTATATGATACTGGAGATATACCTTATGAATTATGTATTCTGTATTTATTGCAATCCCAAAGAAATCAGGAACCTTAGAATGTGATCAACATGGAACAATTAGTATAATGAGTCACATCACAAAGATTTTGTTACGAATTATCATGCAAAGAGTGAGGAAGAAAATACAACCTGAAATAGGGGAAGAACAATGTGGGTTTGTAGAAGGAAAGGGTACAGTAAATGCTGTGTATATGCTGCGAACAGTTATTGAACGTGCTTTAGAAGTAAACAAGGATATACATCTTTGCTTTATTGACTACACAAAGGCTTTTGATAGAGTTAGACATGTCAACATTGTGGATATGCTTGCAGATCTACAAATTGATGGGAAAGACATTAGACTTATAAAAAACATATATTGGAAACAACAAGCTGCCATAAGGATTGATAATGAAGTAGGACAATATCAACCTATTAAGAGAGGTGTTAGGCAGGGATGTGTAATGTCTCCAGATCTTTTTTCCCTATACAGTGAAAATATTTTCAGAAATGTAGAAGACCTAAATGGAATCAGCATTGGAGGACGAAACATAAATAACATTAGATATGCAGATGATACAGTATTGATTGCAGACAATGCACAGGATCTGCAACAATTAGTAGACGCTGTTGTTGTACACAGTGAGCAGCTGGGGTTGGAATTAAATTGTAGGAAGACACAGGTTATGGTCGTCACTAGGAAGAACGAAGTACCACAATGTAATATACAAGTAAATGGGAATATTCTTCAACAAGTGAATCGGTTCAATTATCTCGGAACAGTCATAACATCTGATGGCAGATGCCTTGAAGAGATTAGAACAAGAATCGCCATTGCGAAAGTAGCCTTTAGCAAGATGAAAAACATTCTGACCAATAAAATGATGTCAATTGAAACGAGAAAAAGAGTGTTGAGGGGATACATAGAGCCTGTTCTTTTGTATGGATGTGAAACTTGGACAATGTGCAGTCAAGCTGAAAAACATCTGATGGCTGCAGAAATGTGGTTTCTGAGGAAAATGCAAAGAATACCATGGACAGATAGAAAAACCAATGACCAAGTACTACAAGAGACAAATGAAAATCGTAGATTGATTAGAGAAATTAGACGTAGACAGTCAAAATTTTTTGGACATGTTATGAGAAGAAATGGACTGGAGAACTTAGTGACAGCTGGCAAGATCGAAGGGAACAGACCAAGAGGAAGACCGAGAGGAAAATACCTGGATGGCTTGGCCACATGGCATGGACGAGACAGGAACACTGAGCTGATCCACGACTCTGGTGATCGAGTGAAATGGCGAATCATGACCGCCCACGCTTTCCGGCATGGCACATGATTGATTGATTGATATATATATATATATATATATATATATATATAATATATATATATATATATATATATATATATATATATATATATATATATCGGTCTCCGTGGCCAATATATATATATATATATATATATATATATATATATATATATATATATATATATATATATATATATATATATATTAATATCTATATAGATATCTATATATATATATACATATTGAGATCCATGGGGCAAGGAAACAGAACAGATGGTGTCACTATTTTATTAATATCACATGATTTGAATCAGCGAAAGATTTAATACTTGTGGCGAAACGCCAGTGGCTCATGTCCTCATGCCTTCTTTGATTTTGGGAAAACAGGGGGACACGGCTTTCTGAAGCTCTCAGTTCTCTTGTTCGCTCAATCATGAAAGATAGTTCTTTGGGGTTACCTTCATAACACAATCTTTATATGGAGCAAGTAGATATAGGTCTTTCTTTCGGGTAGACCCGATGGAGCGCCCTGCGCCAAATGTGCACTGGTGCGGCTTCTGGAGGATTCATGTCCGTTTCTATTGATCGCCATCCACGGCCGAATGTCAAGAGTTCAAGTTAAAGATTGAGACATTTTTAAAGGTTTCCTACTGGTGGAATGAAAAGGTAAACTTGGGGTTTCTTTGGTCCAGCCAAAACTTGGCCTATAAATATCTATTGTCTTAACGACTGAGAGGATATGGCGAAACAGCAGTCTTGCCATATTGGAAAGGGGGTGACCGTTAGCAAATCTGGCTACGCGTCTTGATCTTGGCATGGCAAGGGAACAAATCTGAAGAATAAATAGTTACCAAATGATATCGCTTGTTCTTGGCAGCCGATAGACGAGTGCTATCTTCTTCCTACGGCTTACCGTTACTTAGTAGCATCTCTCATTTAAATATAAGCACATTAGATAGCTACGGTGTGCTGGAAGGAGGGAAGGGCTCCTTGGGGAGGGGGTCCACCAATCTATGATCTATCTTCTTGAGCCGGAAGAGGCTATCCACGGTGCTATCTCTTTCGTCTTTTAGTCGATAGGATGATGTGGGGATTATAAATAAACTTCGTTATCTTATAGAGAGAACCTGCATTCCTCTGAATCTACGTGTTAGGTGAGGCACTGCCGGTACATTGCGGCGACAGCTCAGACAAGAGCAGCAGCCAGAAGAGGTAGTATCTTCTTTCATATTCTTGCTGGGAATGGGGAACTCCACTGCATGCCATACAACCCCACTACTATACTAGTAGTTAACGGGGAGAAACACACAGATTACTAGGCGCACCACACCACAAGATCTTGGTTGTGAGAAAGGCATGGTTTGCGAGGGAGAGAGAAGCTGGGAAATGAATGTGCCCAATAATAATAAAGGCAGGGTATGAGTGAGGAGAGTGATTCGTGTATGTAACAGGGTGCATCGGGTAGCCGACCGGACGTCTACAGATTGGAGGTCTATGCAAGCCAGGACGTAGCCAATCCAGGGGCTACCTGACATGTCCGACGCATCCAAGCCAGCCACTTATAAACTGGTGTTGGTAAGCCGAAATGCATAACTAATATGTGGTGCTTGAGTCAGCTTGATCCCTCACTCGAATGTTTGTCCTTTCCAGGGTCCTTCTTTTGGAAGTATGAACAGAGCTGAAGGTCTCGACAGGGCTCTACGCAGAAAGTATGTTTATGACTATGCCATGGCAAGGTTTGTGCCATGCCAGCTATAGGGATATGATCTCTACGAGATAGAGCCACTGCTGACCTTGAAAGAATGACCATCAGCTGTACTGACACATCACCAGTCATCTCGATACGTTTGGATTGAGTCCTTTGTATTATTGGACTGGACCCCGCCAATCACTCAGACACACCCATTATTATATGAGAACTATTCTCCAGGACATTATTTCCTACCTGACATTATGCCAGGTGATTCCATGGCACTTCCCTAGAACATTTGATAACTAAAGTGGTCCATGGAAACTTGGAAGTTTGGTCTACAGAAGGCTGTTGTACGTACAACCAATTACCTGGAAGGAAGGAGATTCTTGCACACTCGGTGAGCTGTGTGTGGACGGATCGGACAGTGTATGAAGCTGGGTCTGTGAATCTAGCTACCTGAGGCTCTGTGCCTGAACGTTATCCTTGTTGTGTCTGTTTAGAACTATCTGTTTTATCTGCCTTGATGTTTTCCTGTGCTGTTCTTGATTAGGTTAATAAAATTACTTTCAAGTTATTCTGACAATCGCCATGTTATTTATGCGACAGCCAGAAATACACCTTAGAGGTTAGGTCCCGAGGTTGAAAGACAGAGTGACAGTGAGTCCAGGGAACGGAGGAGGGTTGGCAAGCAAAAACCTATCAAAGCCAGGGCAATAGAATAATATTGAAATATTGTTACATAGTTACTTGGGACCCTCCACGTAGCTTGTTACAATACTGTTAGTTGCATATCCTTTTTTACATGATGTCACAGTCAACACCAGCATATTTTGCTGTTGTGATCTCTTGGCAAGTTTATATTCAATAGTTTGTCATTTCTTTCTGAATGACCCCCCCCCCCCCCCACTACTACGTATGGGGCTCCCCCATACCATTAAAAAAAACCAACGCAAAGCAGTCTGCTGCCAAATCGCCCACAGCTGTGTTTTGAACGTGTGTATGCGGGGTTACGAACTGCGTCCATTACCTCTTTGTCAATGAGCTGGCTTTAATAATGTAGTTGATTAATAACAATTACTCAATTAATATAACTCAGAATAATATTTTTGTATATGCAGTCTACTATTGTCCGTGGCGAAGGGTTACAGACACGATTCGTAATCCTGTATACCCGGGTTCAAAACACAGCGGTGCTGGGTTTTTTTTTCGAAAAAGGTATTGGTGCCAGTCATTCAGAAAACAATGGCAAACTGCTGAACATAAGATTTGCCTAGAAGTCATGAACAGCCAAAAATGCTGGGGTTGACTGCTACATCCAGTGAAGGACATGCAACTAAAAAAATATGCAGACTAAATAACCCATTGTTTTTGTATTTAATTTTTCTAAAGTGCATGATTTGGTATTTTATAAAAGTTGAAAGTCACCATAAATCTTAAGGCTTATTACATTATTCATAATTTTTATTATTACACTAGCTGACCCGGCCCGGCTTCGCCCAGACCCTGGTGGGGAGCATCTCATTTAATTCATATAATTTATATAAATAGTCATATAAGCTCCCGTTCCCGTTCCCGACTATCTATCTTTCTGTCTGTCTGTCTGTCTGACCCGGCCCGGCTTCGCCCAGACCCTGATGGGGAGCATCTCATTTAATTCATATAAGTAGTCATATAAGTTCCCGTTCCCGACTATCTATCTGTCTGTCTGTCTGACCCGGCCCGGCATCGCCCAACTCCTGGTGGGGAGCATCTCATTTAATTCATATAAGTAGTCATATAAGTTTCCGTTCCCGACTGTCTGTCTGTCTGTCTATCTATCTATCTGTCTGTCTGTCTGACCCGGCCCAGCCCATGGTGGAGAGCATCTCATTTAAATCATATAAGTCATATAAGATCCCGTTCCCGACTATCTGACTGTCTGTCTGTCTTGGGTAAATGGAGGAGGGAGGAGGAAGAGGGAGGTGGAGGAGGGAAGAGGAGGGATTAGGAGGAGGAGGGAGGAGTAGGGTGGAGGAGGAGGGGAAGGAGGAGGGAGGAGGAAGAGGGAGGAAGAGGGAGAAGGAGGGAGGAGGAGAACGCAGGAGGAGGAGGGAGGAGGAGAGGCAGGAGGAGGAGATAGTAGGAGGAGGGAGGAGGCGGAGGGAGAAGGAAGAGGGAGGAAGAGGGAGAAGGAGGAGGGAGGAGAAGGAGGGGGCGGAGGAGGAGGGAAGAGAAGAAGGGGGAGGAGGAGGAGGGAGGATGAGGAGGGAGGAGGAGGAAGAGGGAGGAGGAGGGAGGAGGTAGAGGGAGGAGGAGGAGGGAGGAGGAGAGAGGAGGAGGAGGGATGAGGAGGAGGGATGAGGAGGATGGATGAGGAGAAGGGAGGAGGAGGAAGAGAGAGGAGGAGGAATGTGAAGGAGGGAGGAGGTAAAAGGAGGAGGAGAAGAGAGGAGGAGAAGAGAGGAGGAGGAGGGAGGAGGAGGAGGGATGAGGAGGAGAGGGGGGAGGAGGGAGGGGGAGGAAGAAGGAGGAGGAGGAATGAAGGGGAGGAGGATAAGGAGGAGGAGGAGGGAGGAAGAGGTGGAAGAATAAGGGAGAAGGAGGAGGGAGGAGAAGGAGGGGGAGGAGGAATGATGAGTTGAGAGGAAGAGGGAGGAGGAGGGATGTGGAGGAAGGAGGTGGAGGGAGGAGTACGGAGGAGGTAGAGGGAGGAGGAGGGAGGAGGAGGAATTAAGAGGAGAAGGGGGGAAAGAGGAGAAGGAGGAGGAGGGAGGAGGAAGAGGGATGAGGAGGGAGGAGGAGGAAGGAGGAGGGTGAAGGAGGAGGAAGAGGGAGGAGGGAGGAGGAAGAGGGAGAAGGAGGAGGAGGGAGGAGGGAGGAGGAGAACGCAGGAGGAGGAGGGGAGGGAAGGAGGAGGGAGAGAGGAGGAGGAGGGAGAAGGAGGAGGGAGGAAGAGGTAGAAGGAGGAGGGAGGAGGGGGAGGAGGAGAATGATGAGGAGGAGGAGGAGGAAGAGGGATGTGGAGGAGGGAGGAGGTAGACGGAGAAGGTAGAGGGAGGAAAAGGGAGGCTGGGAGGAGGAGGAGGAGAGAAGGGATGAGGAGGGAAGGAGGAGAGGGATGGAATGGAAGGGCGAGAAGGGAGGGGGAGGGAGGAGGAGGGAGAAGGAGGAGTAGGATGGAGGTAGGAGGAGGAGGGAGAGGGAGGAGGGGGAGGGGAAGAGGAAGAGGGTAGGAGGAGGAGTGGAGAGGAGGAAGGATGAGATAGAGAGGAGGAGGAGGAGGGAGGAAAAGGCAGGAGGAGAGAGGAGCAGGAGGGAGGAGGTAGGAGGAGGAGATAGAGGGAGGAGGAGGGAGGAGAAAGAAGGAGGAGGAATGAGGAGGAGGAGGAAGAGGAGGAGGATGGAGGAGGGAGGGGGAGGAAGAGGGAGGAGGAGGAAGGAAGAGGAAGAGGGAGGAGGAGGAAGAGGGAGGAGTAGGAGGGAGGAGGGGGAGTGGAAGAGGAAGAGGGTAGGAGGAGGGGAGAGGAGGAGAAAGAGGGAGGAGGAGAAGGAGGAGGAGGAAGGAGGGGAAGGAGGGAGGAGGAGGGGAGAAGAGGAGGGAGGAGGCGGAGGGAGAAGAAGGAAGGAGGAGGAGGGAGGAGGGAGAGGACGGAGGGAAGATGAGGGAGAATGAGGAGGGGAGGAAGGAAAGGGAGGTGGAAGAGGAGGAGGGTGGAGGAAAGAGGTAGAGGGAGGAGGAGGTAGAGGGAGGAGGAGGAGGAAGGAAAGGGAGGAGGAAGAGGAGGAGGAGGGTGGAGAGAGGAGGAGGAGGTAGAGGGAGGAGGAGGAGGTAGAGGGAGGAGGAGGGAGAAGGGAGGAGGAGGAGGAAGAGGGAATAGGGAGAAGAAGGGAGAAGAAGGAGGAGGAGGGAGGAGGATGAAGGAGAAGGAGGCAGGAGGAGGAGGGAGGCAGGGGGAGGAGGAGGGAGGAGGAGGGATGAGGAGGGAGAGGGAGGAGGAGGGAGGAGGGGGAGAAGGCGGAGGGGAGTAGGAGGGAGGAGGAGGGGAGAGGTAGAGGGAGAAGGAGGAAGGAGAGGGAGGAGGGGGAGGAGGTAGAGGGGGAGGAAGAGGAGGAAGAGGGTGGAGGGAGGAGGTAGAGGGAGGAGGAGGGAGGAGGTAGAGGGAGGAGGTAGAGGGAGGAGGTAGAGGGAGGAGGAGATGAGAGGAGGAGGGAGTTCGCCATTCCGAATTCATACTCGTCTTGGTTCTTTGATTTCGGTCCTTCCATTGAATGTTCTTCCCTTCTACATGACTGTAGATAACTTCCTTACACATAAAAAGATGAATTGTTATTGATATTGCCGTGGCATGGAGGCATATATATCAGCAGCAGGGTGGAGGGAGGAGGAGGAGGTAGAGGGAGGAGGAGGAGGGAGAAGGGAGGAGGAGGAGGAAGAGGGAATAGGGAGAAGAAGGAGAAGAAGGAGGAGGAGGGAGGAGGATGAGGTGGAGAAGGAGGCAGGAGGGAGGAGGGAGGCAGGGGGAGGAGAAGGGAGGAGGAGGGAGAGGGAGGAGGAGGGGAGGAGGGGGAGAAGGGGGAGGAGGCGGAGGGAGTAGGAGGGAGGAGGATGGAGGAGGAGGAGAGAGGAAGAGGGAGAAGGAGGAGGGAGGAGGGGGAGGAGGTAGAGGGGGAGGAAGAAGAGGAGGAGGTAGAGGGAGGAGGAGGGAGGAGGTAGAGGAAGGAGAAGAAGAGAGGAGGAGGGAGTTCGCCATTCCGAATTCATACTCGTCTAGGTTCTTTGATTTCGGTCCTTCCATTGAATGTTCTTCCCTTCTACACGACTGTAGATAACTTCCTTACACATAAAAAGATGAATTGTTATTGATATTGCCGTGGCATGGAGGCATATATATCAGCAGCAGAGTTGATCCAGAAAACCAAAGACTGAGATCTACGGAGAGCCATGAACGCCTACGCCAGCCGGCACGGCACTTGATGATGATTGCCGTGTGACGATTCTGTGTAGTCACGTCATTTTCTTCCCTTTCCCTAGCGTTTTGGTTCGGGGATTCTTTCATCATCATCATCATATATTTACGTACGTATTTTGGGAGGGGGAGGAGGGAGGAGGAGGAAGAAGAAAAAAAAATACGACAGTTGGCAGCGCTGGAATGAAAGGAAGGCGTGTAGAAAATTTCATCTCAATCGGATGGGCCGTTCGCGAACGTATAAAGGACATACAGACATACAGACATACATATCCACACACATCCTAATTTATATATAAGATGATATGCGTGGTGCACTAATTTTGCATTTGCAAATATGTGCCATATTATTAAAATGGCTTTAGGAGGAAGGAGGAGGAGGAAGAATGAGAAGGAGTAGGCGAAGGAGGGGTTGGAGTGGAGGAAGAGGCAGGAGGAAGAGGGAGTTTAAGGTTTTCATTTGAATTTTGCGTTCTAACGGTGGCTCTCAAAATAACAACCTGAGTTATCTCCCTTAGCGAGAAAAAAACCATGAGCAGTTATCTGCCCTTAGCTTATGTGTTTTGTGGTCACACTTTTCCACATGGGATAACAATATGCCAATGTTAAATATTAAGCTGACATACAAACATTAATATCTCAGCTTACAATTCACTTACAGACTTGAATAAGGTATCGTTGGATTTGATTTTTCAAGAGGCATCCAACTATGCAGCTTATATAATTAAAAAACAATTTAGAAAATGTTACTAAAGTACCTACGTAATCTAGCCTAGGAATCAACATACAGCTGAAAGATGCTGGTGTTGACCGCAATATCCTGAAACAGGATGGAAGCGCGGAAAACAAAACTACTACTACTACTACTACTACTACTACTACTACTACTACTACTACTACTACTACTACTACTACTACTACTACTACTACTACTACTACTACTACTACTATTACTACCCCTTCTTCTTCTTCTTCTTCTTCTTCTTCTTCTTCTTCTTCTTCTTCTTCTTCTTCTTCTTCTTCTTCCTCTTCTTCTTCTTCTTCTTCTTTATAATGTTCTACTAGCTGTTCGTCATCCTCCTCCACGTCCCTTGTCTCTTCAACATAACCTTCCCTGTTTCACCTCACACTCCACGAAATATCTTTCTTCTTTTCAGAGTACTCTTCAGCAATTATGCTCATTTCCTATTCTTCTTCCTCAAATACCGGTTTTTAGTTTTTCTCGAGGAGACTATTTGTTCTGAAAAATCAAATTGAATATGTCCCAGTTCCATTCCTCGCCTTATAATCAATACTCCACTCCTATAAGTACACCCAACCTGGTTGTAATTCAGTTCATTTGCATAATTATGCTATCCGGGCTAATAAAATGGCGAAATGTGACGCTCCGGAATTTGAAATCATGTATTTGGAGGAGGAGGACAATCGAATTCAGTTAACTCTTTTATTTCCATAAGACTCCGAACTGATATCCTAAGGAGACAAAAACCATACTGAGAAAAAAGCAGTGGTTAATGACTTTCAAACTGGCAACACCTACTGTGCTGCAGGCTGTGATATGTAGCCAGATTTATTTGGTATGGTCATGCCATACACAAGAATATAATATTGGGTTATACGTTGTTTGAGCTGAATTAAATGCCTGTCTAGTTTACAGCGTAGACAAAGCTCGTGGAACAGATTCAGAAATATTCCAACACAATGTTTTCCCGTATCGAATTTGAATAACGAAGACACAAACAATAGATTGCATGATTTATTGCCTGGATTATTACGCTGCATCTCGTCAGGTAAATACTGCAGAAATCAAACAGCATATACTAAAGTGATTAGATACATCCTTCAAGCTGAAATATACACATTCAATTGTCTACCTGCGGTAATTTTAAACTGACTGTCATGTCTTTCTGTTTGCACAAGACTGGCTTCTGTCGATTGATTGCGATTGCTTCATCGACCTTTAACAAGCGACCATTTTGTGTAGAACTAACCAACATCAGAATACAAATGTGACGAAGAGTGTGTATAACACTATGGAATTTGTGGAAGTCAAAAGAAAGTAAACTTTGCACCAAACTTAGACTATTTAGGTCTAACACTTAATCAGTAGCAGGTCAGCACGGTCGAATGGGTAAGAACTCGTGTTCTTAAACATCCGGTGTGCTGATGCCGAGGTTAGGGGTTCACCCCCTACACCGGACAGCTGGACTAAAATGTTGACTTGTCATTCTTGATTTGGGGACATAAATTACAAGTACCTCTGAAGTCGGAGTGGATTCACCTGATGGCGAGGGACACTGTTAATAGGGAAAGCTAATCCACATGCAAAATTCAGTCCATCACTGCTATCAACAGTGTGTATGGACTATGCTTGAGGTCAAAGCGAGTCAGCGCAAAAGAAAAAAAAAAGAAGAAAGAAAAAGAAAACTAAATCAGTATTGCTGTGTGGATGTTAATCAGGTCTTAGTCGGATATGGCTGACCTACAGTATGACAGTAGACGGTACTACCTGCTTTCTATTAGCGCCGAATGTTGGACGGCGCTCGCCAAATCTGTTATCCTACATTCTGCTATGGCTTCGAACGGAGGAGCACATTTGGAAGGGTACAAGCACTATCCTTTTGCGAGGAAATGCAACCTAAAGACTAAATGTCATTGCAGGGCAGACCAATTGATTTGCTGATCCGGCAGCTTCTGCAGCTGGTATAGTTCCAGACGTATTTGTGTTACCTTTCCTGTAGAGTAAACAGGGCAGGTCGGGAGAGGGATCATGCTGTATGGGCATGACATGGTCTGTACAATTCAGCCCAGGCTTTGTGATCTTAAGAGGTTATTATGCCTTTTTAAAACACAACGTAACAAACATTCGCTGTCGAGACAGCGGGGTCCAGGTTGCATGGATGAGAAACATGGAGAACAACAAAAGCAATTGCAATTAAATAAATATTCGTTAATTGGTGCCTAATTAAAATGTAACAAGTATAATGGTAATGCAGAATCACAGATATGGAGCTCATCGCGAGAACACGACAAACACCAGTGAACCAAGTGGTGATGAAAAGACGCTGACGATAGATAGGACATACACCGAGAAAATGTGAGAGTAGTATAACTAGAACAACCTTTGACCGGAATCCACAGCCAGGAGAAATAGACGAAGACCTAAGATCACTCGAAGTAAACATTAGGAAACAGAACTGAATAATATAGGAAGACCGGAGAGCTAAGGATAAGAGGGCTTGGGGAGAACTGGTTGAGGGCCTGTGTTCTAGTTAAATAAAGGATACAAGAATAAGATATTGGTGGTTGTTCAGCATTCATTCTCATTAGTACATCTTTGTCAGTTTGCATTCAACTAGATAGACAATGCAGACAAGAAAATCCGGCTGCTGTGGAAGCGGAAGTACAGACTTAAATCTTCGAGAACTCTTTAGAGTTGTGATGCTGTCATTTAAACATATGGGTCCGTCGTTCGACGCGTGAGAAGTTCGTGGGCTTTTACGGCTCAGGCTGGATGGAGAATTGTGAAGGA
Source organism: Cepaea nemoralis (assembly GCA_014155875.1). Taxonomy (NCBI): domain Eukaryota; kingdom Metazoa; phylum Mollusca; class Gastropoda; order Stylommatophora; family Helicidae; genus Cepaea; species Cepaea nemoralis. Next base: position 26,263 of record JACEFZ010028300.1, read on the forward strand.
GGATTCTTGTGGTTTTGCTTTGACCACAAGTATTCTGACTTTGAAAGTCATGGCAGTAAGTAAAGCAATATCATAGGTCGAGACACAGACCTTCACTCGGTCATGCTTATTAGTGACTCAATCAGTAAGCTCAGGAAGGCAGAGATGGGCTGGATCCGAAGACGGTGGTTGATGTCTCTGGGGCGGACACGCAAAGATTAGTTTTATTTTCGTCTCAGGGATGCGGGTGTACACGGAAATGAGCAGGCTGATAGACTTAAAGGTAAGGCTACTGTAGAGGGCGGACGAGGCATGGACCAGGATGATATAATGAATGCTCTACGTGAAGTACTGAGTGCTCTACATGGCTATGAATCTACAACCGTGGTCAGACTACGAGAACAGCAAGTTTAAAGAGGTGTGGCCAGAGAAGAAAGAGCACTCTACAGGGAACCAAAGAAGATTAATAAACCAGCACAGAACTGGTGTCGTGAGCCGCTATACGCTGCAAAATTTGCTAAGAAGGGGATTCGAGCACTTATGGATTGAATGGTTCGATGTGCAATTTGGATGCTCTGTCGATTAACTAATTAGTATAGATATGTTAGTTAGTTAGTCGACAGATCATCCTCATTGCACATCGAACCATTCAGTCCATAAGTGCTCGGATCCCCTCCTCAGCAAATCCTGCAGCGTGTAGCGGTTAACGACACGAGTTCTGTGATGGTTTATCAGTATAGACATGTTTGTTGGTCTAATCTTGGCAGTTTGTTTCGTTCTTGTTATCTGTGCCGAGTGGGGTTGATAACTAGCAGTGGAAAGGGAATGTCATCAATGAACATTACAGTGAAGGGAGAGATACTAGAACAAGTAACGAGTTTCTCCTGTCTTGGACTTGTAATAACAGATGATGGCAGAATTGAAATATAAATAAAAATGATAATAGGAATGGTCAAACATGCTTTCAACAACATGAAATCAGTATTAATATCTAGAGAAATTTAAAACGCGTTGAAAATGAGAATTGTCAGATGTTATATATATTCAACACTACTGTATGGCGTGGAAGCCTGGACAATGAACAAACACTTAGAAAGTCGAATAGAGGCCCTAGAGATATGGATATACGAAAGAATATGTTGTATTTCATGGAAACAGAAACACTCAATTATAGAACTTCTAGAATAACTGGGAATGAAAACATAGTTGATGAAAGAAATTTAAAAAGTGACAATTTTGTCACTAGAAGAACATTACAAGAAGAAAGAATCCGTTTCCGTCTCCCCATGAGAAATAGGACATCGTGGATGCACCCTCGCTCGAAACACTGGCACCTCATTGACTATGTAATCGTCAGGAGGAGTGACAGACAAGACGTTCGAGTGACAAAATCCATGTGTGGTGCCGAATGTTGGACAGACCATCGTCTCATTATCTCGAAAATGAACATCCACATCAGGCCACCACGGCGTCCTCAAGGGGCAAAAATGCAAACAAAGCTAAATGTCACCCGCCTAAACAGCAAGAAAATGCAGCAGTCGTTTGAAAATATGCTGGAAGACCGCCTCAAGCCCAATGCTGAAGCAAAACAGGATACAGAAACAGAATGGAGAGCCCTAAAGGACACGATTTACAACACTGCTATGGAAATCCTGGGTCCAGCCCCCCGAAAGCATAAAGACTGGTTTGATGAAAATTCCGAAGACATCAACCAATTGCTGGCCGAGAAACATCTTCTCCTCAAGGCACATTTGAATGACCCAAAGTCAACATCAAAAAAAGATGCTTTCAAGAACATTCAGAGAGTAGTGCAGCAGAAACTTCGGCACATGCGGGACTCCTGGCTGAGCAGCAAAGCTGATGAAATTCAGGGCTTTGCTGACAGACACGATATGAAAAACTTCTACGACTCACTGAAAGCGGTCTATGGTCCTTCATCATCAGGCATAGTTCCCCTCCTCAGTGCAGATGGGGGAACATTGGTCACCGATAAGAAAGAAATCCTCCAACGCTGGGCAGAGCATTTCAGCAAAATCTTAAATGCAACTTCCTTCTTCGATGATGATACCATCAATTGCCTTCCTCAAGTTCCCACCAATGAGACTCTTGATGACCTGCCAACCATAGTGGAAATAAACAAAGCCATCCAGCAACTCTCCAGCGGCAAGGCACCTGGTCCTGACTCCATCCCAGCAGAGATATACAAGGCAGGTGGGCCGGTCCTAACAGAGCAGCTTCACCGAGTCTTCACAAACATATGGATGAACGAGACCATGCCACAAGATTTTAAGGACGCGTCAATAGTCCACCTTTACAAACGTAAAGGAAACCGCCAATCCTGTGACAACCACCGAGGCATCTCCTTGCTTTCAATTGCAGGGAAGATACTCGCCAGAATTCTTCTCAATCGCCTCACAGCCCATCTCGATCAAGGTCTTCTTCCTGAGAGTCAATGTGGCTTCAGAAAAGAACGTGGAACTGTTGACATGATTTTCGCTGCAAGGCAGCTGCAAGAGAAATGTCAGGAACAGAACTGTGAAATGTTCTCCACTTTCATTGACCTTACCAAGGCTTTTGATACAGTCAGCAGAGAAGGACTGTGGAAGATTATGGCAAAATATGGCTGTCCACGAAAGTTTGTCCAAATAGTGCGGCTATTTCATGACGGCATGCAGGCAAGAGTACAGGAAAATGGTGAGCTGTCTGAACCCTTTCCTGTCACCAATGGAGTGAAGCAAGGATGTGTCCTGGCACCAACACTGTTCAGCCTCATGTTTTCAGCCATGTTGATGAATGCCTTCGAGAACGACGACATTGGAATAGACATCAACTACCGTATGGATGGAAAGTTATTCAATCTCAGAAGGCTGAAAGCTAAAACCAAAATTAACAGTGGCACAGTCAGAGAGCTCCTGTTTGCTGATGATTGCGCTCTATACGCCAACTCAGAGGCGGACATGCAACATAACTGTTTCAGCTTTCTCACATGCCTGTGCCAACTTTGGGCTCAATATCAACTTGGAGAAGACTGTAGTTATGTACCAGCCAGCTCCAGGGAATAATCACACTGTGCCGAATATCAAAGTGAATGATCATAGACTAAGTGTTGTGGACAAATTTACCTATCTTGGCAGCACCGTGTCACAAGCTGCCACAATCGATGACGAAGTGAATGCAAGAATCTCCAAGGCCAGTGCAGCCTTTGGCAGACTGTACAAGAATGTATGGGACAGAACTGGAATAAGCCTGCAAACAAAGCTAAAAGTCTACAAAGCAGTTGTATTATCCACACTGCTATATGCTTGTGATACCTGGACTGTTTATCAGCGACACACTAGGAAATTAAACCACTTCCACACAGTCTGCCTAAGGAAGCTACTGAAGATTAAATGGCAAGACAAGATTCCAGACACTGAAGTCCTAGAAAGAGCATCCATACCCAGTATCCACACTCTACTGATGAAGAATCAGATTCGCTGGGCTGGTCACTTGACTCGCATGCCAGATCACAGGCTCCCTAAACGAATTTTTTACAGCGAACTGCGTTGTGGTAAACGCTCCCAAGGTGGCCAGAGGAAACGTTTTAAAGACACTCTGAAAATTTCACTGAATGCTTTTGGAATTCATCATGACACCTGGGAGGCTGCAGCCAGAGACCGAAATTCGTGGCGTGCATCATTGCGCAAAGGTGCAGTTATATGTGAGGCAACCAGGACTGCAAGAGCTGTGAAGAAAAGGCAGGACAGAAAAACCACTGCAGGAAATCCTCCTCCAGAGACGTCAAGCATTCTTTGTCCACATTGTCAAAGAACATTTCGAGCCAAAATAGGCCTTATCAGCCATCTTAGAACCCACGGCTCCACACCTTCAACCCCACTGGATGAAATGAATGGTCATCATCATTCTTGATGGACAAACAACATAACAAGAAGAAAAAAACTCTTATAAAAATATACTGTGAGAGTAAGTTTGAGGGCAAGCGAGCAAGAGGTAGAAAACGATACAAGTGGAAAGATAACATCAAGAGATGAACGAACATTAGTCTGACATAATGTACAGTCAAGGCGAGAGACAGACAGTGTTGGGAATCCATTGCAGCCAACCCTCATTGTAGTGACGGCACCTGATTGTTTGATTGTGGGGTTGCTGATCATATCTGTCCGCTGTCTTCTGTCGCGTATACTGACAATCATTTCTGATACTGATGTTCCTCTGTGTCATGACGCTGGACTGCCTAACAGTTAGGCCCCTAACATTTTCTCTATTTGTGTGCCCCTGTCTCTTTGTTAATAATAATAGCAATAATAATAATAATTTTAACATAATAATAGTATTAATAATAATAATAATTTTAACATAATAATAATAATAATAATAATAATAATAATAATAATAATAATAATAATAATAATTTGAATAACGAAGACGCAAACAATAGATTGCACAATTTATTGCTTGGCATATTTCGCTGCATCTCGTCATGTACATACTGCAGAAATCACACAACTTACGTGAATTAACTAGATAAATCCTTCAAGTTGAAATATACACATATTCGCACAGTAATGTCAATTATCTACCACGGTAATTTTAAGCTGACTAACATGTCTTTCTGTTTGCACAATTCTGGCTTGCGTTGATTGATCATAATTGCTTCTGCAAACTTTAACAAGCGAGTATTTTGTGTGGTATTTAATTCACTACGGGAAAACATTGTTTTGAATTTCTTAAACGTCGCCTCCCATTACCAACTGTGAAGCGATTAGATGGATTACTCAAGCTGAAGTGTAAAATATCGTTACAGGGTTGTCGATTGGGATTTCTCGAGGAATGCCTAAGGACGGGGATATTTCCTCACCTGTATTTCAGATCTCTGAGGACTGACAGAATATGTCCAACAAGAAAAAACCTGAGACGACTGACAAAAAACCAGATAGAAGAAACCCAGTCTAAGCTGACCAGCTTGAAGCGCACACATAGTTCTGCCTACTACGTCACCAAAGAATTGAGCTTGTATGGCTACTTTAAGTTCACTAAATTCTGCACAGAAACAGTGTACAAGGTGAAAATCGCAGAGAATGCTCGCCTCAACAAATCACTGAGCACTGAAAAGGTAACAACGTCAGTACTAGACAACCCAGAGAAGTATATGAGGAACGTATCGTCGTACGTACTCAACAACATTGAAACGGAGGCCCTTGCATACGGATTAAAATTCTGCATAAAGCCTAAACACATCAACCGTGTTGAGTCGCAAGCACAGTTTGAAATGTTGTTTGATCAAGTCTCCAAGTTATCACCTACTTCTGCTGAGTCGGTCGGGTGGCTGAAGGCTAAACTGGTAGATTTAGAACACTAGTATCGCACAACACCCTCCAAACAGACATGTCCGCTGACCAACGAACACCTTACTGCGTTAAAAGCTTCAAAGGCTAACAAAACCCTCGTCATACTGAAACCTGACAAAGGGAGCGGTACAGTACTGATGGACATGTCAGACTACCAGAGAAAAATGGATGTAATATTGTCAGATGAATCCAAATTCAGGATAGATCAAAAAGTAAGCAAGTCGGAGGACCTGGATGCAATAATGAGGAAAGAGACCCAGTCACTTGTGAATTCGAGACTCATCAGTGAGGCCACTGCAAAAACGCTCACACCACATGGCTCGCACACTCCTCAGATGCCAGTTGAATCTGGAATGATTTCTTCCGCTCAGTCTGCCGAATCCTGTCTTCTCATGCTGGCTAGAAAGTCGGACTAGAGACAAGCTCAACGGGGTCTTCTTTCCCCGCTGATTCTACCAAGCCCGTTCACTAATTACAAAATAACTAATTAACTAATAAAGAAACTAACTAACTAACTAACTAATTGACTACCTAAGTTACTAACTAATAAATTAGCTAACTAACAACAAAGTAACTAACTAACTAACCATCTAACAAACAAACAAACTAACTAATTAACAAAGTAACTAACTATCTAACTAACCAACTAACAAACTAATTAACAAAGTAACTAACTACCAAAGTAACTAACTAACTAACTAAATAATTAACAAAGTAACTAACTAACTAATTAACAAAGTAACTAACTAACACAGTAACTAACTAACTAACTAACTAATTAACAAAGTAGCTAACTAACTAACTAACCAACTAACAAACACACTAACTAACTAATTAACAAAGTAACTAACTAACTAACTAACTAACCAACTAACAAACAAACTAACTAATTAACAAAGTAACTAACTAACTAATTAACCAACTAACAAACAAACTAACTAATTAACAATGTAACTAACTAACTAACTAACTAACAAAATAACTAACTAACTAACTAATTAACGAAGTAACAAACTAACAAAGTATCTAACAAACAAACTAGCTAACTAATTAACAAAGTAACTAACTAACTAACAGAGTAACTAACTAACAAAATAACTAACTAACTAACAAAGTAGCTAACTAACAAAATAACTAACTAACTAACTAACTACCTAACTATCTAACAAAGTAACTAACTAACTAACTAACTAACAAAATAACTAACTAACAAAGTAAATAACTATCTAATTAACTACCTAAAAATGTAACTAACTAACAAAGTATATAACTAAGTAATTAACTAGGTAGCTAACTAACTAACTAACTAACTAACTAACCAACAAAGTAACTAACTAACTAACTATATAACTAAATAGATAACTAACTAACCTTTTTTTCCCCATATACTTTTATAAGACATCGCTGTCAACATCAGCATCTTTCAGCTGATTGTTGATTTCTTGGCAAGATTACGCTCAGTTGTTTGCCATTGCTTTCTGAGCGATCGGCCCTAATACCCCGTAAGTTACTGACGCGGAGAGAACCGCTTCCAATTCTCGCGCAACGTCACCTTATTTACGAGAGTATACGAGATTACGGAGAAAGTCGTGTAACCTCTAGACCAGAGAGACCGGCTACACTAAATAGTTAATGGTTTCATAATTCTACGTACTTCTAGAAAGCTTGATCTCTGCAGCTTCGCAACACAGCGACCAGGTATCAGCTCCTCAGGAGTGGCAGAAATAAGTTATATATTGGTCATGCTTGTACACCTCACCGGTCGTAACATTCGCTCGCTTTGAACTCAAGCGTAGTCCATACACATGCTATTACATCTAGTGCACTGAACTCATTATTACGCGTGGATTAGCTTTCCTTATTACCAGTGTCCCTGGCCATCAGGCGAACCCACTCCGACTTCAGAGACACTTGTAATTTACGTCCTAAAGTCAAGGAAAAGAAGTCAACAGTTTAGTCCAACTGACGGGTACCGGGGTTTAACCGGCTACCTCAGTATCAGCACACCGGAAGTTTAAGAACGAGAGCTCTTTTTCCATTCGGCCATACTGACCTCCGTTTCAACTGCATAAACTGGGAATCGATCTGTGAAACACCTGCGAAGCAAAAACGGCGTTGAATGGAACTTGTCACCCCATCTGATTTATGCCATGACCTAGAATATATACAAGAAGTAATACCTTACACTCAAACGGAATATTTACTTTAGGCCAACTTTTACCTTTACATCAAAAATCTAAAAGCGACACTAACGATTTCAGTGCTGATCGAATGTGGCATTCACTGGCAATGTTCATCTGGCCACGCGTTAAGTCACATTTGGTCTGACATGTGTCAGAAGTTGTCACTGGTTATTTTACAATCAACTATGTTTGTTATTGCCTATGTGTCCTGTCGTTGTTCTAAATAATAAAAAGCTCCTCTTTACACGACTAACGAAGAGGTCAGCGTAACCGAATGTATAATAAGGCTCGCCCTTAAACTTCCGGTGTGCTAGTGCCGAGGTAGTGGGTTCAACCCTTACATCGGTGAGCTGGATTAAAATGTTGACTTTTCGTCCTTGACTTGGGGACGTAAATTATAAATACCTCAGAAGTCGGAGTGGGTTCACCTTATGGCGAGGGACACTGGCAATAGGTAAAGCTAATCCACACGCAAAAATAAGGCCTGTGTACTAGAATTAGTGGCATGTGTTTGGACAACGTTTGAGTTCAAAGCGAGTGAACTCAATAAAAGTAGTTTGTATACAGCTACTGATCTATATATACTATTGATTGATATATTTAATACTCACCAAAACACATTCATATCCAGTATTTATAAAACCACCCCCCCCCCCTTTTTTTCCCTCTCCCAATCAAATGCATTCTCTCTTTACAATCATCACTCCCTTTAGCAATTTCATGTTGTCCTTATTTGATACTTTCCACTCAAAATATGACTGACATTTTACCCTCGCTAATTCCTCGGTGGTAAATTCTATTTGGCGTGTTGGAGAAATGTTTCCAAGAGGTTCATCTCCGGCCGTTTGACGTGGAGATTACTCACGAGTTGAGGAAACGTAATTTGAGAGACAGGCCAAGGGATATTGGGATACCGCTTGACGAGTTCATATCTTTCCTGGTCTTAACCTTGTCAAAGACTCCACTCACGTGACTAACGATGTTCTGACTGTTTAATTTCTTGTCCTCTTTTTTGGAAAGCAATTTAAAAATTTCCTGTTTATGATGTCGAAAAGGGGGGGGGGGGGGGGGGGGTGTGGGAGGAGACAGAAAGTCAGGAGACAGCAATGTCTAAGTTTAAAATCATGAAAAGTTTATCACACACACACACGCGCGCACACGCACACGCAAACGCACACATACAACAACCATCCTACACACACACTAACCCTCACACCCGTACACACACACTCACGCACACACAAACAATAAAAAACTATAATATAATCGAGTGAAAGGGAAGGGAGGGGGAGAGAGAGAGAGGGGAAGAAAGAACGAGAGGGAAGAGAGCGAAAGTGATAGAGCGAGAGAGTGTGTAATAAAACGAGAGAGGGTATATGTGTAATAAAACGAGAGAGTGTGTGTGTGTAATAAAACGAGAGAGTGTGTGTGTGTGACAGAGTGAGAGAGAGAGAGAGAGAGAGAGAGAGAGAGAGAGAGAGAGAGAGAGAGAGAGAGAGAGAGAGAGAGAGAGAGAGAGAGAGAGAGAGAGAGATTTAGGAATCGACATCACAGCATTTCCCAAAGAAATCAGGAACCTTGGAATGTGATCAACATAGAACAATTAGTATAATGAGTCACATCACAAAGATTTTGCTAAGAATTATCATGCAAAGAATGAGGAAGAAGATACAACCTGAAATAGGGGAAGAACAATGTGGGTTTGTAGAAGGAAAGGGTACAGTAAATGCTGTGTATATGCTGCGAACAGTTATTGAACGTGCTATAGAAGTAAACAAGGATATACATCTTTGCTTTATTGACTATACAAAGGCTTTTGATAGCGTCAGACATGTCAGCATGGTGGATATGCTTGCAGATCTACAAATTGATGGGAAAGACATTAGACTTATAAAAAACATATATTGGAAACAACAAGCTGCAATAAGGATTGATAATGAAGTGGGACAGTATCAGCCAATTAAGAGAGGTGTTAGGCAGGGATGTGTGATGTCTCCAGATCTTTTTTCCCTGTACAGTGAAAATATTTTCAGACATGTAGAGGATATAAATGGAATCAGCATTGGAGGACGAAACATCAATAACATTAGATATGCAGATGATACAGTATTAATTGCAGACAATGAGCAGGACCTGCAACAATTAGTAGATGCGGTTGTTGTACACAGTGAGCAACTGGGGTTAGAATTAAATTGTAAAAAGACTCAGGTTATGGTCGTCAGTAGGAAGGAAGAAGTGCCACAATGTAATATACAAGTAAATGGAAATATTCTTCAACAAGTGAATCGGTACAATTATCTTGGAACAGTTATAACATCTGATGGGAGATGCCTTGAAGAGATTAGAACAAGAATCGCCATGGCGAAAGTAGCCTTTAGCAAGATGAAAAAAATTCTGACCAATAAGAAGATGTCAATTGAAACGAGAAAAAGAGTGTTGAAGGGATACATAGAGCCTGTTCTTTTGTATGGATGTGAAACTTGGACAATGAGCAGTCAAGCTGAAAAGCATCTGATGGCTGCAGAAATGTGGTTTCTGAGGAAAATGCAAAGAATACCATGGACAGACAGAAAAACCAATGACCAAGTACTACAGGAGACAAATGAACATCGTAAACTTATTAGAGGAATTAGACGTAGACAGTCAAAATTTTTTGGACATGTTATGAGAAGAAATGGATTGGAGAACTTAGTGACAACTGGCAAGATCGAAGGGAACAGACCAAGAGGAAGACCGAGAGGAAAATACCTGGATGGCTTGGCCGCATGGCATGGACGAGACAGGAACACTGAGCTGATCCACGACACTGGTGATCGAGTGAAATGGCGAGTCATGACCGCCCACGCTTTCCGGCATGGCACATGATTGATTGATTGATCACAGCATTCGGGGCATTCCCATAAGTGCTCCGTCCCCATCCTCAGTAGCCAGCGAAGAGTTCCAACACTAATAGTACCAGTAGCAATCTGATTATAAGTCCGTCTCGCCTTTCCTCTGAGCGTTGAGCGTCGGCCAGATCCCCTCGTCACTCCTCGCTGTCTCATTCTTGCCAGACCATGATAATCCATTTGCTCCTCCGTGGTGTGCACGTGCTCCCACAAGGCCGCAACCACATCTGCCTTGTCTTGTATCAATACTCCACCAAGTTCTGCAGAGCCAGCCAATCTGTCCCCCTGTTCATTTCCCAGCACACCGGCATGCCCCGGAGAAAAGATCCAGGCGATGCTTGTCACCCGTGACCTCCGAAGCGAAGCAAGCCACTCCGCACGAAGCCTGCCCGTCCTCACCCTCGTCAGCATGCTTTCTGAGTCAGTTACAATCACGATGTGTGTGTGTCGTATTCTCCATCCAGCGGAGAGCCGCAGTGACTGCCTCCGCCTCCATTCTTAAGCTGGATGTTGTGGTATCATATGCCAGGCTCTCCTGCCCCAAACATCGACCATTAGCTTTGGCTATGAACCCCCAGCCACTTCTCTCACCTCTTTACGCCGAACCATCTGTGTAGATAATCACATCACCCGAGTGAGCATTGTACTGAATTAGTTGCTGGATTTCCACTTCCGTGGCCCCTGCTGGTCACTCCCTGCACTCCCGGCTTAATGTGATTATAACTCTGCACAAGTCTGACTGCTCCGCTGGCACTCTGACCCACTCCTCTCTACGCCTAATGTTCTCCAAGGGGCATACATGTCTGATCGTATCCTCCGCCTGAGCCATCCATGATTTCCCTCTTATCAGTCCCTGACCCTTAACTGCGTCCAGCGCCTCATGCAGTGGGTGGTCTGTGTCTGCAGCTACTCTGAGGTATGCCTTCGCCTGCATCACCTTGAGCCTACCAGCTACAGTCGGCAGACCAAGGATGTAACGCATACACACTACTGGGGTGTCACTTCCTATTTTTCATCTATCACTTTGCCAAAATTACAGAGTTGACATCTATCACTTTGCCAAAATTCTCTCAGAGAGAGAGAGAGAGAGAGAGAGAGAGAGAGAGAGAGAGAGAGAGAGAGAGAGAGAGAATATACAACACTGTAATTTTGGCAAAGTGATAGATGAAAAATAGGAAGTTAGTAGTGTGGAAAGAGCAACAAGAGAAGAAGAAGCAGAAGAAGAAGAAGAAGAAGAAGAAGAAGAAGAAGAAGAAGAAGAAGAAGACAGGCCGGCAGGCAGGCAGACAGACAGACAGACAGACGTAAACAAACAAGCAACTAAATGACAACGAAACCACCAACTAGACAAAAATCCACAAACCACAGTTGTATTTTAGTCATTTACTCTGCATAGTTATTCTTATTAAATCCTCACATATTCCATTCAGCTATTTTATTCAAATTCCACATCCCGCCTACGTCCCGCTGTGATCTTACATGACAGACCGCCATAGATAATGGCAGAAATAAGGATAAACTCAATGCGTATTAACATAAAATAATAAGCATAATTCGTGTTTTGATTTTAACAAAGAAACATGACAGTTGGCACGGATTGTCGCCATGAAACTGTCAAGTTGTAATCGCCTTTGCGGTTGACATGCATGAATATGTTCGGAAAATGTTGCGCCGACAATGCTGGCATGACGCCATCTTGATCTGCTTAGCGGAAGTGACGTCGTTTGTACACCGGAAGATGGAATAACGGCTCAAGTAAACAAAGGCAGAAATGAATTATATGTATTAATGCTTTAGTGCTTCCACATTGACGTTGGTAGGCCTTAGGTTCATACGAGAATACGATCAGCGTTGCCAGTAGTGGGTTGTGCTCAATATTTAAATATGTATTGCTACTTGTTATTATTAGTATTCTTCTTCTTCTTCTTCTTCTTCTTCTTCTTATTATTATTATTATTATTATTATTATTATTATTACTGTTGCTTGCTCCGTGGCGAAGGTTTGACGCAGTTCGTAATCCCGCATACTTGCTTTCGAAACACAGCTGCAGGCGATTTGGCAGCAGAACGCCTTGTGTTGCTTTTATAGGAAATGGTATGGGTGTCGGTCGTTCAGGCAGCACTGGCAAACTATTGAACGTAAACTTGCTAAGAGATCACAACAGTAAAAAATGCTGATGTTGACTACGACGTTCTGTAAAGGATACACAACTAACTTTAACATTATTATGATTACGATTATGATTATTATAAGAATTACAAAAAGAATTGGAAATTTTCAGATACGGCAGAAATATCAAGGCCGTATTGTCAAAGCTAGAAACACCTTTCAATCAATCATGTGCCATGCCGGAAAGCGTGGGCGGTCATGACTCGCCATTTCACTCGATCACCAGCGTCGTGGATCAGCTCAGTGTTCCTGTCTCGTCCATGCCATATGGCCAAGCCATCCAGGTATATTCCTCTCGGTCTTCCTCTTGGTCTGTTCCCTTCGATCTTGCCAGTTGTCACTAAGTTCTCCAATCCATTTCTTCTCATAACATGTCCAAAGAATTTTGACTGTCTACGCCTAATTTCTCTAATCAATTTACGATTTTCATTTGTCTCCTGTAGTACTTGGTCATTGGTTTTTCTGTCTGTCCGTGGTATTCTTTGCATTTTCCTCAGAAACCACATTTCTGCAGCCATCAGATGTTTTTTCAGCTTGACTGCACATTGTCGAAGTTTCACAACCATACAAAAGAACAGACTGTATGTATCCCCTCAACACTCTTTTTCTCGTTTCAATTGACATCTTTTTATTGGTCAGAATGTTTTTCATCTTGCTCAAGGCTACTTTCGCCATGGCGATTCTTGTTCTAATCTCTTCAAGGCATCTCCAGTACTAATTCAAAGTAGAATGTTGATCTACATACTTTTCCATAGACTACAGAAGCCAGTGCAACTGTGTTCATCAGAGAGTGTAGGAATAGCTGTCGATAACTGAATCATTGTTTCACGAACTACCAGCAGCTGTCAGACGAGCTGGTAAAAACATCATGTTGATTGGTTATTCAACCAATCACGTGCCGTCTCCACAATGAAGGTTGGCTGCAATGGATCTCCAACTCTGTCTGTCTCTCGCCTTGATTGTACATTAGTTATTTCATGGGATTAGTTAGTTGCAGATCCTTTACAGGACGTCGCAGTCAACCCCAGAATTTTTTGTTGTTCGTGATATTTTGGCAAGTTTATGGTCAGTATTTTGCCATTGCCTTAGGAATGATAGGCACTCGTACCTTTGTATGGGAATACCAAAGCAAAGGTGGTCTGCTTCCAAATCGCCCGTAGCTGTGTTTCGAGCGAGGTATGTGGGAATGCTATTTGCATTCGTAACCACTTCGCCAGATAACAGATGTATGGGGAGTACGAGACAATTCATGTTCTAAGCATAACTATTAAATATCTATGGAAACATGCAATAAGAAATGAAAAATATTAGTGATAATAATACTGATGATAATAATGGTGAATATAATAATAATAATAATAATAATAATAATAATAATAATAATGAAACTTGTAGCAATTTTGACCCTTTCATAATTTATGGGAGCCCATCTCCAGGTCTCATCTACGCGTCACGAACACCTAGCAGCTGTCAGACTATTTGTAAGAACACCAATCTAATTGGCGGTACATGGGGATTACGTGAAATGTGCACGTTCTAACCATAGCGTTGAAATAACTATGCAAACATGCAATTTAAAGTTTAGATGCATATCCTTTGCGGAACGTCGCAGTCAACACTAACATTTTTGGCTGTTGTGATCTCTTGACAAGTTTACGTTCAGTAGTTTTCCATTGTTTTCTGAACGACAGGCACCCATACAATTTCGTAAAAACCAACGAAATGCGGTCTTCTCCAAATCTCCAGCTGTGTTTCGAACGCGGATATGCAGGATTACGAACTGCGTCCGGAGTTGGCAAACACGCATTTTTTTGTGTGTATCCTATTTGCAGGAGATCGCTGTCAACACCAGCATTTTACTGTTCTTGTTGATATCTTGGCAAGTTTTACGTTCAGTAGTTTGCCATTGCTTTCTGAACGTCCGGCTCCCATACCAACACGTTAAAACCCCAGCGCGACACAGTCTGCTGCCAAATCGGTCGCCGCCGCGTTTCGAATGCGTGGTAAACGGGTCACGAATCGCGTTCGCAAGCTTTTAGGCCACGGAGACCGGCTAAACATGCAATTAGAAATGTAAAAATAGTAGTTGCCGTAATGACTGACTGACACCTTGCCATCTTGAGAGACGATAGTTTGTAAAATGGAGTTATACCTCTCCATAACACAAAGACTGGGTTGAGTTTAGAGATCATATGTTGCCCATGCAGCATGATCCCTCTTTCGGCCTGCCTAGTGTACTCCAATCAATGGAGTTTATATCAATGGGAAATGCTGAAGAATTCAATCAGTTGTGCAGCAGAAAAAACTACTCCAAAATTAAAGGAAGTGGGCCGTAAGACATGGATGACTGAAGAAATTTTACAACTAATGGAAACAAGAAGACAGAACAAAAATAATCCTGCCAAATATGAAGAAATTCACAGAAAAGTCAGAACCTTATGTAGGGAGGCAAAAGAAACATGGCTTGAGAAAAACTGAGGAGAAATTGAAAAACAACACAACAGTAAAAATGCGAAACTAATGCACAAAAGAATCCAGGAGATTACTAATCAAAGAACACGTACATCAGCAGGCTGCCTAATGACAAAAGATGGAAAAGTCATAATAGAAAAAGATCAGATCTTACATGTATAGTCAGATTACGTGAAAAACCTTTATGACGACAACAGAGACGACACTACGATGTGCAAAATAATTATGAAGGACCAGCAATTTTGAAGATGGAGTTTCAGAATGCTCTTAACCATATGAAATATGGCAAGACCCCTGGTTCAGACAGCGTCACAACAGAAATGATTAATGCTTTAGAAGAATATGGAATAGATGTCAGGTTCTTACATTTAACAATAACTAAGGCTCGTGTTTCCTAACACATGTGAGACAAACACCGTCACAGAGTAACTTGACGGGACACACTGCAACACTAAGTCAAACACTTTATTTACACTTCTCGCGCAACACAATCAGATCAGGCATCTCGCCATAACAATATCGATGCCGCAATACAATTACTCAATAAATCAATACAATGGATACACTCACAAACCAATACCACAGCCGCACAGACTCCTAGCCTCACACAAGGTTTACTATCAATTTGCACTCAGACGCATCAGTCATACGAGCTTCTCTCAGACCCGTCCGTACTGTCCGACAATCCCAAGCCTGTCTGGCGTTTCTCGCTGTGAGTTCTTGCCAGGCGGGATTGTGTACCGGCGTGGACTTCATGCGTCACGCATGTACTGGCTTGACCGCTGTCCTGTTAGTCCCGCTCACAGGCGAACCTGTGGACAGGTAAATTGTATCCGCCTGGCGTCGTTGACGACGCCGCGGCACAACTACAGGGGAGATTATGACACTCTCCCCGCCTTCCATTCCATGAAAGGTGAAACCTTTCATGTGCTCTCTGTAAATTTGGGTTAACATATATATATATATATATAAACCCTGTCAGAATCTACCCATTAGTTGTCATCTGACTTGCCTTAGGTTTCATTGCAATATGTAGGCATTGCAAGTTATAACCACACACTCTCACATGATGTCAAGAAGTAACACCTCCCAAGTACAATCCTCTCGATGGATTATCACCTCCGTTAGAATTTGACCCAGTCAGTCCGGTAGCTATCAGCGACACACGCAACTACCTCGCAACCAATACAGAAAAATTACAAAAACGTCGAAACGTCAGGTTAGACTGCGAGCCGTCTTGATATGAGGCGACTCCAACATTTGATTCCCACCCAGACTTGGTAGGAACATCTTATGTTGGTCTACAACTTCGGCAATTCCTTCCATACCTAGCTGACGTCATCTTGGAGTGTTGACAATCTGGCAACATGAAGGTGGTTTTTATCTCTTACACCTTACTACCTATTACAATTGTTTCCCTTTGGTGTAATCTGTGAAACAATTCAAAATTCATGGGAGATAATTTCACCATACTTTCAAAACATAAATTACATTTGTTACTTCATTTCTAAGCGTCATAAATTGATGCTTCTTTACAATAGTGAACTAGATGTCGCTATTGTGAACAAGTTAATCAAGTTACGATTCTCAGATTACATTAATGAAAAATCCTCACATACAATTCGTACATGGTAAATTTGCGTTCACAATGTGTATTGCATTCGTCACCTCTTTGTGAACATTATTTTGTCGTCTGCTAACTTTTTGATTAAATTTCTAAATACCGGAAGTACACACACAGCTGAAGTGTTCGGATGTTCTTAACACAGTGTTGTTCCGCATGGATGTTGTAACAATGATCGGAACACACAGTTCTTAGAAACAGCTGGTGAATTCAGTATTTCTTTGGAAAATATGGATTAAAGTGTTCTGTAGAAATTTACATGTCACAGTTTATTTCACACGGATTAAAATACATCGGAACATCTCCGGTTGGCAGGTACCACGGATAAATCAGATCGTTCACATGAAGTAAGTTTTGAACTTCCGTAGCACTGTTTGTTATTGTTTATAATATTTACAATAAATAATGTTTCCTTTCTAACACGTTCTACACATGTATACATAACAATTATCACAATTTATAAGATAATAACTATATTTACACTGGGACCTGGTCCCTATCACATTTCCCACAACTTATCTGAAACACTTTGATTTTTGGCTGTGTGGTTTGAGTGCTCTGATACACTGCACTCAGACGTAGTTAGGCTACTGGGTGTCGTCAGAACATCGGGATAGAAGATCCACGATCGTATTCTGTGTGCCTGGAATATGTTCAACCTCAAAACTGTAATCTTGGAGGAGTAGTGATCAACGTGCAATCATGTGGTTGGTAGGAGCTCCCGATGTGATGATTGTTAACGGACTATTGTCGGTTTCAACTATAAAGTGCCTCCCAAGGAGAAATCTGGATAATTTCGTAACTGCATACACAAGGGCAAGGCCACAATTTGATGGGTGTGTCATATAGCAAATGACAGTAGCATAGAGTTAATTTGATGAGTTGGTGCATCAAGAGATATTAATAGAATAATTAATAAACGTCGCACGTTGTGGCACTTGTAAGAAACAAGGGACACGTCATCGTAGTGCGTAGGCTTGACAACTTAACGGTAAGTTTAGGAGTAGTGAGCCAGCTGACAGAGCGTTAGGAGGTCGGGGCTGTCCTTCACCAGCAGACACGCACACTACAAGCTTTTATCATCACAAAGTTCACCAGTCTCCACATGGGATAGCTAGTGTCTACATCCAGCGATTGGTAGTTGATACACGTAGCTTCACTGACGCCACGAGCACATACAGGTATTAGTCGCACAACGATGCGCATAAGTCCAGTAATGGTCAGGCGGGCAACATTGGCCGTTGGACCTCGATCGTGGTAATCTTCTGTTGAAGGTAGGCAGCCGTAGTTTATGATCACACCACACTAAGCAAGCTTAGTTCCCAACACTCTAACCTGAGAGGGAGTTTATAATTAAGGAACGGGAGTGGAAGATGTGAGTGAAAGACTGAAGCCTGGATCTGCACACACAATCATAACCGTCATCCGATATCATCAGTGATTCAATACATCACTGTGCACTCTATCAGTGTGTCTACTGGGTTATTTCTAGCGTTACTACAGTTATACTGTCCTGTACGTGTGTGTGCAGTCATACTGGCGCAGGCCATTCAGCTGATCAGGGAACATATCCCAGAGCCACATAGATCGTGAGGTATTATATGAACATTAACTTATTATAGCGACTAAACTCAGATCATATGAGAACAGAATGAGATATACAACGTTACCTCATGACATGGGTGCTGTAGTCCGGTTAAGAATTTGAGGTTGAATGACGATCAAATTGTCGTGGATCATGGAGACAAGCTTGTGTGACATTATAACTGTTACATACTCAGTATAGGGATTTGAGTACAGACTACTATACAAAAATACACGCATCACATATATGTGTTTGCGAGGATAATGCCGGTCTAAGTAAGCGGCGGACCAGTTGGCGCATCTCACGTTTTTCATCTTGTGTAGTCAGTTTGTCAATTGTTATCCAGTTGGTACTCGTGGATGACAATGTGATCGCATCATTTTACAGTATCGCTCCATGCAGAGAACCTCCTGCTCTCATTGTTTGCTCCTTACCATCGCACCAGAGAACTCCCTGTTATCAGCGTTTGATCCTAACCTTTGAAGCGTGATTTCAAGCTTCTTCGTTATCTATTGTATGAAGTCATTGTATCATAGTAGAGAGACAAGTGTCACTCTACCAATGAAGCCACATTGTTGCGGATTTGTCTGAAGATCTGCAGATCCATTGTCCTGAAGAATCGTGGATCGATTGTTTGAATATTCACAGATTCATTGTCTGAAAATTGACTGATCCAGTATTATTCAAGTCTACATATATGTCATCTGTGCTGGCTATTACTGTCATACGAACCAGCAGCACCTCGCTTTGGTGACATCTTACATTTTATCCACTGAATACTATTATTCAGTGCTTTTCAAGCTCATTGTGCTGAGTAGGAAATTTTTCGAGATTATCAACGCCTCGCTGGAGTTGTATCAACGCACATTGGATTGTCCTGGTGCATATCGACAGAGCTTTACAAGATATTGCTCAACATAATAGCTACATTCGGTAGCAAATAACACCGACATCAGTCACGTTCCTTAAAAGGCTGATTACAGGCAACCTGCCTAAGGTGTTATTCTCGTAATTTCAAGTATCTGATAAATTTGTTGTACTAACCTTCGACAGTTCAACATTTTCTCAGTTTGGCAGACTCATTTATTGGACAGATTGTTTGCCACGATTGTTAATTCTGTGAGAAGTTTTTGACGAAACAGTAAATGCAGGTATCTGAAGAAGCAAATATCGGAAGAATCGTTTATCGGAAGGATCAGGATTTTGGAGAATTTGTATTCTTCGTTCATCAGTCGCAAACATAAATAGGATCATCGGACGAATCAATTGGATATCGTTTTTAAGGGATCTGAGCTAAGTATTATATTTGTTTGTGGTTTTTCAGTTAATTAGTTACGGTCAAAATACTGTGATTTTGCACACATTTTATTCTTTCTTCATTGGCTCTTGTCTTTGGTGACGTCAGAGGTGCGTTACAAAATATTGTGCTATATTGCGCTAGTGCATTCTTAATTGTGGTGCGCATTATTTTAATTGTTCATTTAGTGATAATATTGTGATTTTGCTAATTTCACTTATTTAAAGGACTTTAACTCTGTCTACATTTTTCTTGCTGAGTTATAGGTCTTATCTATTATAAAATTATTGGTTATTTTTCATTCTTAATTTCTCTATTTGTAATTTATTGGTTATTTCTTTCTACGTTCTTAAACTGTAGTTGTCGATTTCGATATTTGTAAGACTGATCTCTTTTGGTGCTAAACTTCCTTCTGCATTTCTTACTAACGATTATTATTGAATATTGGTGAAAAGTGGCAACATGTCGTCTTTACAGGACTTTGTTACGATTGGGAAAGATGCAGGTTTGACAGGACCAGACCTTATAGCGTGGTCAGAGAAACAATTTGCAATTTTCCAGGCCCATGAAAGGGATGAAAGGGCCGCAGCGAGACAGTTGGAAAAAGGTCGACTAGATGCACAAAGGGAACAAATAGCTGAACAAGAGAAACAAAGATTATTTGAGAGGGAAAAGATGGCTGCGGAGAATGAAAGAATTGCAACTCAATTGGTCGCTGACAAGGAAAGGATGGCATTGCAAATTGCGGCAGATAAAGAAAAGTTGGATAGAGAGGCACAATTAAGAGAAAAAGAGATGGCTTTTAATCTGGAGAAGTTGAATACAGAAAAACTTCTGAAGGAAAAAGAGTTAGAAAGTAATTTTAAAATGAAACAATATGAGAAGGACAGGGATGAACAGATTGCTAAAAATAAAATAGAGGCACATTCCACGGATGCTATAAAGAAATACAATGGAATAGTAAAGGAATAGTAAAAGACATATTCAAACTCTGATTCCGTTTCTGCCTATTTGACTAATTTTGAGCTCATCTTGAGACACTATGGGGTTGTGGAAACCGAATGGGCTGTGTTGCTACACAGACACTTGAGTGGTGAGCCTTTACAGGTTGTAGAACTAATTCCAGAGGAGTTACGTAGTGACTACTCGTACATTCGGAACAGATTACTTTCTCACTTTTCTTTGGATGAATTTGGCTTACGTTCATCATTTAAAAATCTTGCTCCTAAATCAGGACAGACGTTCCTTGACTTCTCTTCTCTAACTCAATTGACATTTGACAAATGGGCTCGCTCAGCTAATGTTAATAATGATTACAAGAAACTACGTGACTTAATTGTTAGAGACAAACTTATTTCGGCAGTTCCATCTTCTATGGCTACTTTTCTTGTTGAGCAGAAATGTTCGAGTATTCAGGAGATGGATGAAAAAGGGGAATCTTTCTTCAACGCCCATAAGGACATATTTAATAATAGTTTGTCCCCGTTAGTGGAGACGAATGCGTGCGAGAGGTTCCCTCATAAATCAAGGATGCAGGGATATAAAGCACAGCAACAGTCTGGTGCACAATCTTATCAAAGACGAGATAAACAACAACCGAAGTATCAGCCTTACTCTAGACAAGAGAAAAAGGGCGTGTGGACAACATGTAAATTTTGTGGGTTTGCCCATGGTTCTCTTCAAATGTGCGACAAGAATCCTCAGTTTGATAACTACATAAAGAAGTTGGCAGTTAGAAACAGAGACAGATTCAATACTTACCAAAGACGGACACAATGCTTCAAATGTAAATCTTATGGCCACGTTTTTAGTATTTGTCCTTTAAGACGTTTGTATAAAGAGGCGAACATGGGTTTGTTGACATCAAGTAGCGACAGTGACTCAGATGGGACTAATCATGCAAATACGGTGGATGTGGAGTATTCTCCCATTGACGCAGCCTTTAATACTTGCCAGGTCTTCCATAGAGACTGCAGTTTGACGTGTGGTCACCGGATTTCAGTGCAGGAGACTAATGTAGCTCATATCACAAATGGAATATTAGTTGTACAGCAGGCCATTGTAAATGGACAGAACTGTAGTTTGGTCCGTGATTCCTGGTTCTAGTATAGTCGGGATACATAAACGATTAATTAAAGCAACGGACTATCACTGGGGAACATGTGACGTGTAGAACTTTTGGAGGGAGAAGAGAAATGTTTCCAATTGCCTGGGCTAATATAAACTGCCCATATTTTTCTGGAAAAATAAAGGTGGCTGTGCTGCCTGACCCATTTGTGGATGTCTTTATCGGAAACATCCCTGAATTACGTGATGTTTCACTTGAGGACATAGCAGAATGGGAAGGGAAGCATGTGGTAGCAAACACTATTGATAATACACAAATGCAGGAAGAAAATCAGTTACCTAGTGATACTCTGGTTTCGAACACACACATATCACGTCCAGTGGTAGGAAAACCTACAGATATTAGTACAGTTCAGGCCGCAGCTATATCGCTGCAGCACAGCATCACGCGGGTAGATGGACAACCACAGGCATGTATTGTCTCAGTGACAGTTCCTTCTTGCGAGCCGAAGGAATGTGTTTATTAAAACAAATACTTCATTTGGTTTGGTCGTTAAGTTCTTCTGGTTGGTTTTTGTAATACGTAGTATCTTATCTTTCATACTAAACAAAGTGATAAAACGTATCGCTGTAACTATGGTAAAGTTGATGAAGATGTTACAATGTGGTTTGCGCCAAAGATTGAACTATATTAAATGTATCTATTATAGTACTATACAGCATATTCGAACAGTCTACCTGACAACACAACATAGCGAATCTGAAATTCTTTTGCAAGAATTACATTTGTTGTTCAATTCTCAGATCATTTTATATCAAATAGCTGTGTTATGATAAATGGTACCTGTTTGCTGTCCATTGTGTACATTCTTCCACAAGGGATACAATGAATTACTACATCTTGTCTTAGACTCTAGGAGAAAGGTATATGAATCGCACAAGCGGTATGCAATTACTCTATCATTAGTGGATTATGTTAAGAAATTTGCTTAATATCTTTTGGGAAAAATGTTTCTGGTTATTTCAGACAGTATGCCATTAAAAATCTTTAAAGATGGTTTGCCTAAAAACGCTCGGAGTCACAGATGGTCTTTATTGTTGCAGGATTTTGATTTTTCTGTTGCTCATATTTCTGGAAATGAAAATAATTTAGCGGATTTGCTCAGTCGATTATAAATAATTTATGGAAATATTTTTTATTCTAGTATGAGTTAATAAGTTAAGGGAATATATTAAATTGTATAAATGCAGGATTATGGTAGGATGACTGTGGCTACATTCTGAAATGCCACATATTTTTTTTTAAAAAGAGAATATAGATGTAAGTTAGTCACTTGTTGTTATTATTATTTCAGAGAAACAGGTGAAAAGTTTCACGTGTCTAGATTTGTGTATTGCGGAAGCGGCATGAACAATTAAGATGGCTTCATTCTTTGACAAGCCAGTGTGGTAGTATCGGTGATAGTTTGTATAGTGAAGATATTTTTAGTTGTGTTAGTATAAGTTATTATTGGAAAATTATTAACAAATTCATTATATGGGAATTTTCGAGATTAGACATGAACTGGATGACAGAGTCTGTGCGGATTTCCGGTGAAATTAAGTAATTATATCTGAAGTGATATTCATGTTTCATAAATGAACATGTTTATTGTTGTAATGTTATGTTTATATTTTGTTTTATATAATTATTATGATGGTTGATATTTATTATTTAATTATCCGTACATTGATGTGTGTGGTTCTTAGTATCAGGAGTATGTTCGGTGTTAACTAATTGTATATCATATGTATCATTTCATGATGGATGAATGTAGAGAAGGGTATGAATGAGAAGGGATAGATACAAAAACACATACACACATTAAACATTATAGATTATAGTATATATAGGACATAGTTATATAGAGAATAGTTTCCCCCTAGTGATATGATGGATAGAGAAGTCCATATCGGCTTGGAGTGAGGTTGACGTACGTTTCTTACGTCAATAAGGATCAGTTGTTTAGTATGATTCATAAGGTCGTTGGGTGTATAACACATGATGATGTTTTTAGTTAACCAAAGATACTCTGATTTACAGAGGTCTGCGGTAATGTTTTTCAAGGGGTCAGCATGTATACGCGTAAACGGCACTGGAATTATAGTGACCGGCGGTGTTTGAACCTTGCGTTATTTGCAAGTAGTCAATCATGATAACGCTAGAACATCTCGATGATCATTTTGTTTAAAATGTATGAGGATGGCGGTGATTGGGACTTGTGGGTTTTGATTCGGTGTTCGATATCCCACGATCGATATTGGTTCGTGCTGACATACTGTGTTCTGTTGTCGATAGATTCGGAGTTTGTCTAGACTAGGCAGTAATTTACGTCGCGTCCATTATTAGCGTACATGTCGAAATATAGTAAAAGTGGAAAATGTTTTGACAAACATTTTCATTGTGGAGGGGGCAAAGCTGTCATATAGCAAATGACAGTAGCATATAGTTATTTGATGAGTTGGTGCATCAAGAGATATTAATAGAATAATTCATAAACGTCGCACGTTGTGGCACTTGTAAGAAATAAGGGACACGTCATCGTAGTAGCGTAGCTTGACAACTTAACCGTAAGATAGGAGTAGTGAGCCAGCTGACAGAGCGTTAGGAGGTCGGGGCCTGTCCTTCACCAGCAGACACGCACACTACAAGCTTTTATCATCACAAAGTTCACCAGTCTCCACATGGGATAGCTAGTGTCTACATCCAGCGATTGGTAGTTGATATACGTAGCTTCACTGACGCCACGAGCACATACAGGTATTAGTCTCACAACGATGCGCATAAGTCCAGTAATGGTCAGGCGGGCAACATTGGCCGTTGGACCCTCGATCGTGGTAATCTTCTGTTGAAGGTAGGCAGCCTGTAGTTTATGATCACACCACACTAAGGCAAGCTTAGTTCCCAACACTCTAACCTGAGAGGGAGTTTATGATTAAGGAACGGGAGTGGAAGATGTGAGTGAAAGACTGAAGCCTGGATCTGCACACACGCTCATAACCGTCATCCGATATCATCGGTGATTCAATACATCACTGTGCACTCTATCAGTGTGTCTACTGGGTTATTTCTAGCGTTACTACAGTTATACTGTCCTGTACGTGTGTGTGCAGTCATACTGGCGCATGCCATTCAGATGATCAGGGAACATACTCCAAAGCCACATAGATCGTGAGGTATTATATGAACATTAACTTATTATAGCACCTAAACTCAGATCATATGAGAACAGAATGAGATATACAACGTAACCTCATGACAGGGTGGACCAATTTCGTTCCCTCTGTTTTAGTTTGCGGCTCAGGTGGTGTTCAGGATGGAGAATATGGTCATATTCCTGTAGTAATACTGCCCCAATCGCCACGGAGCTCGCGTCTGTTCTTAATCTGAAAATAATATGCAAATTTGGCAACTTAAGAATGGGCTTATTAGAGAAAAAAGACAATGCTTTTGAGAATGCAGGTCTTAGGCATTCGCTGTTCAAAATTTTGTTTGGTTGGTCTTTTGTTAATAGATTAGTAAAACACTCGGTCCACTCTGCAAAATTTGGTATAAACTGTCTGTAGTAATTCAACAGACCTAAGACACTTCGGACTTCTTTCTTTGTCGTCGGAAGCGACAACTTTAGAATTTTTGAGACGATGTTATCGTCAGTCGTGACAAAGCCGTTACAGATTTTATATCCCAAAAAAGGAGATTTCTTGGTAGGTTATGTCAACTTTAGATGGTTTAACAGTCAGTCCGTGCTGTCTGATACTGTCAAATGTCTGCTGTAATGTCGTTACATGGTCTGTCATTGTCTTTGTATGTACACAAATGTCGTCCATTTTTTTTTTTTTTCGCTTTTCCATCCTGTTTCAGGATATTGCGGTCAACACCAGCATCTTTCAGCTGTATGTTGATTCCTAGGCTAGATTACGCTCATCAGCACGCCACGACTTTCTGAGCGACCGGCTCCATACTCTCATAAGTCACTTTTGCGATTCGAACCACTGCTAATTCTTGTCGCGTCACGTGACGAGAGTATTCGGGGTTAGCGGAGAAAGCTGCTAACCCCTCAGCCATGGAGCCGGCAAATGTCGTCCATGTAGGAGATAATATTAGATATGTCTGGCAAAAGCAGTCTTGTCATACATACGTATGTTGTGGGGGAATTTACAAGCCCGAACGGTAGTTTGCACCATTCGTACAGTTCCCAGGGTGTGGCAAATGCTGTCAGGTGTCTGCTCTGTTCGTCTACCGGTATTTGACAATACCCTTTTGTCATGTCCAGTTTCGTAAAGTATCTAGAGTCCGTCAGTTCAGTCAGTATGTCTTCACAGTTGCTCATTGGTTCTAAATCCAACTGTGTGATCTTGTTCAATTTCCTATAGTCAACACAGAGTCGTATTGTGTTGTCATTTTTTCTCACAATTACTATCGGTGAACAAAAATGTGACTGTGATCGTCTGATGATGTGATTCTTTTCTAAGTCTATAATTTCTTGGTGTAGTTTTTCTTTGTAATGTATGGGGATGGAGTACGGTCTGCATTTTATTGGTGTGTTGGATGTCACAGTAATGTGATGATGCACAAAGCCTGTTTGTCCTGGGTGGTTAGAAAAGATGGTACTGTAGTCTTATAACAGTTGTCTGCAACTGTCGGTCTCTGTTTGAGTGAGGTTAGTCATTTGAGTCATTTATTTTGATGTTATGCAGATAGTTTGTCGTATCAAGTGATGATGTCGGTATTTTGTCAGTATCTTAGTCATCTGAGTGGTCCACTATCGTAGTGCTGGCTGCTGTGTCGTCTTGGTCTTTGTCTCTGTTGTAGTATGGTTTTAGAATGTTAATGTGGAATATTTTATGTTTGTCTTTGACTGCAATCTCATAGTCAACAGATGAGATATGTCTGAGTGCCTTGAATAGTCCTTGCCATGAGTCTGTCAGTATATGTCGGTCACTAGGTCCCGGACGAGCGCCCACGTTCACACATGTCAGGTTCTTACATTTAACAATAACTAAGGCTCGTGTTTCCTAACACATGTGAGACAAACACCGTCACAGAGTAAATAGACGGGACACACTGCAACACTAAGTCAAACACTTTATTTACACTTCTCGCGCAACACAATCAGATCAGGCATCTCGCCATTACAATATCGATGAAGCAATACAATTACTCAATAAATCAATACAATGGATACACTCACAAACCTATACCACAGCCGCACAGTCTCCTAGCCTCACACAAGGTTTAATATCAATTCGCATTCAGACGCATCAGTCATACGAGCTTCTCTCAGACCCTGTCGTGTCTTCCTTTAAAGTGTCGTCCCTGGAGTGAGGGGAGTCAACACCCACATTATAATTTTTCTTTCCTATCCATATCCTGGAGAATCCACCAGCTTCCGTCCAACACACTCCATCAGCCCGTGGACACCTTTTCCTATCACTCTCTCACTGTCGTACTATGCCCCCTCTCATTCTCCCCCAACGCAACACACTCAACAACTCTTGCTTCTAAAAATTAATAAAGATTAATTTATTAAAGAAAAGTGTAACGTATATGAGACGTGTATGCGAAGAAAATGTGTGTCGTGTATTCTAATGTAAATGTATAGGTCAGACCACAGAGGTCATGTTCAGAGTCCACTCATCATGGCAAGAATTACACGACATCACAAGAATGAGCACAATGACCCTCACCGAAGTCGTATCCTTCTCTCCAGACATGTCCTCCTCCAGGAGCTCTGATGACCATGAGATCTGAATCCCATTCAACTATATAATCCGTGAAAAAAATAATAGTATTGCTCCTAGCACAACTGTTCCTAATAGTTTATAGAAACTCAGACTTCATAATTCTTGCGCAGTGAAAAAAAACATGGAACACTGTCCTATGGACATGACGTTTTGTCTTCTTGCGAAATGTTCTATAGTTCTCACTATTAAACAGTTATTGTCTATACTCCAATAGAGTCCTTTATTTATGTTCTAGTCATAAGTGAACTGAATATCCATCACTACTGGTGTGTTAAAACTGGTATGACCTAAAACTCATTCGGTATTTATCCTGTGGGATACATATACCATTCAGCTCCACTGAGCAATGTTTATCAGCTTCTTCTAGCATAGACCCATTTATAAAGTTGCTGGCCAATCTTTCTGCATCATAATTTATCCGGGATCGGATTTTTCAATGATTCTGTGTGCTTCATCCCGACCAGAGGAAACCTGTAAAATAGATCATACAACTGGTGATAGCCTCCCCGTCACTGATCTCTATTAGATGATCGTGGCCATTGGCCCTTGTTCAGCAAAATACAATGAACTCAACTCTGTCAGGGACAGATGAACTGAACACATAGGTTTTCATCAGGCCAAGACAAGAAGGAAAAAAAACAACCAACAGCGTGCGGAACCCCGCCCACCAGGGACACCCACTGGAATATCCCAATTATCCCTCATTATTCAATTCTCAACTAGTAGAGCTTATCAACACTACACTAATCTATTTTCACTAACAGAGCCAAGCATCACTTCCCTACTCTAGCTAGTTTTCCACTAACAGTGCTAATCATCACACTCTAGTTTTAACAAGGCTACAGCCTATATTAATTAGAACTAATTATAATAGGTTCTACCTTATACGGCACTGCAGTTTTTACTCAATCACATCTAAGTTTGCCATGACAGGCACGTGTAAAATAAATATGATATATCCCGCACACGTTAGATGTTCTTAACTCCCTAACCGCAGTGCCAAAGCACGTCTTCCTAGATCGACGTTTCGAGTTACACTGGTTGTCCCCAAATCTGACTTTTGGCAACCGCCTAAAATTGGTCACATGACGTTATTTTATATGTGCACACAGGTGTTATTTTGGGCCGATCATCCCTGTCAGGAATCCATCTCCCCTGGCTTAGTCACTGTCAGAGTTGTCATCACTTGTTTTGACTCCCAAAACAATCCAGCGAGTTCCGGTACGATCCCAACAACGAGCTACAACAAAAGGCCGCCAATCCGCGTGATGTCCGGAAACTCTAAATGACAGACGGGACTATTACATGTCCCTAGCTGGCAATTATACGTTGATAAACTATAAAGTGGTGTATTGAGTCATCTCACTCACTTCCCCTACACATCTGCAGCTGTTAACTTTGCCCGACCTGTGATGGTTGACATCTGATTGTAACCAGGATCTGACG
This sequence comes from Cepaea nemoralis, assembly GCA_014155875.1. Lineage (NCBI taxonomy): Eukaryota > Metazoa > Mollusca > Gastropoda > Stylommatophora > Helicidae > Cepaea > Cepaea nemoralis. The sequence continues at coordinate 55,106 of JACEFZ010028300.1, forward strand.
GGTTCTGTCTGTATTCGAATGTTGATAAACTGTCAAAGCGATGCAGGGATTTATCTCACTCACCACCGAATGTTCCTAATCTGTCGACCAGATGTAAACACGTGCAGCTGCAACCCCGACTGTTTTCTCTGGATTTTGTTGAAACAACCTGTGGCCTCGAACATGCCGCTAATCAGAACGCCTTTTATTCTGCTTAAATCACGTTGGTCTATTATGTGACAGACCCGTCCGTACTGTCCGACAATCCCAAGCCTGTCTGGCGTTTCTCGCTGTGAGTTCTTGCCAGGCGGGATTGTGTACCGGCGTGGACTTCATGCGTCACGCATGTACTGGCTTGACCGCTGTCCGGTTAGTCCCGCTCACAGGCGAACCTGTGGACAGATAAGTTGTCTTCGCCTGGCGTCGTTGACGACGCCGCGGCACAACTACAGGGGAGATTATGACAATAGATAAAGTTACCAGTCTGCTTAATACAATATACGATACTGGAAATATACCTCATGAATTATGTACTTCTATATTTATTGCAATCCCAAAGAAATCAGGAGCCTAGGATTGTGATCAACATCGAACAATTAGTATAATGAGTCATATCACGAAGATTTTGCTAAGAATTATCATGCAAAGAATTAGGAGGAATATATAACCTGAAATAGGAGAAGAACAATGTGGGTTTGCAGAAGGAAAGGGTACAGTAAATGCTGTGTTTTTACTGAGAACCGTAATTGAACGATCTATAGAAGTAAACAAAGATTTACACCTTTGCTTTATTGACTACACAAAGGCTTTCGATAAAGTGAGACATGTCGATATGATAAGGATGCTTGAAGATCTACAAATTGATGGAAAAGACCTTAGACTTGTAAGAAACATATATTGGAAACAACAAGCTGCCATAAGAGTTGATAATGAAGCAGGCCAATATCAGCATATTAAGAGAGGTGTGAGACAGGGATGTGTAATGTCTCCAGATCTGTTTTCCCTGTTGTTGTTGTTGTTGTTGTTTTGTTTTTTGTTTTTTTGCATATCCTTTACAGGACATCGCTGTCAACACCAGCATCTTTCAGCTATATGTTGATTTCTTGGCAAGATTACGCTCAGTAGTTTGCCATTGCTTTCTGAGCGGCCGGCTCACATACCCCGTAAGTTACCGATGCGATTCGATTCGAACCACTGCTGATTCCCACCGTCATCACGTTACCTACGAGAGTATACGAGATTACCGAGAAAAGTCGCTACCCTCTAAGCCACGAAGCCGGCCTTTGTTTTTCCTGTACAGTGAAAGTATTTTCAGAAATATTGAAGATATGGAAGGAATCAACATTGGGGGACGATGCAGTAATAACATTAGATATTCAGACGATACAGTCTTGATTGCAGACAATGAACAAGACCTCCAACATTTAGTAGATACATTTGTTACACACAGTGAACAACGAGGGTTAGAATTAAATTGTAAAAAGACACAGATTATGGTCGTCACTAGGAAGAACGAAATACCACAATGTAATATACAAGAAAATGGGAATATTCTTCAACAAGTGAATAGGTACAATTATCTCGGAACAGTAATAACATCTGATGGGAGATGCCTTGAAGAGATTAGAACAAGAATCGCCATGGCAAAAGGTAGCCTTTAGCAAGATAAAAAACATACTGACCAATAAAAAGATGTCAGTTGAAACGAGAAAAAGAGTGTTGAGGTGCTACATAGAACCTGTACTTTTATATGGATGTGAAGCTTGGACAATGAGCATCAAGCTGAAAAACATCTGATGGCTGTAGAAATGTGGTTTCTGAGGATAATGCAAAGTATACCATGGACAGCCAGAAAGACCAATGAACAATTCCTTCAAGAAACAAATGAAGATCGTAAACTGATTAGAGACATTAGACGCAGACAGTCAAAATTTTTTGGGCATGTTATGAGAAGAAATGAATTGGAGAACTTGGTGATAACTGGTAAGATCGAAGGGAACAGACTAAGAGGAAGACCTAGAAGCAAATACCTGGATGGCTTGGCCTCATGGCATGGTCGAGACAAAAACACGGAGCTGATCCACGACTCTGGTGATCGAGTGAGATGGCAAAACATGACCGCCCACGCTTACCGGCATGGCACATGATGGACGGATGGAGTGTACTCCAGAGGAAAGGTAACACAAATACGTCTGGAACAAGACAAGCGGCAGAAGCTGCCGGATCAGCAAAGCAATACTCTAACTGCCGGCTTTTCGAAGCTTTCATCCTAGACCAGTTGCCGACCAAGGCTTATGGCCTGGTCTGCCCTGCTATGACATTTAGTCTTTAGGCTGCATTTCCTTACACCAGGATAAGGATTGTACCCTCCCAATTGTGCTCTTCCGCCCGAAGCCGTTGACACAATGTGGGGTGTCGGATTTGGTAAGCGCCGCCCAACATTTGGCGCTACCAGAAAGCAGGTAGTACCGTTTACTGTGATAACGGTAGCTGAGTCATATCTGACTAAGGCCTGACTGGAATCACGATTATATTCTAATGGTAGCTATGTACTACTTTTTAAAGTCTAAATCATCCTCGAATCACCTAACTAATAGTAGAGCAATGATCAAAAATGCTTTATGTTTATTATCAATTCACTACATATTGTATTGTATCATTGGTCTAATGACTAGGCTGATTGTTTACATTAGTCGGGCAAATGTTATATCCATGATCGCCTCTCTCTTTCCGCGGAGCTCAACCACATGGTTATTTTCAGAAGGGTCTCCAGGGTTTGAACCGCAGCTATGAATTGAACGGAGTCTTAGCCGTTTCTTTTCTTTTCTCCTCCTCCCACCCCATCCCCCACACCCACACACTGCAATATAAGACCTACAAGAGGCAAATGAAACCTGAAAATTGATGAGAGAAATTAGACAAAGGATAGGTGGGAAACATAATGACCAATAACAAGATGTCATTTGCAACGAGAAAAAGAGTGTTGAAATATTACACATAACATGTACTTTTGTTTGGGTCTTTAGAGTGAACAGTGATAGGACAGGCTGAAAAACAGCGAATAGTTGTATGCATGTGGTTTCAGAGAAGAATATTATGGACAGACAGAAACGCTAATGACTAAGCCCGACAAGAAACAAATGAAAACAGTAAACAGATTAAAGAAATTAAACGTAGACGCTAAACATGTTTTGGACACGTTGTGAGAGGAAATAAATTGGAGAAGTGTGTGACAACTGGAAAGATTTAGGGGGAAAGATCGAGGGAATGGCAGATAAGTAAATACCTGGATGGCCTGGCCACATGGCATGGTCGGGACAAAAACACTGAGCTGATCCTCGACTTTGGTGATCGTGTAAGTCGGCGAAATATGACCGAAACATATTCTGCTTTGCGCCTTGTTCATACGCAAATCCGTTAGTTAGTAGGATGACTCCATTTCTAAACCTAACGCCTGTGTTTAGTGGCATTCTGTCTGCCTTGTCTTTCATCCGAAATAGGTTTGGCTAATTTGATAATAGTTTCTGTATGAGCAATGATCCAATTCATTACATCCATGAGACTGGATTCAGACATTGAAACAGTTATAATGACATTCTTCTTCTTCTTCTCTTCAGTTTTTCCTTTCTTTCTTTCTTTCTTTCTTTCTTTCTTTCTTTCTTTCTTTCTTTCTTTCTTTCTTTCTTTCTTTCTTTCTTTCTTTTCTGTCTATCTGCCTGTCTTTCTCATCAACATAGTTTTAATGAGCAGTATTCCATTTTTTTTTTCACGTACGAAACATTTTCTTTCTATTGCCTTCCGCTCCTTTACACGTTTCCTTCAATATATAGAACCAACCAGGATCGTGACAATCACAAGATATATGCTCTATCACGCTGGCCAATCAGGTGCTCACGGTGTATCTATTAGATCGCTGTTTTACACCTTCCAGTGCTTGTCAAACACCGAATACGTACAGCCTGGAGTCTGGTACCCCAATCATCGCTTTGCAGCTTTCACATCGCTAGACCTTTATTTAATTTTTTTATTAGCTCTTGTAGAATTTGGACGTTATACCTCGCGGCCTTTCTGTCTGGTTCCTCGATACCTTTCTGTCTAGCTCCTTAAGACCTTTCTGTCTAGCTCCGTAAAACCTTTCTGTCTAGCCCCTTAAGACCTTTCCGTCGAGCTCCTCAAGGCATTTATGTCTAGCTCATTAAGACCTTTCTGTCTAGCTCCTCAAGGCTTTTCTGTCTAGCTCCTCAAGGCATTTCTGTCTTGCTCCTCAAGGCCTTTCTGTCTATCTCCTCGAGGCCTTTCTGTGTAACTCCTGGAGACCTTTCTGTTTAGCACCTCAAGGCCTTTCTGTTTGGCACCTCAAGGCCTTTCTGTCTAGCACCTTGAGGCCTTTCTGTCTAGCACCTTGAGGCCTTTCTGTCTAGCACCTTGAGACCTTTCTGTCTAGCACCTTGAGGCCTTTCTATGTAGCTCCTTAATGGCTTTCCGTCTAGCTCGTCAAGGTCTTCTTTGTCTAGCTACTCGGGGCCGTTTTGTCTAGCTACTCGGGGCCGTTTTGTCTAGCTACTCGGGGCCGTTTTGTCTAGCTACTCGGGGCCGTTTTGTCTAGCTACTCGGGGCCGTTTTGTCTAGCTACTCGGGGCCGTTTTGTCTAGCTACTCGGGGCCGTTTTGTCTAGCTACTCGGGGCCGTTTTGTCTAGCTACTCGGGGCCGTTTTGTCTAGCTACTCGGGGCCGTTTTGTCTAGCTACTCGATGCCGTTTTGTCTAGCTACTCGGGGCCGTTTTGTCTAGCTACTCGGGGCCGTTTTGTCTAGCTACTCGGGGCCGTTTTGTCTAGCTACTCGGGGCCGTTTTGTCTAGTTACTCGGGGCCGTTTTGTCTAGCTACTCGGGGCCGTTTTGTCTAGCTACTCGGGGCCGTTTTGTCTAGCTACTCGGGGCCGTTTTGTCTAGCTACTCGGGGCCGTTTTGTCTAGCTACTCGGGGCCGTTTTGTCTAGCTACTCGGGGCCGTTTTGTCTAGCTACTCGGGGCCGTTTTGTCTAGCTACTCGGGGCCGTTTTGTCTAGCTACTCGGGGCCGTTTTGTCTAGCTACTCGGGGCCGTTTTGTCTATCTACTCGGGGCCGTTTTGTCTAGCTACTCGGGGTCGTTTTGCCTAGCTACTCGGGGCCGTTTTGTCTAGCTACTCGGGGCCGTTTTGTCTAGCTACTCGGGGCCGTTTTGTCTAGCTACTCGGGGCCGTTTTGTCTAGCTACTCGGGGCCGTTTTGTCTAGCTACTCGGGGCCGTTTTGTCTAGCTACTCGGGGCCGTTTTGTCTAGCTACTCGGGGCCGTTTTGTCTAGCACCCTGAGGCCTCTCCACGTGATACGCCGTGACCTAACTGCAAACACCACGGGGCCTTTTTGCGTAAGCCTTAATGCCTTTCTTCCTAGCATCTTTGGTCATTTCTGCCAAGCACCTTAAGGTCTTCCTGCTTGGCACCTTGAAGCTTTTCTACCTAGCACGTGGACACCTTTCTATCTCGAGGCCTTTTGTCAAACATTTTTAAAACATTAATAGATAATAAGCCAGGTGCGTGTCCTTTACATCCTCAATACCATAGTGGCTAGAGTTTTGCCTTGACCAGGAGACCATGGGTTCGATTCCCAGCTGGACGAATTCGGTATTTAAACAATGGACCTTTTCTTCCAGGTCGACGCGGCCTAAAATGAGTACCAATAATTTCTTACGAAGTAAAGGAGGAGGAAATGATACTGAACACATCACTGGCCGGGTGCCCATTATTCTATGAGGTGTATTGTTAATGACAGTGCAGTGTTTCAAAATATTGCCGGTCAAAGTTTTGTATTTACCTATTATGTTGCATGAACTTTACAGAGTGTGAATAAAAACACTTGGACCCGCAATATTTTCAAACACTGCACAGTCATTAAAAATACACCCTATATAAAAATATGGATCCGGGACCGTATGTCCAATACCCCTTATAGACTTACGTATGCCCTTTGAAGGACGATTAACCCAAAGATTAACTGGCTGTTTGTGATGAATTGGATAAATTTACTTCAGCAGATTGCTATTGCGTTCTCAAGGTAATCAACGCCATTCGCCACGAGTGCGACCCAAATCTAGCGGCTGATATAGAACCGTCAATTCCGTATATCGGGGAGTCATGATACTGCGGGTTTCACCATCACCTAAGCCCCAGACGCCGGTTATATAGATATCTTGAGGAAGAGGTCACCGTGGCGGAGTGGTTAAGCACGCATGCCTCATGTTCCGACGGTTGTGGTTTCGATTCCGGAATCCTATATGCAGCCCGCAAGTGTAATTATCTCTTGAGGGGTCATCGCTGGAGCTACGGAGTCAGAGCTTTATGCGACGCTTTCGGCAGGCTTTCTTAGAAAAGAGACCGAGCCATATGGAATAAAACCCCGTGCAATGAAGCTAATTTTACTTGAGGGAATACCAGACTAGAGAGACGGAGAAAGACACAAAAAGATGCATGTGGAAAGTTGAAATAACTGGAAGAAAATAATAATGTAAGCAGCGACAGCCGGCTTCCTGGCTTAGAGGTTACGACTTTTCTCCGTAATCTCGTATACTTTCGTGGTTAACGTGATGACGGTGAGAATCAGCGGTGGTTCGAATCGCATCGGTGACCTACGGGGTATGTGAGCCGGCCGCTCAGAAAGCAATGGCAAACTACTGAGCGTAATCTTGCCAAGAAATCAACATACAGCTGAAAGATGCTGGTGTTGACAGCGATGTCCTGTAAAGGATATGCAAAAAAAAAAAAAAAGCAGCGACACGTGCCATGGTCGATGCAAGAACACAGAGCTGATCCACGACTTTTGGGATTGTGTGAGATGGCCAAACGTGACCGCCCACAATTATCAGTATGGCGCATGATGATGATGATGATAAACCTCGTTAACAACTTACATAAGAGTTGAAATGAGTTGAGTTAAGAACCGACATCACTGCACTCAGGACATTCCCATTTATGCTCCGTCCCCTCACCTCATTCAACAACAGTTCTGTCTAGCTCCATCAGAAAGGCCGTAAAGCGACATAGAATATGAATAAACGTAAAATTGCCTATTAAAAAAAAACAAAAAAACTTAGGGTTGATCACAACGTCCTGCAATGTTAAACTATCTGCATTTACAACAGTTTACATCGTAGCTTCAGAAAGAGGGGCTGTTAAATATCCTACACTTATAACATTTTGAAACTAAGCTTCATAAAAAGAGCAATGTTAAAATATCTACATTTATAACTGTTTAAATCTAACCCTCATTAAGAGAGCACAGAAGTGGTATTATTTAAATATCTACACTTATAACTGTTTAAAGGTTGATAAAAAAGTCTTTTTTTCTAGGGGGCTGAGTGGTCTCGAAGTATGGTGTCCGCCTGGTATGCCGGAGGTCCCGGGTTCAAGCCACGGTGAGGGCCGGCATTTTTTCATGTGGACATCCAGTAACAACAATTTCCCCTGGTTTCGGGGTAATGAGATCGGACACCTGTGTGTATTGTTGCGCACGTAAAAAATCCCTTGGCAGTTGGAAATCGAAAAAGAGTAGCCTAACGGCGCTGTCCGTGCAAAATATCGAGTTTAAAATCTACCCAAAGTATTTAAGGGTCCTCGCCGGTGCTACGGAGTTCGTGCAGTGAGCTGAGATTCTCCGGATTCAGGCTTGAGCTAGGAGTAGAACGGAGAACTTAAAAGGTTACACCCGTGTGCCGTGATGTTGACCCGTCGACTAAACTAAACTAAACTAAATTAAACTAAACTAAGCAAGTCTTTCTGATCTGTGTATGAAGTCAACAGATATTCCCATACGTGCTCCGTCCTTATCTGCATCACCAGCGAAGAGTCCCAATGCTAATGGTGCCAGTTGCAGTCTGGCTATGTGTCCTTCTCTCCTTTCCTCAGAGTTTTCAGTGTCGACCAGACCCTCTTATTTGATTATCATCATGTGCCAAGCCGATAAGCGTTGGCGGTCTTATATCGCCACGGTTTTCATTTGTTTATTGTAGGACATGGTCATTGGTGTTTCTTTCTGTCCATGGTATTCTCAGCAACCACAATTCCACAGCCATTCGATGCCATTCAGCTTTGGTTATTGCCCATGCTTCAGATCAAAACAAAAACGCAGGTTCAATGTAGCACCTTAACACACTTTTTCTCGTTGCAAGGAGCATCTTTTTATTGGTCAGTATGTTTCTATCTTGCAAAAGGCCACCTTCCCCATGGCGATGCTTGTCCTTATCTCTTCAGATGTTATGACTGTTCCAGTATAGTTGTTCCATTTCACTTTTTTAATTATATTCCCATTTACTTGTATATTAATTACATTGTGGTATGTCCCAGTGACGACCATAATCTGTGTCTTGTTATAATTTAATTCTAACTCAAGTTGTTCACTGTGTGTAATAACCGCATCTACTAAATGTTGCAAATCCTGCCCATTGTCTGCAATCAATATTGTACCATCCGCATATCTAATGTTATTGATGTTACGTTCATCAATGGTCATTCCTCTCATATCTTCTACATTTCTCACAATATTTTTAATGTACAGGGAAAATATGATCTGGAGACATTACACATCTGCAGATCCTGTTCATTGTCTTATTTTACAAGACAGATAATTAAGGAGTTGAGCTAAAAACTATCGCTAGAGCTTAATGTGAAGCTGATCTCTCTTGCAGCTTGCAATCGCGTCTGGAAAACCATGTTTACGTGTATCGCAAGAAAAAGGAAAACGTGGATTAGATTTTATGTACGTCATGCTGTTAGTGTGAAAAGATTAGTTATATACAAGAACTTGAGGCTAGAAAGAGAGAGCGGGAGAGAGAGATTTAGAGGGAGAGGAGGAGAGAGAGTGAGAGGGGAAGAGAGAGGAGGAGAAGGAGAGAGATGGTGAGATAGTGGTAGAGATGTAAAAGATATAGAGAGATAGAGATAGAGTGAGGTGAAGAGTGAGGAAGAGAGAGAGGGATGAAGAGGGTTGGAGAGAGATATAGAGAGATAGAGAAAGATAGAGAAATAGAGAGAGATAAATAGCGAGAGGAGACTCTATATATATATATATATATATATATATATATATATATATATATATATATATATATATATATATATATATATATAGAGAGAGAGAGAGAGAGAGAGAGAAGAAGAAGAAGAAGAAGAAGAAGAAGAAGAAGAAGAAGAAGAAGAAGAAGAAGAAGAGATAGATAGAAAGGGAGAGAAAGCAAGAGACAGTTGTGAAAATGGCAAATTCTCTTCACAGTTTCAGTTTGTGTAACTTGCACAGATTCATCCCCCACCGAGCAAATCAAGCTGGTGCAGTTTCGCTGTCTAATCACTTAAGTGGTTACAGAACTGATGCGAGGTGCACAATAACCTTGAGCAAGTCAGTCTTATCCTTGAGGTGGTTCTGCTGCTGGTTTGTGTGGACAAGCTGTGGATGCTTGACTCTGAACGCATGAGATGATGGATAAGTCGATAATACTTCCTGTGCGGTTTAGGGATAAGAGGCAGCTGTGCATGCTTACATAACCTGAGAGAGACCAAATAGTGTTGGCTCGACAGTTGACGTTTTTGTTTTCTATTTAATCATCATCATCATCTTCCACTTTTGCCGTCAAGCTTCGTGGGGAGGAATAATTGGCGTTTCAGTGCCCCATGGGTGGTACTGGATAGTGTCATTCTGTGTGATTGAAGAATGTCTTTCAGACAGAATGAGGGGAGAGTGAGATAGAGAGAGTGAGAGATGAAGAAAGTTGGAGAAGGATATAGAGAAATAGAGAGAGATCGAGAAATACCAATGCTTAAATGTCTTTGATGTCATCAATCCATTTTCTTCTCGGGCGTCCTCTAGCTCTCATCGCAGTTGATCTTTGATGTAGGGCCAGTGCTGGTAGTTGATGGTGTTTCATTCTAACGAGATGGCCAAACCATTTGATCTTTTGGTTTTCGATAAATGTGGAACAAGGTGTTGATCCCACTGTCCGTCTGATAACAACATCTCTTATTCGGTCTCGGTTTGTTAAGTAGACAGCTCTCCTCAGGCATCTCATCTCGCAGTTGTTGATTTAGCATAAGTGTGGTTTGGATAATATCCAAGTTTGAGATTTGTAGCATAGGGTTGGTGTTAATATGCTGTTTATTATCTGTCATTTTGCGAACATTGGTATATTTGGATGTTTCAGTATTGGTGGTAGTTGATATGTAAGTGCACTTGCTTTTTGACATCTGATTTCCATTTCTCTATCCAATCTGCCATCTTCTCTGATCATACTTCCAAGATATTTCAATCCTTTAACTTGTTTCAGAGATGTGCCATTTATCTATATCCTTAGTGGACCAGGAGATCTGCTAACTTGCATTACTTCAGTTTCGCTGTATTTATACTCATTTTGTATCTGCTGCATGTTAAACTGAGATTTTTAATATGATTTTGCAGTCTGCCCTCGTCGCTATGAAACAGGCACTGATCGTCTGCAAATATAAGTTCATTTATTGCATGTGGATTTTTTTTTTTTTTTCATCTGAAGTAAGATATTCGAAGTTTTCAGAATCTGTTCTGTCAAGGCTTGCTTCTTCGGATATTCTGTCTATGTAGATATTAATTAAATATCACACATCTCTGTCTCACTCCTGTATTGGCTTTAAACATATCTGATATACCTTCTTGTGTTCTTACTGCATTTTTCTCGAGTGGTACATGGCTATGATGTTTTCTAGTAATTGTCCTTCTATCCTGTAGTCTTCAAGGATGGTCCATAAATTGTATCAATCTATCTATGCAAAGCCTTTCCCTGATCTACAAACACAATATTCTGCTGGTCACTATATTTGATGGTTTATTTTTCACATATTTGTCTAAGTGTGAATAGTGCATCAGTTCAGCTTTTACCTTTCCTGAAACAAAATTATACTTTGCTTAACTCTTATTCAGCTATAATTCTAGCTCTTAGTTTCAATAGTTTTGCGTACATTTTCCCTATATGACCAAGAAGTGATATTCCTGTGTATGTTTCGCACTCTCTAATTTTGCCTTTCTTTTTCCACATTAGTACTATTACTGCCTGTTGCCAATCGTCTGGGACTTTTCTTTCTTCCCACGCTATATTAACAAGTTTTGTCAGCCATTTGTCGTGAAATGGCTGGCAGGCGTCGCTCCCAATGGATGAAACTACAGAAACAGTTGTGGTGAGAAGTTGACGCTCCTGTAATTTTCAAAGGACAGCTATCGTTACTTTAAACACTAGCCGTACCCTTTGAACAACGAAGACGTAGTTTCGATAAACTATCAGATGTCTTTTGAAGTAACGGAGACGTATGGCCGTAGTGTCGAGAAACGAGTGGATAATCATTGAGGTCCCAAAATGACCATGTATCAAAGGAGAATTTCGGTTGTTGTTGTATAGATCAAACGACAGGACGGAGGACAGGGGGAAAATTGGTGGAATAGGCCAGTATAGTCGTACAGAGCCAGAGTATTAATAATCTGGATATTCTAGCTTAATTTAGTGTGCTACTAGTCTTCCACGAGAGAAAGTGAGGATTTATTCTTGAGCTATTATGGAAAGGGATGTACAGTGTTTCAAGTTGGATGAAACCGACGAGCATTTGTATTGATGTGCAATAGTATTCCCGATTCAGCCAAGGATAGTTATAAGGTAGTTGTGGTGTAGAGTAGAACTGTAGCGTAGTATACTTGAGTGTGTGACCGTAATATTGAGTGTAGGCCGCAATTAGCTAAGAAGTAACTTAGTGGATTGAGTAAGGTGTCAGTGCACTCGATAGGATAAGTACTATTATAATATCAGGAGAGGTCTATGAGAGGAGATTCTAGTATAGATGGTTACTGGGTTTTCTGAGCTTTCCTATGACATTTCCTTCATTTACCTAGTCTTGAGTTATGCGTATAACTCCTATGTCTTATGTCAGAGGTCATTTCTCTGAATATATAGAGGGTAATAACTGATAAAGGCCATAAGCCTACTCTCTGCTCTAATAAGTTTGAGTTAGGTTGATAGCACCTGATATTGTATATTCACCAGGTTCCAATTAACAAAGAAATAACAACACTCCTGAAAAGAAAGAATGGACCCTAGTCTGGGACAGTGATAAATATCGGCCAGGTTGAAGTCTGATATCACATATACATGTCAACCAGTTCTAAAAGTAACGGCATAATAAGTCTGTCCTGATAGGATACTGACAGCAGAAGATATGTCAACTCCACATAGAACGGATTAGCAATATGGTTCACATGACCATAAAATAAATACAAACAAACTGTAATACCAGAACTTTTCCTCGGAAGAATAGAACATTCTTGGACTTTAATACACAGTGTGTCAGTGGAATATATACGCAGGGTTGTGATTAGTCCTACATCCATAGACAATCATTTAGTAACTATATCGGATGTGTAAACATTCCCTGGATTTTAAGAAAAACATTCATAATGTTGGATATTTCAACCGGAAAGACTAACCATATAAAAAACACGCTGTTGTGAACATACATGTTATTTCACAAGTCAAGGATATTGTGAAGACATCCTCATCGCCAGTCAGAGAGAAACTACCCTGGGTGAGCTCAATCCAATTCTGTGCTGTAGTGACAATATATGCCGTTGTGTGATGAGAACAATGAGGACTGTTGTCTTAGAGTGTCACTCTTATCTCACCTACCCGATAGAATACACCAACAACGTCTTTACATATACCCTATACACACCCATGACACTTTTTATTCAATAAATAATATTAGTATTTATTGGAGGACAATGTTGTATGGGTATGTTCTGAAGGAAAGTGAAGAGGGGTATGGCATTGCGATAATAGAGAGAAAGATAGTGAATAGAAGATTGGAACGGGGGTGTGTAGACAAAGGTCTGGCAATAGACCCAACATTGGAAAAAGGGAAGTTGAAGTGTGCTTGTTGATTCTACTGTCCCCCCAGAGACGACGGGCGACACCATTTACCTAATGTTTTCCTAAATGCCCGAATAGCTTCTGTGGTTATTCCAAACGGACCCCGTGCTTTGTTTTTGGACTTTTCTGTATAAATGAATTGACCTTTGCAGGTTTGGTTATTGTTGTTCACAGCTGTTAAGCACGAAATGAGGTTTTCTATGTTATTATGTGTGGGGCTAAATAGTAGTTCTTGGAAGTATTATGTCCATTTTGCTAGACTTTAGTGTGGATTAAATAATGGTATACCTCTGTTGTTGTATATGAACGTGGTTGGGTTGTAGCATGCATCTCTGTTTTTCATTTTATTGACACATTTATAAAATTCTCTTGGGTAGTCTTTGCTAAGAGTCGCCATCTGTTTACCGTATATTCTTCAGGATTCATCTTTAGATGCTTACATTGTTTGTTTGACATTTCGTCGTGCTATTATATAAATAACACAGTCTTGTTCAGATTTAGCTGTGATCCATTTTTTAACGCTATCCAGTTTCTGAATATGCGATCGTTAGATTCGTTGTTCCACTAAGCTGGTCTTAATATTTCGTCCTACCCTACTTTCTTGGTTCCACATTTATTTTTATTTAAGGTTAGATGTAAAAGTACTGTGAAAGAATATTCCCAAAGAAGGAAGCATATTAATTGCAGTATGAAGATAGTGATATTGTCACAATATCATAGCGAAGCCAGTGGTCAATGTTGAATGTGCAATAGGGGTCGAGAGAGAAAAGAGAGGAAGAGTGAGGAAAGAAAAGAGAAAAGAGAGAGGAGGAAGAGAAAGAGGATGAGAGAAGTAGAGAAAGAGAGAGGAAGAGAAAAAAAATAGAAGAGGGGAGGAAGAGACAGGGAGAGGAAGAGAGAGGGAGAGAAATATGGAGAGGAAGAGAGATGGGAGAGGAGAGGGAGAGAGAGAAGCAGAGAGGAAGGAGAAGAGAGAGGGGGTAGAGAAAGACAGACTTGTGTATATAAAACAGCATGACCTCTCAGCCACGGCTGGCCAGATTTCTTGATTTCAATTATCAACATCAAAACACTCCGTACTAACATCGGACAGAACATGAAAAAGGAAGAAGGAAGACAACACATATTTGTAAGGAGCCGTGTAGTATACATACAACTCGCAATTTCAAGACATTTATGAAAGCCGATTGCTCCCTCGAAAATGCCCTTCAGGTTATCTAGTTGACGTCCAATGGAAGTGGGCGGATGAAACTTGACATGTTTTTTTGAAAAGCAGGGGCAAATTGACAATTTTCCTCCGGGTCAACTGAATTTGTGGTGTCAGACAAATTACCAGTCTATAAAAGTCGACTTAAGTAGAGTAGAATCTGAAGATTTGGCGAGGGGAGATTTTTACCATGAAATATAATCTGATAGCTTGTCAACGGAATGACGTGGATGGGAGAAAATCGCTTTTATTTTTAAGACCAAAATGGATCAGGTTTCTAACCGTCAAACCTCTAGATGATGAAAGTCTTTTATGGCGGAGGTATGGCGTTAATGATGAGGGAAAGATAAAAGAAAACAAGATAAGAGTGATGATAAATTTATATGATGATAAATTGAGAAGGAATGCGACATATGTAATGGAGATTACAGGCTGTCAGCTTTATATAGATTTGACTTTAAGTTTTTCTGCCTGAAAGAATTTAGCTTTCATAAACATTTTAGGCTGAATGATTTAAAGGCTAAAGGGAGTTTAAAGGCGAAAGGATCGATGTCACTGCACTGGGTGTGTGTGTGTGTGTGTATGTATGTGTGTATGTGTGTGTGTGTGTGTGCGCGCGCGCGCCCTCTCTCGCTTTGAAATGACGCGTAGCACATACACAATTTTTTTTTTTTTTGGGGGGGGGGGGCGTATCCTTTATAGGACATCGGAGTCAACATCAGCATTTCTGCCGTTGTGATTTTTTGTCACGTTTACGTTCAGTAGTTTGCCATTGCTTTCTGAACGACCGGCATCAATACCAACGCGAAACCATCACTTCGCGGTCTGCTGCCACATCGCGTGCCACAGCTGTGTTTCGAACGCTGGTATAGGGAATCACGAATCGCTTCCGCAACCTCTTCGCCACGGAGGCGGCACTTACACACTTGTTCTAGTAAAATTGGATTGAATGTTGCATGTGGGTTAGCTTTCCCTATTACCAGTGCCCACTTCATCAGGGGAACCCACTCCGACTTCTGAAGTGCTTGTAATTTAAATCCCCAAGTCAAGGACGAGAAGTCAACATTATAGTCCAACAAACCCGTATAGGGGTGAACCCGCTACCTTCACATCAGCGCACCTGATGTTTAAGAATGAGCTATCTTATCAATTTAACCATGCTGACCTCTGGATTTTGTTCTATTTACTTCCCTCACTTTCCGCATGGAGGATTGCTGAAGCGGTCGCACAGAGCACGAACTCCACAACTCCAGCAATGACCCCCAGAAGTCTTTGAGAAACCTGCATGCGTGAACCGAATGGCGGAGCCGGGACACGAACCCACGCCATTTGAAGCGTGAGACACTTCGCATGAGAGACTCCTTTCTTGATTTAAACTGATATGATATGCTAGAAAGAGTTAAATTAATTATTGCGGCTATTGAATAATATAACAATTAGCTGGCAACGAAAGGGTTAAAGCTACATTTCAGGCAGGAAATTGAAATAATAACTGAATGGGGAAAAAACGATTTAAAGTAATAGCTTACATAATAGTTTTATATAACAACTGGCTGGGAAATAAGGAATTAAAATAACACTTCAGACACTGGATTTTTATAACAACAGGAGACAGAGTAAATTAAAGTAACAATTCAGTTAGTTCAGTTAAATCAGTTAGTAGACTGAGAGATAGAATAACAGGTTGAGAAAGAAAGAATTAGAGGAAAAATTCATACATTGGTTTGGAGTAACAAATAACGGCAAAGAAGGTGTTAAAGAAACAATTGAAATGCTAGATGTTTATAACTGATGATTAAAGACAGAGTTACAGAAACAATTCAAGTTGTATAACAACCGGCTGAGAAAGTAGGAATTAACGTAAACATTCAGAGGGTAGGTGAATAACTAGCTGGAAAGGAGAATAGGATGTAACGACTGGGAATGAAGGAATTTGAGTAGCAAATTGTACACTACATTGTTGAAATAATTGTTTGGAAAAGAAGTTATGAATAGGTCATCAAATCATGGGTTACGTAATCTGGTGTTTGTGTTAGAAAGTGAACAATGATCATACACACGCATGGGCATGGCGTATGGTTATGATGATGATGATGATGATGATGATGATGATGATGATGATGATGATGATGATGATGATGATGATGATGATGATGATGATGATGATGATGATGCTTGCTTGCTTGCTTGTGTTCGTTGGCTTGAGCTCCAACGCGAAGTCCTGTATGTCGGATGAAGGCTTCCTGTTGTCCAACATCAGTGTGATGTCATACAGGACCTGAGTTTTGCGTGAGTATCCGTTGTCCCATGTCTGGCTTATTGGTGTGCAGACTGGTGGTTCCTCGCCGTACAGGCAGACACTCTCCGACTTCGGAGGAATCGGCGATCCTACTGACTTCAGCCAGGACCCCGAAGGGACCTGTTGCCCAGGACGCTCGACGAGGACGCGTCAATAGGTCTTGGCCAGTATATAACCCGGCCCTGGTGCCTTGGAAACACCTCTGCGTCCCATAATGATGATGATGATGATGATGATGATGATGATGATGATGATGATGATGATGATGATGATGATGATGATGACAGTCGTGATGGCGGGCATCTTGCCGCCTTCACAGACGATAGTTTGGTACATTGTGCTTTACAAAAGGCATCATAACTACAATCAATAGCGGTAAGACCAGGGATGGAGTTATACCTCTCTATAGCACAAAGCCTGCGCTGAATTGTTGAGACCATGTGTTGTCCATGCAGCATGATCCCTTTCTCAGCCTGCCTAGTTTACTCCAGAGAAAAGGAAACACCAATGAATACGACAAGCTACAGAAGCTGTTGGATCAGCATACAATGCTCTCACTGCCCGCTGTCGGTGATTCGATCTTAGACCAGTCACCGACCAAGGCTTAGAGCCTGGTTTCCCCTGCCATGACATTCAGTCTTAGACTGCATTTGCTGGCACCAGGATCAGTCTTGTACCCTTCCATATGCGCTCCTACGCCCAAAGCCGTAGGCACAATGTGGGGTGTTGGGTTACGTGAGCCACGCCCAATATTCGGTGCTAACAGAAAGTAGGCAATACTGTCTACTGGCACACGGTAGTCCAATCATTTCTAAGACCTGACCCAATGGTTGACACATATTCAAAGGTTAAAGGGTGGGGGTTAAAGACCAGGGATCAATTTCATTCATGCCTAAATTATTATGACTGAAATAAGTACACACATTCAAGTAAATAGAAAACAGCGAACAAATCAAGAAATTACCATATTAGAAACGAGGAGATCCATAAACCTTTTGTAACAACACCAGTTGTTAATCACATTGACACGAAAAATACTTAACTGGTTCAGCCACCTGGTGAGAATGCACCCAATGTCGCCAGCAGTTAGAGCATACAACATGAAAATGGAAACATCAAGAGGCAGGGGAAGACGATTAAAAATATAGATCGACGGAGTCATCAACGCCTTAAAAACCCTCATCTCAGTATACCAAGCCACCGAGCGAGCCCTAGTTCGGAAACCTATCATCAAACAATCCTGAGAAACCTAACGCCGCAGAGCAGTGAAGGAAAACAGAAGAAGAAGTTTTCATTGCAACGGATGTTATCCCATATAGCTGAATCTTTCTTCGCGCGGTAGATAATCGCCTACCGACATCTTTGCAGAGAGCACAAACTTCCTAGTTCCGAGGACAACCAACAGGGAGTTTCTAAAACTAGTGCACTCGCGAACCGAATGACTTGGTCCGAAATTGAATCCACGACCTTCAGAGCTCGAGGCAAACAACTTAACTACTTATGCAAAGTCATCAGACAATCTAAAGATGAGTGGTTCCATTGTCTGAGAAATTTTCACGTGAATGGAAATAAGCGGGCAATCAGATTTCCTGGACAAGTCCACGGGATGCACTAAAGTACTAAAGCTGAACAAGATACGAGGGGTATTCAAATGAAAACTTTAAAAGTGTGATAGAAATTACATTAACCATGGCATTGTCTTGTAATCCTGTCAATATTGTTGTTAAGGGTGTCAAGAGTGTCAAGCACGTAATATCACGGTGCAAACAAACACAGTGGTGAACACAGTTCAAAGATGGCTGCCTCACTTTTGACATGCACCAAAGAGGAACAGCGTTATGTTATCCGTTATGAAAAATGAATGAATAAAAATTTTTTCTTTACGTTTTTCAGAATATATTCACACGTGAAGCCCACCCCTATTTAGAAGAAGCAATCCTTACACAAATGCATGCCGTAGTCGTACATAGTGACTTTTCAAGTGCATAGCTAGGTTTGACTCATTAACCTCGAAACAGGAATGAAGAATAAGGAAACGAAAGAGAAGAAGAAGAAACTTGTGTTACATCTTGTGCGTGAACATGTTGTAGTGTCTTCATTAGCCAGGCCTATCATCCACCTGAACCCACAACCCAGGAACACGTACACAATCCATCAAAACTATTTACGCAGCAACATATGTCTCAGATTGTTCCACCCCACACTACCCCACATCAACAACTCAGCTTCGTTAATCCATTCTATTACATCGGGTTTTCCCCTCAAACTGCGCAACTCTTTATCACGAACAAACAAGAAATAGTCACCAATCAACACAATTTAATATAAACATATTTACACTCCGCCAACATTTTACTTGGTAGCAACATCATTCAGATTTATGTCAACCATTTACACCAGTTGCGGCGTCCCTGAAATTTACAAACACCATCTTGATTTCATGTATCCTAACGTACTGCCGTAACCTTTTCTTTTCTTATAAGAGTTCCAACTTTCCCGGCAAAAATATTTCCATTTAGACAACATAAAATGATAGAGTTAATGTTCTAAAACTCGCGTTTTCGTAAATAGAAGCGCATTTTTTTTTATTTAATTCTGAATGCATGTGACACGCAGAGCATCACATAACGCCTAAATGTAATTTTGTCGAGAACTGGAATTTTGGGGGTGTTTTATCTATTTTTTTCTTTTATAGTTTGTGTTCGTTTTCAGCGCATGTGTTGTAGTTTTTATGTTGGGGTATACATTGCAGATAATGATTTTTGTATCTCATTGTGTTGATAGCTTTAAGCCAGGGCTGTTTATTTGTTTTTAGACGCAGCGTTTTAAATTGTGTTATTAACGGGAAAACGAAAGAAAACAGTCCAAGGCGATTTAGGTTTACGGTGCTAGACAAATATGTGTATACGCTACTTGGCATTACGTGGGTTGTATGGTCAGTAGCCGATCGCCTTTGCTTCTCTATACAGTTCCTGGTACACATTTTAGGATTAGTCCACCTGGGATCTGTTGTAAACTTTTAAAAGCCAAATAAGTTAAAAACAACATACCCACACACTCTCACACACACTCACACACACGCACACACACTCACACACACGCACACACACTCCCCGTTCCCGACAGACTCAAACACACCCACACATACACTCACACACCGACACATACACCCACATACACCCACACATACACACTCACACACCCACACATACACCCGCATACACTAACACACACTCACACACACACTCACATATACACTCACACACACAACCACACACACACCCACACAAAAACTCAGACACGCACACCCCACAATCACACGCACACTCACACGAACACTCACACACACACCCACCTAAACACACTCACACGCGGAGAAGTTCATCCTCTCAAATAAAACATTTTAACCATACTGATTGGCACCTGACCGTCCTAACCGACGATAGTTTGCAAAACAAGGAGTTACACCTCTCATTGGAAGAAAGCCTAGGTTTATTGTAGAGACCATGTGTTGCCCGTGCAGCATGATCCCTCTCTCAGCCTGCCTAGTTTACGCCAGTGGAAAGGTAATACCATTACATCTGGAACAAGACAAGATGCAGAAGCTGCCGGATCAGCAAAGCAATGCTCTAACTGTCCATCCTTCTAAGCTTCCATACTAGACCAGTTGGCGTAGTAAACCATATTAAAGGATACATACATGCGTACGAGAACAACAACATTGCTTAAAGTCTTAGCCGCAGAAAACATGGTCACACTGATGTGTGCATGAGATAATGAAAGAGAGTGATAGAAGGGCAGAATGATAGACGGGCCTACATGCACAATTCTTATCCCTTTGAAAATAAAGTTTGTTCGTACTTTCGTTCGTTCGTTCGTTCGTTCGTTCGTTCCCGAAGTTACGTGTTTCAAAATCGAATTGATGACACGATGTAACACGACCAGTTAGAGTGGGTTCGCCAGATGGCCAGAGACACTAGTAATAGGGAAAGCTAATCCACAAACATCAGTCCAGCGCACTTGAAGTGTTAGCACGTGTATGGACTACGCTTGAGTTCACAGACCAAAACAATATATCAGTTCCTCTGCAGTTATGTGGTTTGGGGGGGGGGGGGGGTTGTTCTTTTGTTTTTCCCGAGCTGAGGAGTAAAGAATTTTGTTCACGGGCAGAACTACGTGCCAACCAAAGATAACAATAAGTAATGAAGACAATATAAATATCAGGAACGTTAAATATCTTGGCTCCATTCTCAACAACAATGAAGAATTTAAACACAGAGGCCGCAACCAATATGTTGCTCAACACCTCATCAGATATGGGGATAACGCGAACACATGACAAGCGTTTCGTATTGTGTATTCCACGAACAATAAACGATTTCTCAAATATAGTGAGGCGGTTATATGCAAACAGAAAGAGTTTGTGTTAAATTCCATATTACCGTGGGGATAACAGATGTTCCACATTTGTACAGTACCTGTGACTAAGTGTTTTAAGTATTTCAGCTTTATATATGTATATATTAGGGACGTTCATTTGAAACCCGTTCCTTTGGCGTTATTACAAAAGCGTGAAGAAACAAAACAACATTAACAAGTGTGGTAGAATTAAGCAAAGCATTCATTTTGAATGAATTATGCACCATGGGTTGGTCAAAAGAAGTCGCCGTAGGTATTCAGGCAAGCATCCCATTGCTTAGGTAGGCGGCAAATGCCGTCCGCAAAAAAAGGATTGTGTTTTCTCACCGAACCAAGTGTTTACAGCATTCATTACGTCTGCATCTGTGTGAAATTGTTGCCCCTTGAGAGCTCTTTTTAGAGGTCCGAACAAATGGAAATCACATGGTGACAAATCAGTACTATAGGCTGGATGTTGCAGAATTTCCCACTTCTTCCTGCACAATCATTGCGACATGCGGATGAGCATTATCGTGCAACAAAATCACACCGCGAGGAAGCATGCCGGGTCGTTTATTCTTGATGGCTTTTTGCAGCTTATCTAATGTTTGCAAGTAGTGGGTAGAGTTGATGTTGATACCAAGTTCTTTAAATTCGGCCAACAATAGCCCTTCATGGTAAACAAAATGCGCTCAGCTTAACCTTACCAGCGGAAACCTGTAACTTGAATTGTTTGGCTTTTGGTGATCCAGCATGCTTCCAATGCATGCTCTCTCTTTTGCTGCTCGGCTCAAAGTGGTGACAACATGATTCATCGCCTGCCACTATGCGGAAGAGAAATGCATCACCCTCAACTCTGTAACGCAGCAAGTGGTTCAAACAACATCCCATGCGTTCCTCTTTTTTGGTGGTCGGTCAACATCCATGGTACCCACTGTGAACTCACCTTCCGATATTGCAGTTTCCTACGAACGACCTTTTGAATTGTCCCAATTGACACATTAAATTCTTTCGCTAGCAAACGTATGCCTCGACAACAGTTCATCTGTACTGCTGCATCAATTTTGGCGATAGTTTCTTTCTGTTGCAATAATATAGGCTTGACCCGGCCGTCGAAGATTTGTCATGAACTATCGTCCTTTCCGAAAAAACATTCATGGCCAGTCTGTCACTGTTGTCTTCGACACACATTTGTTACCGTATGCTGCCTGCATTCTTCGACGAATGTCCCACTGGTCGACATCCTTTAAACGAAAGAAACTGAATCACCGCTCTTTGAGCTTCTTTGGACGGATTTTGGATCAACAACCGGCCATTTTCCCAACGGTCAGAAACAGAACCTATGCGTCATGGGACGATAAGCACGTGCTATTTTATTCATTGGTCAGTACTTATCACATGACTATGACATGATTATGTTCAACGTACGCAATTACGCGCCTTGCGGCATGAACGGATTTCAAATGAACGCCCTTTATATATATATATATATATATATATATATATATATATATATATATATATATATATATATATATATATATATATATAATATATATATATATATATATATATATATATATATATATATATATATATATATATATATATATATATACACATTGGCACCTTGCCGTCTTGACAGACGATAGTTTGTGCTTTAAAAAGGCATAATAACTTTTAACTATGGCGGTAGCGAGTGTGACTGATAAGGCCAATTTGCGCTGTAAATGTCCGTTCACAGTGGGTGCATGTGAACACGTGGTCATTTCCACCATCATGCACCATCTTACGTCTCAAACGCTTGGTGTGTGACTTTTCTGCAATAATTTTCTCCTTTGACTTTATTCCATTTCTGATATTTGCCCTCCATGCAACACGTTCAGCGGCGACTTGCTCCCAATGTGCATTATCAATGCCTGTATCAATCATGTCCCGCTTACACACATCTTTGTATCGTAGTAGAGGCCGACCCTGAGATCTCTTACCCATCTGTAATTCACCAAAAAAGATATCCTTTGGTATTCTACCATCATCCATCCTCCTAAGATGTCCTATCCATCTAAGTCTACGAAGACTGAGCATGGAATAAACTGTCACACAACCTGATCTTTCCAATACTTCAGTATTTGTGATTTTGTCTTGCCACTTAATACCAAGAATTCTTCGCAGACACCGCATATGAAAGCTGTTTAAATTGTTCTCCTGGTGTGAGTAAGTTGTCCAGGTTTCACTGCCATAGAGAAGAGTACTAAGGACACAGGCTTGATAGACAAGGACTTTTGTTTTGGCAGTAAGCTTCCTGTTCTCCCAGACTCTTTTTCTTAACCTGTTCATTGTTGTTGCTGCCTTACCAATCCGGATGTTGATTTCCTGATCTAGGGATAATTTGCTATTTACCACTGATCCTAGATATGTAAAATGGTCTACTATCTCTAGTTCGGCGTCGTCAATAAAGATTGATGGTACCCCATGTGCACCTTGTGACATAATCTGTGTCTTCTTTTTGCTAATTGTTAAACCAAATTCAGAACAAGCATTGGAGAATGCAGATAGTAGACATTGCAATTCTTCCTCAGAGTGGGTCGTAACTGCAGCATCATCTGCAAAAAGCAACTCTCTGATCAGTACCCTCCTAATTTTGGTCTTAGCCTTCAATCTCTGAGCATTGTAGAGGCCGCCATCTGAGCGTGAGTGAATGTATATACCACCATCCTGATCACGAAATGCATATTTCAGTAGAAGTGAAAAGTATATTCCAAAGAGGGTGGGAGCTAGTACACAACCTTGCTTAACTCCACTCTTGATTTCAAATTCTTCAGAAGTTGCACCATCAAACTTGATTATACCCTTCATGCCTGTGTGGAACGATTCCACAATGGACAGAAGAGTTGGTGGGCAGCCAATCTTCTTTAGTGCCTTGAACAGACCCTCACGACTGACCAAATCAAATGCCTTTGTGAGGTCGATGAAGGCAATAAACAGTGGTTGATTCTGTTCACGGCATTTTTCTTGCATTTGTCGCAATGAGAATATCATATCAGTGGTAGACCGGTTCTGTCGAAAGCCACACTGTGATTCGGGGTAGACTTGATCTCCTAGGACTTGAAGTCTGCGCAGAACAATTCTGGCAAATACTTTTCCAACAATACACAGAAGTGAGATACCCCTATAGTTGTTGCAGTCGCTCCGATCGCCCTTGTTCTTGTACAGTGTTATGATGCTTGAATCTTTGAAATCCTGTGGGACTTGTCCTTCACGCCAGCATAGCTCTATTAGCTGGTGGATCTGTATAGTGAGTGTGTCTTGCCCACTCCTGATAACCTCTATTGGAATCCCATCCTTACCTGGAGCCTTGCCAGATGCAAGTTCATTTATAGCACACTTAACTTCTGTTATGGTGGGAAGTGTGTCCAGGTGGTCAAGAGTTGGTAGAGCCTCTATGGCGTTGAGGGCATCATCCGCTAGTTTGGTCTCACTTGAGTAAAGCTCCAAATAGTGCTCTACCCATCTGTCCATCTGCTGTTTCTTATCAGTGATGACTTCTCCAGTCAAGGTTTTCAATGGTGCACTTCTTTTGATCACTGGACCACAGGCTTTCTTTATTCCTTCATACATGCTTCTTATGTCTCCCTTATCACTTGCGATTTTAATGGACTCACATAACTTGATCCAATAATCATTTGCACACTGCCTGGCAGCCTTTTGCACATCCTTCCTAGCTTGCCTTAGCTCACTCAGAGTGTTACGCGTTGGTATATATATGCTGCCAATATCGAGCAAAGACTGCTAATACTTCTGTTCCAAGGACTTGTGCTTTCACGCATCGAGTATGCCCTGGCCATCCTCACTGTCAGCCCTACACAGATTGGAAGACTTGAAAAGGTACAATACGAAGCCATGCGCATCATTTTGGGCTGCACGAGAGACACCAGCTGTGTAGCAATGAGATACCTCCTTGACTTCCCGACAATGGAACACAGGATCAAGATCTGGAGAGCTCGTGCATACTTAAAAATAAGTGCAGATGAGCAGCACCCTCTGCATGACGCTATATTCAGAGAAAAGGGTGACAGGCTAAAGAGGGGCAAATCATGGATGGGTCTGGCGGAAGATGTCGTCAGACAGGTCTGCAGTCTTACCAGTATCAACCCCGGCAAGGAATGGGTGCCGGTGCCTCCAGCTTTTAAGTGCACTTTCTCCTGCATTATCACACTCGACAGGCGGTGCAGAGAGCAGAACCCCGCCGCTGTCAATGCTGAGGTTAACGCGCTCATCTATGAACACTCAGATAGCCCCGAAGTGCTCATCTATACAGATGGATCTGTTGTAAAGCAGCAGAGAAGTGCGTGGGCATTTACAGCCCGTTCAGCGGGCCGAACCGTTCAAGAATCCAGTGGTGCCCACTCTATGACCACGAGCAGCATGACGATGGAGGTGATGGCAGTTACATAGGCTTTCATATGGCTGGAATCACAGCATTATACCAACGTGTGTGTACTAAGTGATTCAATGAGCATGATTCAGAAGGTATCTGTACGTATTAGCTGGATCTGTACGTAGACAGTGGACTGAGTCGCTGCGGAAGTCTGTTGTTCGTAAGGTCACCTTCATCTTCGTCCCGGAACATGCGGGAGTCGAGGGAAATGAACGAGCTGATAAACTGGCTGGCTCTGCACCCCATGTAGATGGTCAGCCCATGGATCGTGCCGATGTTATTAACGTCCTTAAAGATATGGCGAGAACAGAGGACTTTGACGTCAGTGATTCCACATCGCTGTCCAGGATGAAAGACTTGGGAGTAAGAATCGGCACAGCCAGACGCGAGAGGTACATCGGGAAAACAAAGCGCCTCGTCAACCAACACAGAACTGGCACTATTAGCCACCGGACGCTGATGCATATGCTGGGGGGGGGGGAGGATCTGAGCACCTATGGACATGTCCGGAGTGCAATGAAGATACCCCAACTGATAACTGATAACTGATAACTAATATATATATATATATATATATATATATATATATATATATATATAATATATATATAGAGAGAGAGAGAGAGAGAGAGAGAGAGAGAGGAGAGAGAGAGAGGGGGGGAGAGAGAGAGAGAGAAGAGAGAGAGAGAGAGAGAGAGAGAGAGAGAGAGAGAGAGAGAGAGAGAGAGAGATTGGCACCTTGCCGTCTTGACAGACGATAGTTTGTTGCATTGTGCTTCAAAAAGGCCTAATAACTACAACCCATGGCGGTGACTGTTAAGGCAAATTCCCGCTGTTAATGTTCGTCCACAGTGGATGCATGTGAACACATGGTTATTTTCACCATCATGCACAATCTTACGTTTCAAACGTTCGTTGTTTGATTTATCTGCAATAATGTTCTCCTTTGTCTCTTTATTCCATTTCTAATATTTTCCCACCGTGCAACACGATCAGCGGCGACTTGTTCCCAATGTGCATTATCAATGCCTGTATCAATCATGTCCCGCTTACACACATCTTTGTATCGTAGTAGAGGCCGACCCTGAGATCTCCTACCCGTCTGTAATTCACCCAAAAGGATATCCTTTGGTATTCCACCATCATCCATCCTGCTAACGTGTCTTGTACATCTAAGTCTACGAAGACTGAGCATGGAATATACCGACGAAGACTGAGGATGGAATATACCATCACACAACGTGATCTTTCCAATACTTCAGTATTTGTAATTTGTCTTGCCACTTAATACCAAGAATTCTTCGCAGACACCGCATATGAAAGCTGTTTAAATGTTTCTCTTGGTGTGAGTAAGTTGTCCAGGTTTCACTGCCATAGAAGAAGAGTACTAAGGACACAGGCTTGATAGACAAGGACTTTTGTTTTGCAGTTAGCTTCCTGTTCTCCCACACTCTTTTTCTTAACCTGTTCATTGTTGTTGCTGCCTTACCGATCCGGATGTTGATTTCCTGATCTAGGGATTATATATATAGGAATCGAACTCACAACCTTTGGAGCCCGAGTCAGACAGCTTGACTACTTCGCCACGGTGACTCCGTGAGACTCCAGATATAACTCTGCAATATGGACATGACGAGATGCAGGCAATAAACTGTGCAACATTTTGTTTGTGCCTTCTGTGTTTAAATTCACTAAGGGAATGCCTGGTGAACATTGAAGACTTGAACAGGAGTTAGACAGGAGCTGATAACTGCAATGCGAAGATAAAACAGTATTATGAACATGTGCCACAACAACACCCGTTAAATGATTAGAGAAATTAGACGTCGACGGTCAACATTTTTGGACACATTATGAGAAAAGGTAAACTGGATAACCTGATGACAAATGGCAAGATTAAGGAGAAAACAAAACATGGGAAGGCAGAGAAGTAAATACCTGGAGACCTGGCCGCGTGACATGGTCGAGACAAGAACACAGAGCTGATCCACGACTCTGGTGATCATGTGAGAAAGCGAAACATGACCGCCCACGCTTATCGACATGGTACATGATGATGATGAAACAACAACATCAAATTAGTTAAAGTAAATTTTAACAACATGCATCTTCCCCACATATGGATGCGAATCATGGACGTTTCCGCATTCACGGAACAAGAAAATCAGAGATGTTAACATTCGATTTCACAGAACAATTCTTAGAACGCGCTGGAGCTAACACAAGAAACATACGGACATTCTACACAATGTCAACCCTGGCTCATACACAATGTCGTGTCTCAGACACTGACATACTGTGTAGGCTGCTTGTGATGTAGGTAGTGTGCCATTGTTTTCTGAACAGACAGACAGGCAGACAGGCAATCAGATAGGCAAGCAGATAGACAGGCATATAGAAGACAGGCAGATAGACAGATAGGCAGGAAGGCAAACAAACATGCAGACAGACAGACAGACAGACAGACAGACAGACAGACAGACAGACAGACAGGCAGGCAGGCAGGCAGGCAGGCAGGCAGGTAGGCAGGCAGGCAGGCAGACAGACAGCGTTACTGGAGGTTTTAAAAAATAAATGAATTGAAGAATGTTTAAGAAAGTGTATGGTGTGTGGGATGTAAGAGTTGAGAGATTCACGAGTGTTTTGTTTGTTTGAAGTTGTTAATCCGCTCTGCGTTCTAATATTTGTCTTAAAGTTGAGAATAAAAGACAAACTACGTGGGAGAAAGGGTTAGCGAGAGAGATAGAGAGAGAGAGAGAGAGAGAGAGAGAGAGAGAGAGAGAGAGAGAGAGAGAGAGAGAGAGAGAGAGAAGAGAGAGAGAGAAATAGAGAGAAGAGAGAGAGAACGAGACATACAGAGACTAGAGAGAGAGAGAGAGAGAGAGAGAGAGAGAGAGAGAGAGAGAGAGAGAGAGATATCTAGAGAGACAGAGATTCCGAAACGTGACAAAGAATATTATGAAGACAGGCAGTGAGACAGCGCTACAGAGAATAGGTTAGACACGTGATTTGACGTCCTTGATGACGTCAATCGTTAAGGAATGAATACAACCTTTGTAAATTCAATTTCTGTATTGAAATATTTTCTAGGTTAAAATATGGGAGACCGAGAGAGAGAGAGAGAGAGAGAGAGAGAGAGAGAGAGAGAGAGAGAGAGAGAGAGAGCGAGAGAGAGAGAGAGAGAGACAGACAGACAGACAGACAGACAGACAGACAGACACACACACACACACACACACACACACACAAAGCCGGAAGGACGGACTGAAGGAGGCACTGACAAGTAGTTTGGTAGATAGGCAGGAAGGTAGTCAGATTTATCTGACAGACAGATGGACACATAGGTGGATTGACGGATGGACAGACAGACTAATGGTAGGTCGGTCGGTCGGTCGGTCGGTTAATTGGTTGGTCGGTAGGCAGACATACATACAGACCAACAGACAGACAGTCCGACAGATAGACAGACCAACAGGCATACAGACCATTAGACATACAGACCAAAACACAGACATACCAACAGACAGACTAACCAACAGACACACAGACCAGCAGCACGACAGACCTACAGACAGACAGACCAAAAGACAGATAGATCAACAAACAGACAGATCAACAGACAGATGGATAGATAGACAGGTAAACAATCAGACAGACCAACAGAGAAACAGACTAATAGAGAAACAGACCAACAGACAGACGGGTAGACAGAAAGACCAATAGACAGACAGACAAACAGACAATCATACCAACAGACAGACACACAGACAAACAGACCAACAGACTAACAGACAGACAGACCAGCAGACAGACAGATAGACATACCAACAGACAGACATACCAACAGACAGACGGACCAACAGAGAAACAGTCTAACAGAGAAACAGACCAACAGACAGAGATACGGATAGACAGAAGAAAAACAGACATACAGACCAACAGACAATCATACCAACAGACAGACAGACACAGAGACAAACAGACCAACAGACAGACCATCAGACAGACAGACAGACAGACAGACAGACATATTAATAGACAGACATATCTACAGACAGACATATCAACAGATAGACAGACCAAGAGACAGTCATATTAACAGACAGACAGACAACAGAAAGACAGACCAATAGACAGAAAGACCAATAAACGGAGAGATCAATAGACAGACAGATCAACAGACAGACAGACCAACAGACAGACAAAAATTTTGGCTACATTATGAGAAGATAAAATCTGGAACATATTGTGACAACCGGTAATATTGGTCGAAAACGAGATAGAGGAAGACAGTGAGAGAAGATTCTTGACAGTCGTGTGCCATAGCACGGAAGGGCTTCAACACACGTATTGATCCACGCCGTCGGCAATCATAATTTGTGGAGAGGCTTGATAACCCACGCCAGCCGACAAGGCACTGTGAGATGATGATAATGATGATGATTATCCAGTTCTTCCAGTGATTTCTTATTCTTTACTCTACTTCAATGCGTGTTACTCAACACCGTGGCATTTATTTCTCATACAATTACTTGCATGGTAGCATACCCCCATCAGCTCTTTCCATAGAAGATCACAAATCCCACTAAATCCCATCCAATGAGGTCATGAGACTCACATTCAGAACCCACAGACATAATATTATTTCATTAAGGCGAGGTTAAAATTTGCATCTTTCATCAAGTTTCAGCAAAAACCTGTTTACCATCTGTGGGGGAAAAAAACCCCATCATGGCAGATTCGTTAAAATCTACGTGATTGCGCAGATATTTTGAATCGTAAAATTTACTTGGGTAATTTTTTTTTATTTGGTAAAAACGCTTGCTAATTTGATCAGCGCAATGATTTTTATTCGTGTATGTATATTTGATATAGTTTAATAACTTCTTCTCGCGGCAAAATGTATGTGATGTTTTTGTGTGTGCTAATATGATGGAGCAATACAAGGCATTTTTGATTATGTGCAGCGAGAATAGACAGACAGACAGACAGACAGACAGACAGACAGACAGACAGACAGACAGACAGACAGACAGACAGACAGACAGACAGACAGGCAGACAGACAGACAGGCAGGCAGGCAGGCAGGCAGGCAGGCAGATAGAGAGACAGATAGGCATGCGTGCATGCAGGCACGCAGGCAGGCAGAGATTTAGGCAGACAGACAGACAGACAGACAGACAGACAGACAGACAGACAGGCAGTCAAAGGTATTCCCAACATCGTCTCAGCAACCGCATCTCTTTAACCTCCAAGCTCTTCCTATCCTGCTCGTTCACAGTCCATGATTCGCTGCCATACAGCAGAACAGGTTATATGATTCACTTCCATATAGCAGAACAGGTTCTATGATTCACTTCCATACAGCAGAACAGGTTCTATATTCACTTCCATACAGCAGAACAGGTTCTATGATTCACTGCCATACAGCAGAACAGGTTCTATGAATCGCTGCCATACAGCAGAACAGGTTATATGATTCACTTCCATACAGCAGAACAGGTTCTATGATTCGCTGCCATACAGCAGAACAGGTTATATGATTCACTTCCATACAGCAGAACAGGTTCTATGAATCGCTGCCATACAGCAGAACATGTTCTATATTCACTTCCATACAGCAGAATAGGTTATATGATTCACTTCCATACAGCAGAACGGCTTCTATGATTCACTTCCATACAGCAGAACAGTTTATATGATTCACTTCCATACAGCAGAACAGGTTCTATGAATCGCTGCCATACAGCAGAACAGTTTATATGATTCACTTCCATATAGAACAGGTTCTATGATTCACTGTCATACAGCAGAACAGGTTCTATGATTCACTTCCATACAGCAGAACAGGTTCTATGATTCACTGCCATACAGCAGAACAGGTTCTATATTCACTTCCATACAGCAGAACAGGTGCTATAAGTATAACATTTCATCAATCTCTTTCAAACATACGGTGACAGTACCTTTTTTTAATGAGACACTTTGCAGCGTTTATACGATCTCGTATTTATGTAAAACTCACATTATGGATTCATTGGCCGTATGTATGGTGCTAGACTCGTATTTGTATCAATTTACACAAGTTGGTTGGTGTGATTAGTAATTCACCTCCGCATTAGCTCCTCAAGAGATTTCTTAGTCCCTAGTTTAATATGGGTAAAACCGACAGCCCAAATCAATGTTACAATCCGCCTATAGGTGGATTCGACTCTACCCACTAGGACCGCATGGTAAACGCCTATCATCCACAGGACACGGCTTCCTTATTTTAATGTTTTCTTCATGTAGTCCGTGTGGTGTGGCGTTAGCGATCATGTCTGGCCACAACCTTCCGTCTCGTGTGCTACCAATCTTCTTATAGTCCGTACCGTATGGAGATGGTGATCATGTATGGCCACAACCGTCTGTCTCTTGTACTGCCAATCTTTTTATAATCCGTACCGTGTGGCGTTGGTGATCATGTCTGTCCACAACCTTCTGTCTCTTGTACCGCCAATCTTTTTATAATCCGTACCGTGTGGCGTTGGTTATCATGTCTGTCCACAACCTTCTGTCTCTTGTGCTGTCATTCATTCTTGATAACGACATTCCTCCATGCCATGATGTCAAATTGTCAGAATCTTCTCTCTTGGTCTCACCCTGCAACTCCTCCCTCAAATTAACCCACTAATTATTCCAGCTTTCACCTTCACATGACATATCCAACGGATGTAGACTGTATACTTTTATGTGAGTAACCAGTTCTCTATGTATGTTAACATCTTTCGAAATGTCTTCATTGTTCTTTCTACTCGTCCACCGTGTTTTCTTAATGTTTAAAATAAAAACAACATCTGCGCAGCTGGCACATTATCCTTCGGGTGTCTATTACTTGGCCATGTATCGCTTCTAGACATCCTGATAGCATTGATGACAAAGAACCCTTGCATTTTAGTATAATTTGGTAATATGCATAGCACTTCATATTACTATGTCTTTTTCAAATGAATATAACTTACATATTTAGTTAGTTTCATATTATTTAGAGGACGTCGCAGTCAACCCTATCACTGTTTGGCTGTTTGTGATTTCTTGTCAAGTTTAAGTTAAGTAAACATATACATTACAAAGCGCATACATTGTTTGCGAAAGATGCGTGATATGAAGTGCCGAATTTAAGACAGGACTGTGTTTCCAGTTTGTTGATCTTTGTAAATACACTTCTTTCTTTCGTTCTTTCTTTCTTTCACCTCAGCTTATAAAGATATATTGCAGAGAATATTCACCATCTTGTGAGATGCAGCCTTTGCTACATGAAACTTCCTTAATACATCTTGCATCTACTGCTATTAAAGTACCAAAATACCTAATTACATTAGAGCGATTTCATTATGTTTCCATTCACGTTGATCTTTCCGTTTAAGAAAACATTTCTTCTGTGTAATTACCATTGGATACATTTTTCTGTTGCAGATCAATCTATTATTCAATCCCTACAGCGAATCTGTGGCAATTCGGACGCATTTCGTAATTCCTCATAGCGCTTTCTAAACATGGCTGTGGGATATTTGGCAGCAGACCGCCTTGCGTTGGTTTCCATACAATGGTATAAGTGCTGATTGTTCAGAAAGCAATTCAATTGCTAACTACTGAACGTATACTTGCCCGCCAATCACAAACAGCTTTTTAAACAAATAAAACATGTTGGAGTTAAACTGCTACATCCTGTAAAGTATTTTTTTTTTAAACGGTCAGTTGGACTAAATTGTTGACTTCTCGACCTTGACTTGGGGAAATAAATTACAAGTACCTCAGAAGTCGGAGTGGGTTAGCCTAATGACGAGGGACACTGATCATAGAGGAAGCTAATCCACGCGCAAAATTCAGTCCAGTGCGCTCCACAGTAATGGCAACTACTCTGGATGTCGCAGTACGGGTAAAGAATGAATTACCAAAAATAAAAATAAAAAAAACTAGAAGTAGATTGTGAGCTTTACTAGAGCACAATTACAAGAAACAAAATGGGAGTTGCGGCCTAAGCCTTCGTCAGCAAAGAACAAACAAAAACAGACACACGAAAGACACTACATGAAAATATTAAAGTTACTTATCTGTATCCTTGCTGAATACGCCTAGAGCGGCTATTAGTGAATAGAATTAAACCGTATGTGTGGTTAAAGTGGTCAACGGACTAAAGGTCAATAAAGACAGAAGCTCGGGGATTGGCTAAGCCACCCGTTGAGGCAACACACGTTGGGGGGGGGGGGGAAGGGGGAGAATGGTGTTACGAACATGAGAGCGAAAGGAACATATGGATTAGCAGAGCACTATAGCCGGCTCTGTGGCGAAGGTGTCACGGATTCAGTTCGCAATTCCGCATCCCACGCTTGAAACACTGCTGCGGACTATTTGGATGCAGCCCGACCTGCGTTGGCTCTCATAAATTAGCATAAGTGCTGGTCGTTCAAATAGCAATGACAAAAAACTTAACGCAAACCTGCCAGAAAGTCACAAGCAGCAAAGGTAATACTGGCGTTAGCTGCGACGGCTATAGAATACGTTTGGGTTCAAGCGAATGCATAACACAAAATGGACGTTTGTGATTTAGTATTTTCCCTGTGACCCCTGTAGGTTGCACTGACCTGGGAAACTATGTCATTTTACTATGGGATCCAAACGCAGACAATCACTCAGACAAGGCAAGCGTTCTAGCTATTACACTATCCCAGG
The DNA here is from genome assembly GCA_014155875.1 of Cepaea nemoralis. Lineage (NCBI taxonomy): Eukaryota > Metazoa > Mollusca > Gastropoda > Stylommatophora > Helicidae > Cepaea > Cepaea nemoralis. The sequence goes on from JACEFZ010028300.1 coordinate 89,102, forward strand.
TCACGTGAGTTTGGCTATAACAAGTTAAGGATTCTTTTATGCACCGAGATGCGTTTTAAGAGGGGATTCTGAAAGTATATTGGATACAGAAAAGAATAAATGGATCCATACGATAAAAGCTGAATATTGAAGAAGGTTGGCTATTAAAGACGATAAAACAAAGACAATTGAAATATTTTGGTCACTTGAAATGTCACGAATGTCTGGAGAGAACAATAATGGAAGGGTATATGCCTGGGAAGAGAGGAAGAGGAAGGCCAAAGAGAAGATGGGTGCAGGATGTGGCGGATGATCTCCAGATGGGTGCATCGGACGTGGGACATCCCGCTTATGACCAAGAAGTTTTCCTGAAGGTTGTTATAGGAGCGAAGTTCTGCAAGGGACATGCTATTGAATGAATGAATGAATGAATGAACGTTTTAAGTATATGGTATTAGCTTGCGCCCCCCCCCCTTTTTGAACCACTATATTTGTATCCCTGAAACTGAAAACCATAGCTGCATAGAATAGATCCTACCATGCAGCGAGGAGCAAGCCTCTGGACTTCAACGACACAATTCGCCTCATCTCACATTGTTCCTCTTGTACCTTGTGGTGTCGCGGAGAAGCATAAACAGCCGGAGAATGCCCGTTTATGGACTTCATATATCGAGATTCCCATAAACTCTGTTATTGCTTCTGTCCATCGTTTACATTGCCGACCACTCTTCTTGTTCAATTTTGTCTGTACATCATTTCTTGTTGTGGTATATGTTAGTTGGTAGCCTAGTTATGGCCGAACCATTTAACTTCCTGTTTTCTAAAGGAATCTAGCGCTGTTCTAACCACAACTTCAGTCTTGATTTCTTGATTTCTTCATTTCTTTCTCCTTGATACGTTGAGTATTCTTCTCGGGAATCTCATTTTCGTTATTGTAATTTTTCTTTTCTCTTGTGATGTCATTGTCAGTATTTGGCATTGGTAGCGTAGAATTGGTAGGATACAACATTGTTTCTTGTTCTATGAGTTGCATCCAACACAACAATGGCTTCTGCACGGTTTCATTTCTTAACAAGTGGAGATTTCAATATCACGTTATCAGCCTAAGAATACATCACTCGGGCACAGAACTCGTCGTCCCATCAATCTCTGCTTGCATCAATTCTCATCTGTCTCATGCGTTTCTTTGTGGACTTTTCACTCTGCCTCCATCAACACTGGGCAGGAAAAATACCACTCAAACAAGAATTGATACTATTGTCCAGGGATTTCTCCTGCACGTCTTCATAATTGATCTCTCTCTCTCTCTCTCTCTCTCTCTCTCTCTCTCTCTCTCTCTCTCTCTCTCTCTCTCTCTCTCTGCTTGTCGATGTATGTGTGGGTAGGGAAATGTGTGTGGGTGGGGGATCAGTGGGTAGGTGGGGGCATGTATGTTTGCCTGAGACTGTGTGAGTGCGTGGAGGTATGTGTGGGTGGGTGGCGGGGTGTGGTGGGTGGGGGATGTGTGTGTGGCTGCGGGATGTGTGAGTGGCTGCGGGGTGTGAGGGTGGATGGGGGTGTGCCTCACAACATTGCAATATGCACTGTTTATGTTTACAACTTTCATTTGACAATGTTCCCCCCCCCCCCCCCCCACCATGTGAATGTACCACGCGTAATATGCATTGTTTATGCTTACAAAATCCATTTGACAATGTGTTTTTTTCCCCCTATGTAAATGTAACATGCACATTTGATGAATGAAAGATGAGTGATCGAAAGGGCCGAATGTAAGACGGGCCTGCGTGCCCAATTTGTTACCATTTTAAAATAAAGTTCGTTCGTTCGTTCGTTCGTTCGTTCTCTCTATCGGTCTCTATCGCATTCGGTAATTGATGTATGTGTGTATGTACGTATGTATGTGTTATACATATAAACGAACGTGTGTAAGTATGTGTGTGTGAGTGTTTGTGTGTGTTTCTTTGTGTGTGTGTGTTTCTATGTGTGTGTGTGTGTGTATGTGTGTGCGCGCGCGCGCGCGTGTGTGTGTGTGTGTGTGTGTGTGTGTGTGTGTGTGTGTGTGTGTGTGTGTGTGCAGTAACAATGACAGACCTTGACGAAGTTCTTATTCTGTTCCAATATACTTCTGTCTCCCCATAATCACCACCATCACCCCCATCACCACCATCAACATCACCACCACTAAAGCCCCATCACCGCAATCACCACCATCATCAAAACCATCACCAAAATAACCTCCACCATGATCACCACCACCATCACGACCATCACAATCATCATCACCACCGTCATCAACACCATCATCACCATCACCACCACCATCGTCATAACTATCATCACCAAATTCATCATCACCATCACCACCACCATCATCAACAATATCACCAACATCGCCACCATCACCACCATCACAACCACCATCAACAAAATCACCACAATCATCATCACCAACATCACCACCATCACCAACATCACCACCATCATCATCACCAACATCACCACCATCACCAACATCACCACCATCATCATCACCAACATCGCCAATATCACCACCATCACCAACATCACCACTATCACCAACATGACCAACAGCATCATCACCACCATCATCATCACCAACATCACCATCATCACTACCATCATCACCATCACCAACATCACCACCACCATCATCATAACCATCATCATCATTACCAACATCACCATCACCACCACCATCACCAATATCATCACCAACATCACCAACATCACCACCACCATCATCACCACCATCATCATCATCATAATCACCAACATCACCATCATCATCACCACCATCACGAACATCACCGTCACCATCACCACCACCACCATCATCATCACCAACATCACCTCCATCACCAACATCACCACCATCACCAACATTACCACCATCATCATCAACATCATCACCACCATAATCACCACCATCACCAACATCACCAACATCATCATCACCCTTATCACCAACATCACCACCATCACCAACATCACCACCATCACCAACATTACCACCATCATCATCAACACCATCACCACCATAATCACCACCATCACCAACATCACCAACATCATCATCACCATCATCAACACTATCATCATCAAAACCATCACCACCATAATCACCACCACCACCGTCACATTCACCATAATCACCACCACCACCATCATCACCATTATCACCACCATCATCACCACCATCGTCGTCACCATCATCATCGCCACTATCATCACAACCATTACTACCATCATCATCACCATCATCAACATCACCACCACCATCACAAACATCACCACCATCATCATCACCAACATCACCACCATCACCACCATCATCATCACCAACATTACCACCATCACCAACATCATCGCCATCATCATCATCAACAGTGCCACCATCACCAACATCACCACTATCACCAACATCACCACTATCAACAAAATCACCACCATCACCATCACCACCATCATCATCACCAACATCACCACCATCACAAACATCACTAACATCACCATCATCAACACCACCACCATCATCATCATCACCACCATCACCATCATCACTACCACCACCATCATCACCACCATCATCACCACTATCATCATCACCATCATCATCACCATCATCATCGCCACCACCATCACCACTATCATCACAACCATTACCACCATCATCATCACTGCCTCGGAGTACGATCCCTCGCAATTCTTAGAATCCACCGAGGTATGATTGAAGTTTGGCTCGTCCCAGGAATAAACAAAACGTTCAAAGTCATCAGTAACTTGGCAACAAAATCACAGATGCGGCTCTGACGTCAAGTTAGTACAACACCCGTTTATTTGGGTGTATCAACAATAGTGAAAGACAAATTCCTCGTCTCTATAGGGCATCCCTAACGCAGGACCGACACCTACTAGGAGCAGCTCGAATTGTCATGTTTATATGTCTCTAACCTTCACCTCAGCGCCCATCCGGTTTCCATTCCTCTGTTCTTTCGATCCGTGTCGTTAGATTCTAGGTATCTTCATCTCGCTTCTAGGTCCACAGATGTTCGATCCTAGCAAATGACTCCTCCTGTCGTCCACTTGAATATCAGTTACACTTGCATACGAATATCCAATTCGCTCCGCAGAATACACACACGTCCGAATCCCAACACGGTATCACAGTGTAATGTTGTTTGTTGACGTCTGACACATCTCCTTAGTTCCCTATGTACTGTATAGTTCGGTGCATACTTTAGGAAAAATCCCTTCAATCTTATTTTGTCTGCCGTGTGACAGTGACTGCTATCTGGCAATCACCATCATCAAAATCACCACCACCATCACCAACATCACCACCATCATCATCACCAACATCACCACCATCACCAACATCACCACCATCATCATCACCAACATCACCACCATCACCAACATCACCATCATCATCAACATTGCCACCATCACCAACATCACCACTATCAACAACATCACCACCAGCATCATCACCACCATCATCATCACCAACATCACCACCATCACCAATATCACTAACATCACCATCACGACCACCACCACCATCATCCTCACCACCATCACCAACATCACCACCACCATCATCACCACCATCATCATCATCACCAACATCACCACCACCACCAACATCACCACCACCATCATCATCATCATCATCATCATCATCATCATCATCATCATCATCATCATCGTCACTAACATCACCACCATCACCAACATCACCGTCACCATCACAATCATCATCATCATCATCATCATCATCATCATCATCATCATCATCATCATCATCATCATCATCATCGTCATCATCATCATCATCATCATCACCAACATCATCACCATCACCACCATCACCACCACCATCATCACCACCATCATCATCAACACCATCACCACACTCATCACCACCATCACCAACATCACAAACATCATCATCACCAACATCACCACTATCATCATCACCACCATCACCACAATCACCACCACCATCACCATCACCATCATCACCACCATCATCATCACCATCATCATCATCACCATCATCATCGCCACAACCATCATCACCATCATCAAACTCATTGTCACGATTATCATCACCGTCATCACCACCATCATCATCATCACCACCATCACCACCACCATCATCATCACCATCATAATCACCTCCACCATTACTACCATCATCACCATGATAATCACCATCATCATCACTATCATCACCATATCATCAATATCATCACCACCACCACCACCATCACCACCACCACCATCATCACCATCATCACAACCATTATCACCATCATCATCACCATTATCACTACCATCATCATCACCATTATCATCATCACCACCATCACCACCACCATCATCATCACCATCATAACTACCACCAACATCATCACCACCATCATCACCATCATCATCACCATCATCACCACCATCATCATCACCACCATCACCACCATCATCATCACCATCATCACCACCATCATCACCATCATCACCACCATCATCACCATCATCATCACCATCACCACCATCATCATCACCATCATCGCCATCATCACCATCATTATCACCATCACCACCATAATCATCACCATCATCATCATCACCGTCACCACCATCATCATCAACATCATCATTATCATCATCGCCATCACCATCACCACCATCATCATCACCATCATCATCGCCATCACCATCACAACCATCATCACCACCATCACCACCATCATCATCATCATCACCACCATCACCACCATCATCATCACCAACATAATTACCACCAACATCACAACCAGAAACATCATCACCACTATCATCACCACCACCATCACCACCACCATCATCACAACCACCATCACCACCACCATCACCACCATCATAATCACAAACATCATCACCACGAACATCATCACCACCAGCATCACCACCACAATCACCACCACCATCATCACTAACATCACCAACACCAACATCATCACCACCATCACCACAACCACCATCATCACCACCATCACCACCACCAACATCACCACCACCATCGTCACACCATCACCACCACCGCCATCATCACCATCAACAACATCACAACCGCCACCATGATCACCACCAACAACACCACCATCATCATCACCACCGTCATAAACACCACCATTATAAACATCACCACCATCATAAACATCACCACCATCATAAATATCACCACCATCATAAACATCACCACCATTATAAACACCACCATCATCACCACCACCGTCACCACCACCATCATCACCACCATCATAAACACCACCATCATAAACATCACCACCATCATCATCACCATCATAAACACCACCATAATCATCACCATCATCATCATCACCGTCACCACCATCATCATCAACATCATCATTATCATCATCGCCATCACCATCACCACCATCATCATCACCATCATCATCGCCATCACCATCACAACCATCATCACCACCATCATCATCATCACCACCATCACCACCATCATCATCACCAACATAACTACCACCAACATCACAACCAGAAACATCATCACCACTATCATCACCACCACCATCACCACCACCATCATCACAACCACCATCACCACCACCATCACCACCATCATAATCACAAACATCATCACCACGAACATCATCACCACCAGCATCACCACCACAATCACCACCACCATCATCACTAACATCACCAACACCAACATCATCACCACCATCACCACAACCACCATCATCACCACCATCACCACCACCAACATCACCACCACCATCGTCACACCATCACCACCACCGCCATCATCACCATCAACAACATCACAACCGCCACCATGATCACCACCAACAACACCACCATCATCATCACCACCGTCATAAACACCACCATTATAAACATCACCACCATCATAAACATCACCACCATCATAAATATCACCACCATCATAAACATCACCACCATCATAAACACCACCATCATCACCACCACCGTCACCACCACCATCATCACCACCATCATAAACACCACCATCATAAACATCACCACCATCATAAACACCACCATCATCACCACCACCGTCACCACCACCATCATCACCACCATCATAAACACCACCATCATAAACATCACCACCATCATAAACACCACCATCATAAACACCACCATCATAAACACCACCATCATAACTACCACCACCATCATCACCACCATCATCACCATCATCATCACCATCATCACCACCATCATCATCACCACCATCACCACCATCATCATCACCATCATCACCACCATCATCACCATCATCACCACCATCATCACCATCATCATCACCATCACCACCATCATCATCACCATCATCGCCATCATCACCATCATTATCACCATCACCACCATAATCATCACCATCATCATCATCACCGTCACCACCATCATCATCAACATCATCATTATCATCATCGCCATCACCATCACCACCATCATCATCACCATCATCATCGCCATCACCATCACAACCATCATCACCACCATCACCACCATCATCATCATCATCACCACCATCACCACCATCATCATCACCAACATAACTACCACCAACATCACAACCAGAAACATCATCACCACTATCATCACCACCACCATCACCACCACCATCATCACAACCACCATCACCACCACCATCACCACCATCATAATCACAAACATCATCACCACGAACATCATCACCACCAGCATCACCACCACAATCACCACCACCATCATCACTAACATCACCAACACCAACATCATCACCACCATCACCACAACCACCATCATCACCACCATCACCACCACCAACATCACCACCACCATCGTCACACCATCACCACCACCGCCATCATCACCATCAACAACATCACAACCGCCACCATGATCACCACCAACAACACCACCATCATCATCACCACCGTAATAAACACCACCATTATAAACATCACCACCATCATAAACATCACCACCATCATAAATATCACCACCATCATAAACATCACCACCATCATAAACACCACCATCATCACCACCACCGTCACCACCACCATCATCACCACCATCATAAACACCACCATCATAAACATCACCACCATCATAAACATCACCACCACCATCGTCACCACCATCATAAACACCACCATCATAAACACCACCATCAATAGCATCACCACAATCATAAACATCACCACCATAATCTTCACCACCATCAAAAACACCACCATCATAAACATCACCACCATCACAAACACCACCATCATCACCACCACCGTCACCACCACCATCATCACCACCATCATAAACACCACCATCATAAACATCACCACCATCATAAACATCACCACCACCATCGTCACCACCATCATAAACACCACCATCATAAACACCACCATCAATAGCATCACCACAATCATAAACATCACCACCATAATCTTCACCACCATCAAAAACACCACCATCATAAACATCACCACCATCATAAACATCACCACCATCATAAACACCACCACTATCACCACCACAATAACCACCACCATCATCACCAACATCACCACCACCAACATCATCACCACCATCACCACCGCCACCATCATCACCAATATCACCACCACCAACATCAGCACCACCATCGTCATACCCATCACCACTACCGTTGTCACCGCCATTAACAACATCACAATCGCCACCACGATCACCACCATAATCACCAACATCATCATCACCATCATCACTATCATAACCACCATCATAAACATCACCACCATCATCATCATCACCATCATAAACACCACCATCATAAACATCACCACGATCATAAACATCACCACCATCACAAACATCACCACCATCATCATCACCACCATCATAAACACCACCATCGTAAGCATCACCACCATCATAAACATCACCACCATCGTAAACATCACCTCCATCATAAACATCACCACCATCATAAACGTCACCACCATCATAAACACCACCATCATAAACATCACCACCATCATAAACACCACCATCATAAACATCACCACCATCATAAACATCACCACCATCATAAATATCACCACGATCATAAACACCACCATCATAAACATCACCACCATCATAAACACCAACATCATAAACATCACCATCATCATAAACACCACCATCATAAACATCACCATCATAAACATCACCATCATCATAAACACCACCATCATAAACACCACCATCATAAACACCACCATCATAAACACCACTATCATAAACACCACCATCATAAACACCACCATCATAAACACCACCATCATAAACAACACCATCATAAACACCACCATCTTAAACACCACCATCTTAAACATCACCACCATCATAAACACCATCATCATAAACACCACCATCATAAACATCACCACCATCATAAATATCTCCACCATCATAATCACCACCATCATAAACATCACCACCATCATAAACATCACCATCATAAACATCACCACCATCATAAACATCACCACCATCACTAGAATCACCATCACCATTACCACCACGTGTGAAAAGTGTGGGAGATTAATCATATTAGTTTTAGTGATTATGTGAGGTAGCATATATGTGTGTGGATGGATGGGTGTGAATATGTGTGTCTATGTGTGTGTGTGTGTGTTTATATATGTGGATGTATGTGTGTGTGCATGTCTGTATGTGTGTATGGGTGTATATGTGTGTGTACATGTGTGTATCTGTGTGTGCCTCTGTGTATGTCTGTACGTTTCTAAGGTGTGCGTTCATGTGTTTTTATATGTGTTTATATGTATGAGCGTGTGTATATGTGTGTATGTATGTGTGTGTGCTCGTATATGTATGTGTATATGTTTGTGTGTGTAAGTGTACATGCATGCAGTGTATGCGTGGGAGTGTGTATTTGTGTTTTATGTGAGTACGTGTGCGTAAGTATGTGGAGGTGTGTTTAGGTGTGTTTATGTGCGTGGGTAAATGCGTGTATTTGCTAGTGTATGTTGTGTGTGGGCGTGTGTGTGTATGTACGTGTGTGTGAGAGAGAAGAGTGAGAGAGAGAGAGAGAGAGAGAGAGAGAGAGAGAGAGAGAGAGAGAGAGAGAGAGAGAGAGAGTTGAGCGCACGCATGTCATCTAACATGCTGTTCCATATTTTTTTGTGTATTCTCATTTTCATATTATCACTTTGAATGCCAATTGATTTTAACAGGCATAAAATTAACACATGTAACTGGAGAGTGAGAAGGAGAGTTAGTGAGTGTGAGTGAGAGAGAGAGAGAGTGAATGAGTGTGAGAGTGTGTTTATGTAAAGAGAGAGAGAGAGAGAGAGAGAGAGAGAGAGAGAGAGAGAGAGAGAGAGAGAGAGAGAGAGGGAGAACGAACGAACGAACGAACGAACAGACTTTATTTTAAAAGGTTAACAAATTGGGCACGCAGGCCTGTCTTACATTCGGTCCTTCCAATCACTCATTTTTCATTCATCAAATGTGCATGTTACATTTACATAGGGGGGAAAAATACCCATTGTCAAATGGATTTTGTAAGCATAAACAATGCATATTACGCATGGTACATTCGCATGGGGAAAAGACATTGTCAAATGAAAATTTTTAACATAAACAGTGCATATTGCAATGTTGTGAGACACATCCCCCATCCACCCTCACACCCCGCAGCCACCCACACATCCCTCAGCCACCCACACATCCTCCACCCACCACACCCCCACCCACCCACACATACCTCCACACACTTCACACAGACTCAGACAAACATACATGCCGCCAACCACCCACCGATCCCCCACCCACACACATGTCTCCACCCACACATACATCCCCCATCCATCCCATCATCGACACGCACACACGCACCTATATATTCTCCATAATCACCATTACCATCACCATCATCGCCATCACCATTATCGCCATCACCAACTTCACTACCGTCACCACCACAACCATCACCATCACCAACATCAGCATCATCACCACCATCACCATTACTACCATCACCATCATAATCATCTCACCATCATCATCACAACTATCGCAATTAACATCACTATTATCGCCATTATCATCACTACCACCATCACGCCACCGTCACCACCACCGTGACCATCATCATCATTACCACCCCCATAACCACTATCACCATCCCCGACACCACCATTATTCATTCATTCATTCATGCATTCATTGATTGATTGATTCATTCATTCATTCATTCATTCATTCATTCATTCAGTAGCATGTCCTTTGCAGAACCTAGCTCCCATAACAATTTTCCTGAAAACCTCTCGATCATGAGCAAGATGTCCCGCATGAGATACACCCATCTGGAGATCATCTGCCACATCCTGCACCCATCTTCTCTTTGGCCTTCCTCTACTTCTCTTCCCAGGCATATACTCCTCCATTATTGTTCTCTCTAAGCTCTCGTGATTCCGATTCCATTTCAAAAACAAAAATTCCAAATTCGACCTCGTCTAACCTGCTTCATCAGCTGTGGTTATTGTTGAGGTACGTGGTTTTTGTGGGTTTATTAGCCCTAATTCTTGTCTTGTGAGTCCTATCTCGGACTGGTTATGTAGCGTTTGAGTCTGTGACGTCAGCAGTGGTCGGCGGCTATCCTTTGTGCTCTTCTGTTGTTGTGGTTTTCTTTGTTTGTGTAGGCTCCTGGCTCGTCTCACTGCAGTCCTTATAAGGACTTTTCGTAATCCCCCTCCAGAGGGGGGATCGGTCCGTGGCTGTCCTCCTGTTTCCTTTATTGGTGCAGGCTCCTGGTTTGACTGGTTGCAGTCCTTAAAAAGACTTTTTATTTGGTATTTTTGTCTCCTTTTTGTGCATTTTCTGTAGGAGCTTTTCGACGTTTTCATTTTCCTCCTTGTGCCTGTTTTCACTGTCGCGTTTGTGAAGCTGCTGCCTAAAGTTTTCTTCCTCCGTGGTCAGCCATGGGACGATTTTACCGTCATCTATATAGTACTCGAAGTCGTTCTCACAGTCGTAGTGTAAGACTGGGTAAACCATCGGTTTCCCCCGGAGTTTCATAGGCTTCTTCTTTTCTTTTTCTTCCCAGCGCCTTCTGAATTCCTCTCGCTTGAGTTCCTCCTTGTCGACAAGGTATTCTGTGCCTCCTTCAGAGATCCGACGGTATAGTAGTTCCCTCTTGGGCTTTGCTGCTGGGCTGCTGGCTTTAGTTTGCGGTTCAGGCTCGGACTCTTGGTTTTCTTCTTGCGGTTTCTCTCTGAGTTCTTGTGTGGCTTCTGTTAGTTTGTTTTGATAGAGTTCCATTTCAGCTCTATGCAGTTCTCTTTCGGTCTTGATCATTTGTAGGATTTCTTCGTTCTCCTTCTTCATCTCAGCCATGCGCTGGATCTCTTGTTTGATGTTGCGCTGGATTTCTTTCATGTCGGCCAGCAGCTTCTCATTCGGTCTTGATCATTTGTAGGATTTCTTCGTTCTCCTTCTTCATCTCAGCCATGCGCTGGATCTCTTGTTTGATGTTGCGCTGGATTTCTTTCATGTCGGCCAGCAGCTTCTCATTATCGCTGGTCGGAGTCGTCGTCAGCAGTGCCTTGACTTGTTTCTTCAACTCGTCTATCTGCTTTTGAAGTTGATCTCTTTCAGCTTGTGCTATACCCGTGGCTGTCTCGCCCCTCTGCATTGCTTCCTTGAATGGTGTCTTTGTGATGATGGCGATTTTTAAGACGTCTCTATGTCTCTGCAGGTACGGACAGCCCAGGTATCAGGTAGCTCTCGTGACGTTTCAAGTGACTAAAATATTTCCATTTTCTTTTTTTCTATAGCCTTTAATAGCCAACCCTCTTCAATATTCAGCTCTTGAAGTATTGATGCATTTGTTCTTTTTTTTACCCAAGATATTCTTAGAACCAGTCTATAACATTTATATTCACATTTATTTATGCTGTTCAGTTTGGTTAGTAAGTTTCCAGGTCTCACGGGACAATTTCTTGGTGAAAATCACAACTTATATCTTAACATTGCAAAAAGCAAAGATAATGCATACAGATAAGATTACTATGGAGAAAGAAATATCACCACCGTGGGCATTATAATCATTAACTCCATTACCACCACCATCAGTGTTACCATCACCACCATCACCATCACCACCATCACCATCACCATCACCATAACCACCATCACCATCACCATCACCACCATCACCATCACCATCACCACCATCACCACCATCACCATCACCATCACCACCATCACTATCACCATCACCATCACCATTACCATCACGTGTGAAAAGTGTGGGAGTTTATTCATATTAGTTTTAGTGATTCTGTGAGGCAGAATATATGTGTGTGGATGGATGGGTGTGTCTATGTGTGTGTGTGTGTGTGATTGTTTATAAGTGTGGATGTATGTGTGTGTGCATGTCTTTATGTGTGTATGGGTGTATATGTGTGTGCCTCTGTGTATGTCTATACGTTTTTAAGGTGTGCGTTCATGTGTTTTTATATGTGTTTATATGTGTGTGCGTGTGTATATGTGTGTATGTAGTGTGTGTGTGTGCTCGTATATGTATGTGTATATGTTTGTGTGTGTAAGTGTACATGCATGCAGTGTAAGCGAGGGAGTGTGTATTTGTGTTTTATGTGAGTACGTGTGCGTAAGTATGTGGAGGTGTGTTTAGGTGTGTTTATGTGCGTGATGATGATGATGCTTGCTTGCTTGCTTGTGTTCGTTGGCTTGAGCTCCAACGTGAAGTCCTGTATGTCGGATGAAGGCATCCTGTTGTCCAACATCAGTGTGGTGTCATACAGGACCTGAGGTTTGCGTGAGTATCCGTTGTCCCATGTCTGGCTTATTGGTGTGCAGACTGGTGGTTCCTCGCCGTACAGGCAGACACTCTCCGACTTCGGAGGAATCGGCGATCCTATTGACTTTAGCCAGGACCCCGAGGGGACCTGTTGCCCAGGACGCTCGACGAGGACGCGTCAATAGGTCTTGGCCAGTATATAACCCGGCCCTGGTGCCTTGGAAACACCTCTGCGTCCCGGCATGCAGTGTATGCGAGGGAGTGTGTATTTGTGTTTTGTGTGAGTACGTGTGCGTAAGTATGTGGATGTGTGTAGGTGTGTTTATGTGCGTGGGTATATGTGTGTACTTGCTTGTGTATGTTGTGTGTGGGCGTGTGTGTGAGAGAGAAAAGAGAGAGAGAGAGAGAGAGAGAGAGAGAGAGAGAGAGAGAGAGAGAGAGAGAGAGAGAGAATTGAGCGCACGCATGTAATCTAACATTCTGTTCCATATTTTTTTGTGTTTTCTTATTTTCATATTATCACTTTGAATGCCAATTGATTTTAACATGCATAAAATTAACACATGTAAATTACTGTAGAGTGATTGGGAGAGTTAGTGAGTGTGAGTGAGAGAGAGAGAGAGTGAATGAGTGTGAGAGAGTGTATATGTAAAGAGAGAGAGAGAGAGAGACAGAGAGAGAGACACACACAGAGAGAGAGAGAGAGAGAGAGAGAGAGAGAGAGAGAGAGAGAGAGAGAGAGAGTTGAGCGCACGCAAGTCATGTAAAATGCTATTCCATATTTTTTATGCATTCCCATCTTTCATATTACGAGGTATCATCTTATATGCCACTTGATTGTCCTGTAACATGCCATTCCATATATTTTTTTTGTGTATTATCATCTTTCATATTATCATTTTGTATGTCACTTGATTTTATCATGTACAATATAACATTACTGTGATGTGAGTGAGAGAGTTACTGAGAGAGAGAGAGAGAGAGAGAGAGAGAGAGAGAGAGAGAGAGAGCGAGAGAGAGAGAGAGAGAGAGAGAGAGAGAGAGCGAGAGAGAGAGAGAGAGAGAGAGAGAGAGAGAGAGAGAGAGAGAGAGAGAAGAGAGAGAGTTGAATTGCATCACTAATTTTTACGCTACACAGTGTATATTTACAATTTTTTCTCCACTTCTTACAATTTTTTTCGAGAATGCTCACGACAATCATCAGTGTCTCAACTGTGTGTAAAGTCTGGGAGTTTCTTCTTATTAGTTTCAGTTATCATGTATGTGTGTAGATGTGAGGATGTTTCTGTTGGTGTGTATGTGAGGGATGTGTGTGGGGAATGTATGTGTGGAGGGGTTGTGTGTGGGGGATGTGTATGGGTTGATGGGTGATGTGTGGATGGGTGAAGGAATGTGTAGTCGGTGGGGGATGTATGTGTCTGAGGGATGTGTGTGTGTGTGTGTGGGGGGGGGGGGGATATTTGGGAGGATTATCGGAAGTATGTGGGTGTTGGTGGGTTGGAGTGTGGGTAGGGAATGTGTATTTGGGTGGGTGAATGGGTATGTAGGAGTTGTGTGGGTTGGGGGATGGGTGTGTAATGGGTGTGGGGGGGGTGAGAAGGGGGGTGTCTGTGAATGGGATATGTCTGTGTGGGTGGGAGTGTGTGAGTGTGGATGGGGTAAATGTGAATGGGTGGAGGATGTATGTGTCGGTGGTGAGGATGTTTGTAGGTGGGGGATGTGTGGGTGGGTGGGGAGATGTGTGTGTGGGTGAGAGATGTGTGGGCGGGGTGTGTTTTAGGAATGCATGTAGGGGATGTGTGTATGTGTGTGGGTGGGGGGGGGAATGTGTTATGGGTGGACTTTTGTGTGGGAGGGGAGATCTGTGAAAGGTGTGGGAAGTGTGGGATGTGCAGGTGGATGACGGATGTATGTGAAGATGGAGGATGTGTGTTTGGCTGGGTGGTTGGAGTGTGTGTGGGTGGGAGGGTATATGAGAGATGCATGTGTTGATGGGCGGGTGGGTGATGTGTGGGTGTGAGTGGTTGATGGATGAGTACGTGATAGGGTGGATGTGTGTGAGAGATTAGTGTATGGTTGGGGGATGTGTGAGATTTTGTGGGAAGATGTGTGTGAGCGGCGGATGTGTGTGGGTGGGGTATATGTGGGTGGTGGGGTGTGTGTGGGCAGGTGGTGAGATGTGTTTGTGGGTGGGGATGTGTGTATAGGTAGAGGATGTGTAGTGAGAGATGGCGGATATTGGGTGGGTGAGTGGGTGCAGGTTGGCTGATATGTGTGTGGGTGGGTGGGGAAAATTGTGAGGGTGCAGGATGTATGTATGTATAGGTGCAGGATGTGTGGGTTGACGGTGGTATGTGTGTGTGGTTTTGTGATGTGTATTATGCTGGGTGGTTGCGAGTGTGTTGGTGGATGGTGGAGAATATATGGGTGCTTGTGTGCGTGTCGGTTATGGGATGGGTGGGGGTGTATGTGTGGGTGGAGAAATGTGTGTGGATGGGGGATCGGTGGTGGTTGGCGGCATGTATGTTTGTCTGAGTCTGTGTGAGTGCTTGGAGGTATGTGGGGTTGGTGAGGGTGGGTGGGGGTTTGGTGGGTGGCTGAGGGATGTGTGGGTGGCTGCGGGGTGTAAGGGTAGATGGGAGATGTGTCTCACAACATTCCCCTATGTAAATGTAACATGCACATTTGATGAATGAAAGATGAGTGATCGAAAGGGCCTAATGTAAGACGGGCCTGCGTGCCCAATTTGTTACCCTTTTACAATAAAGTTCGTTCGTTCGTTCGTTCATCACCATCATCTCCATAATCACCATTACCATCACCATCATCGCTATCACGATTATCGCCATCACCAACTTCACTACCGTCACCACCACAACCATCACCATCACCAACATCAGCATCATCACCACCATCACCATTACTGCCATCACCATTATAATCACCATCACCATAATCATCACCACTATCGCCACGATCATCACTATTACCGCCATTATCATCACTACCACCATCACGCCACCGTCACCACCACCATGACCATCATCATCATTACCACCCCCATAACCACTATCACCATCCCCGACACCACCATTATTCATTCATTCATTCATTCATTCATTCATTCATTCATTCATTCATTCATTCATTCAGTAGCATGTCCTTTGCAGAGCCTAGCTCCCATAACAATCTTCCGGAAAACCTCTCGATCATGAGCAAGATGTACCGCATCCGATACACCCATCTGGAGATCATCCGCCACATCCTGCACCCATCTTCTCTTTGGCCTTCCTCTACTTCTCTTCCCAGGCATATACTCCTCCATTATTGTTCTCTCTAAGCTCTCGTGACGTTTCAAGTGACTAAAATATTTCAAATTTCTTTTTTTTTTAAATAGCCTTTTATAGCCAACCCTCTTCAATATTCAGCTCTTGAAGTATTGATGCATTTGTTCTTTTCTTTACCCAAGATATTCTTAGAAGCAGTCTATAACATTTATATTCACATTTATTTATGCGCTGTTCAGTTTGGTTCGTAAGTTTCCAGGTCTCGCGGGACAATTTCTTGGTGAAAATCACAACTTATATCTTAACATTGCTAAAAGCAAAGATAATGCATACCGATAAGATTACTATGGAGAAAGAAATATCTCCACCATCACGGGCATTATAATCATTAACTCCATTACCACCACCATCAGTGTTACCATCACCACCATTAGTATTACCATCACCATCATCAGTATTACCATCACCACCATTATGCCCACCACCACCATCTTCACCATCATAATGTGTGATATTTAATGCACAGCAACGGACGCATTATGGGGCGACCCTTTGTCGGGAAGTTGGAAACGCGTCTAACTAACACTGGTGTCATATATTCTGAAGGGAGTGGGAAATCACTTTGGTGCATGCCCCATTTCTAATCAAAGAAGTTGGGCGCCATCCTCTTCTGTCTTCAATAACCCCAGAATATGACCCTCGAGTTATCTGCAGGCCTCGTCTTATTTAATTTTGTCTAGGAGATATAGATTATGGCCCTGGTGAAAATAATAAATACCAACTGGGATTCTGCCCCTTCTCCAAGGATTCTTATAGCTCTTGAGCCCCCCTTTTAGTTTATCAAATCTGAGGAAAGTCTGGAGAATTCTCTCAGCTTGATTTATATTAAGAAAGCATGGATGTTGAGCAGTTGATAGACCTTGAGTCTCTCCCAATTTAATATTCCCTCATGAGTTAATTTGGTTTTAAACAATTAAACACATAACCAATCACAATAGATCTTGACAACTTGGTGTACACACATAAGATGGAGAATCACAGATAGGTTGAACCAATAATCAACATAAGATCAGTGACAGTTAATTATTTATTGAATGGGCCTGTGTCTTCTGGCCTGTTATTCATTTTCTATGTTGGTTTATACAAGATAAATTAGAAAAATGCATATAGGACCAATGTCACAGACCATCAACAAACAAGCATCAATACATGAGATGTCAATAAGAGTTGAAACATGGTATACATTTGAATGTTGTACATGTTAAGTGTGAAGATGATGAATCTATATTTAGTTATCAGTTCTTGAAAACTGAGTGTTGTGTGTTTTCTTTCTAAGAAAGTGATACCCTTATGATTTGGAGGATTAGGATAGGCCTGGGTCCATTGACTGATAGATCCGCTTCAGGTCTGCCCGTGTAGCTCCTCTGAAGGCCTCCCCATACTCTGCTCATGGCCAAGTCATCCTCCATCTCAAGTGTGGTTCATATCTTTCTCTCTGTGGTCTGGTTTAGTTGTTGGCCAGTTGGTTGCCAGTTGGATGCCCATTGGTTGCCAATGGGTTGCCACCAAGATTTCACTGTGTAAGATTCACATAAACATATACAATCTTCCCAATACAATATTCTAGAAGTAGGTCGGAAAAAAACCTAAATTCCTGAAGTAGGAACTAGTTCTCCCCCCCCTCCTCTTCTTTTCTCTAATCTAGTGTTGGGTTAATTTGGGGTGGTCAGAGTTTATCACACTGTGTACGCCTTGTATCAACTGGTTCCTGCTGTATGTAAGTTCTCATTGGACCTGGGGTCAGTGAGACGTGTACAGTAAGACAGTGACAAGAGTGAGGAAGTGTCAAGATGCATGTAAATAAATGACATACATTTATAACATTTCTATCACCCAATTGTGTTTGTAGTGTGTATAAATAATTCTCTGTGTTTTCCCAATTAACCAACTTCTTCTTCTTCTGTGTATAATAACTCCTCTCCCATTATCTGTTGTTGTTGTGTTGAGTGTTGAGTTGTGTGTGGTTGTGTTTGTTAAGTTGTGTTGCGTAATGAGTTAAGTCAACTTCTGGTGGTGGAGTTCCGCGAAGCACAACTTTTCTGATGTAATGCAGTTCATAAGTGCCCTTATCTAATTAAATTGTGACACAAATATAAATATTTATTCCATCAAACCCTATTTATTCAATAGATGAAGCAGAAAGGAAAGATTGATTTCTCTTTCAGCCTTCTAGATTGTAAATAGGCATAGATAAGTCTGTTTTAGAACAAGGCACTTGTTCTAGTACACGAACTGTCATTTTAGCTGTAGATAGTGATAGCATTTTTAACAGTGTTTCTGCTGAAATGCACAAGATTGCTTTAGAATCATCACTTCGTACAGTTGTTTAGAATAGAATGTAGTATTATTATGCACTTCTTAAAGTTAATAATTATCTTTAAGAATATCAGAGATTGCAGTATTCGAAAAGAGTGTTAGATTGTCAGTTTGCTCGGGAATCGGCTCTGCGTCGTCAGAATGGAACAGTCAAACATTTTTCACTTCAGAGGTTTTAATTTATAATAATATATTTCAATTGACATTACAAACACTGGATACCATTCCTGGGCCTTTGATACATCTGGTCATCAGTTCAATCTAAGGACTAACAAGCTCACCTTGGATCCAGACATTCTGCCGTCCTTATATGAAAATTTGGTCACACTAGTTTTCACGTCTGTTCATCAGGCATGTTTTAGGAAGAGTGCGCGATTAACATATTCTACGCGGGCTTTCCGAATGGAGGCGGTGTCACGTGTCCTGTTTATCCAATGATCTCCTGAGTTTGGGCTGATGAAATGTTTCCTAGAATTGACGTCATCTGTCACTTGTTCCAGTTCCAGTTTTGATGTTGCATTAAGTTTTAAAGGTTTGGTTTCAGTTTGCGTTAGTAAAGTCCATTGTTTTATATTTTCTCCTCTTCTTGGCTTGAATTCTTGTCAACTGAATAATGGTGGTTAGCAATTATGCCACATGGCCCCACCCCAGATTGTTCTACAGTATGGAACTATGGTTCCAACATTTTCAGTTATCAAGCTGTTCCCATTTTTCCTCCCTTATATTCTCTTCTGCATCTGATTGACCTGGTTCATCAGGCACTGGGTGTCGACTCAGGAAGTCCGCTCCCACATTCATCTTCCCAGGAACGTATTCAACCTGGAACGAGTAAGGTTGAAGAAGCAGCGACCACCTCATAAGTCGGGCATTCAGAGTCTTAGATGCTGCGAGAAACATGAGTGGTTGATGGTCACATTGCACTGTGAAGTGTTTGCCATATAGGTATGCTTGAAATTTCTGTACACTCCATACGAGCGCAAGACATTCTCTCTCGATAGTACTGTAATTTCTCTCTGCTGCATTTAATTTCCTGCTAGCATAGGCTACAGGGAATAGCTCTGATGGTACATCTCCCTTTCTCTGCAACAACGTTGCCCCAATTCCTATGTTACTGGCATCGGTGCGCAGCACGAATGGTTGGTCGAGGTCTGGTAGATGTAAGACTGGATGAGCAGTTAATGCCTGCTTTAGTGCTGTGAAAGCTCTCTCACAGTCAGCTGACCAAGTGACTTTCTCTGGTTTCCCCTTTTTGGTAAGATCCGTTAAAGGTGCTGACAGAGTGTTGAAGTCCTTGATGTATCTTTGATAGAATCCACATAAGGATACAAATGATCTTACATCCTTCTTTGTTTTTGGACGAGGTGCTCTCTGGAGTTTGTCCACATTTCCCTCTTGTGGAGTTATCAGTCCATGAGATATCTTATGACCTAGAAAGTCCAATTCTTGGAATCCTATTTGACACTTCTTTGGTCTAGCCGTCAATCCAGTTTCTCTGAGGCGCCTGAACAAAAGATGCAGTGTTTCTACATGCTCTTCAAATGTTTCAGTTGCGATCAGGATGTCATCCATGAAGTGACTAATGTCTGGATGCTGTAGTGGGTCAAGTAATTTTCTCATCATACGTGTAAAAACGCTGGCAGCATTACTTAATCCGAATGGAAGAACGTTGAACTCATAGTGTCCTCCAGGCGTGCTGAAAGCTAACCATGGTCTAACTTCCGGTTTTACAGGAATCTGATAATATCCCTTACTGAGATCAATCCTAGTAAAGTACTTAGCTCGGTTGAGTGCTGTGAAGAGTTTATTCTGATCAGGCAGAGGTTCTGCTTGGAATTCAGTAATGGCATTGAGCTGTCGATAATCGATGCACAATCTATGTTCTCCACTTGGCTTTCTCAATAAGACGACGCTAGCACTGTAAGGTGATTCAGATGGTGAGATTATCCCTGCGGTGAGCAGCTGTTGTATTTCTTCCTCTAAAGTCTTTTGCTTTGCATAAGGAACTGGGTAAGTCTTGACTCGCACAGGCACTGTGTCATTTAACTTCATGTCAAATTCCTCCAAATCAGTTCTTCCTGGCTTATCAGTAAGTACTTCTGCATATTTTGCCATAAGTTCCCTAATCTGCTTTTGCTGATCCTTTGTTAAGTTGGGATTGATTTCCACATCCTTAAAGGTCTCTTTGGCTTGCAGTGGGTACTCGACTCCCATTGTTGATCCTTCTTCGACTTCAGTAGCCACACTCATGGCCATCAGATGTGCAGGTTCGGTGGTTGAGGGTCTTTCATGAAACTTCTTCAAGAGGTTTATGTGAAATACTTTCATCTTGCCTTTGACTGAAATTCTGTAGTTGGTACGTGAGATCTTCTCCGTCACTACATAAGGTCCTCTCCATCCGATTTGCAGCTTATTCTGACTGGTTGGAAGCAGCAACATCACCTTCTCTCCTACCTCTAACTCTCTATCCTTTGCCTTGCGGTTGAAATTACGAGCAATTCTTCGTCTGGCTTGACGTAGATTGACATTCGCTTGTTTCCAACTGTGTTGTAAACGATTTTTCAACTCGGCAACATATGTAGATGCAGTCACGACTGTATCATCTGTAGTATTATCGGTCCAGGTTCGAAGTAACGCCTCCAGTGGTCCTTTGATCGGTCGTCCAAACAACAGTGTGGCTGGAGCAAAACCTGTTGAGTGATGGGGTACTTCCCTGTAAGCGAATAAAGCTGCGGGTAAATACAAGTCCCAATCCTCTGTCTTCTCCTGGGCAATTTTGCGCAGGATACTAATCAATGTACCGTTCCACCTTTCCACAAGTCCATTTGACTGAGGGTGATATGG
This sequence comes from Cepaea nemoralis, assembly GCA_014155875.1. NCBI lineage: Eukaryota > Metazoa > Mollusca > Gastropoda > Stylommatophora > Helicidae > Cepaea > Cepaea nemoralis. The sequence goes on from JACEFZ010028300.1 coordinate 111,458, forward strand.
TGAACTGAAGATATGGCGTGCATGAAAAAGTCTGAAGGTCTCTTCCATGAGCTTACCACGAAACTGTGAACCGTTGTCCGTCAAGATCCTTTGTGGGAATCCTAGACGTGTGAATATTCCTAATAATGCATCAGCGACGTGTTTGGAGTCACAGCTGGGCATAGGAACCGCTTCGGCCCACATGGTTGTTGTGTCCACAAGCGTTAATATGAATCGGTTTTGCCTCGTCGTTGCTGAGAGAGGTCCGACTATGTCTACAGCCACTTTCTCAAATGGAATTCCAGTGATTGGCGATTCACCCAACATTGCCGGTGGTGTCCGGTGTTTTGGTGATACTTTCTGACACTGTGGGCATGATTTTACAAACCGTTGTATGTCTGAAGTTCATCCCTGGCCAAAAGTAGTGAGTAGTAATCCGCTGTGTAGTAGCGTTGATACCCATATGCCCACTGAATGGTAGACTATGACCCATTTCCAAGATCTGAGTCCTGTATTGAGTTGGTACAACAAGTTGATTAAACTCTTGTCCAGCTCGTCCTGCTTTTCTGTAAAGAAGTGCTGACTTCATGAACAGATCACCTTTACGTAGAGGTAAATGTGATTTTGGCAGTTTTCTGAAGCAGGGATCCAAGGTGCTGTCGGCTTCTTGTGCCCTCTTCAGTTCCTCCGTTCGAGGGATTGGCGTAGTTGTTTCTGGAGTCTTTTGTCGCCTGGGATCGAGTGGTCATGGTCGCCATCGCCACAGGTTGAACAGGTTCTCCTAGAACGATAAATCTACAGCCGAGGATTACAGGATATATTGGATCGTCCAAGACTGCTGCCTTGATTGTCCCAGTGACATACCGCGAGGCTATGTTCACTTTTGCCACTGGAAGAGACATATTTGTTGAACTCTTCAGTGGTCCCTGTAATTCCACTATTTCCTCTGTCACCTGTTCAGGGTGAACTAAGGATGATGAAACAACACAGTCATACGATAATCCAGTATCATATAAACAGGTCGTTTTGAATCCATTTAGCAAGATGGATTCTACAACCGGAATACGAGATGATGTGTCTTGATGAGGTGTCTGTTTGGACGTTTCACCAGTGCTCACTTTTCTCTCTTTTCGGTTGGCCAAACAGGCCGCTGTGTGTGGAGGTGGCTTCTTCCTGCAATTTTGAAATGTGTGACCTCTAATTTTGCAATGGGTGCAGAATGGTTTGTCCACCTTCGGCGCTGTTTGGGCTGTGTTTTGAGTGTTTTTCTGGGATTTCCCATTTTTCTTGGTGGCTAAAGTGTTTTCACCCTCTTTTGGCTTGGGAGTTTTATCTTGAGAGGGGGTGTTGTTCGAACGTCCCTTACCTCCCATCTCCTTCTGAGATTTTTCAAATCTCTCTGCCAGGATGATTACAGTTTCTAGGCGGTCAGCCCCGTTTTGGGTTAAGAATGCTTTCATTTCGTTCTGCATTTTCCCCTTGATCTGATCAATGATGATCATTTCACCGAGTCCTTCAAAACTTTCCTCAAATCCTCCTAAGCAAGCCCATCTTTGTATGTATGACTTCAGTCTTTCAACTAGTTGCGCGTAGCTCTCACCCGGTTCCTTCCTTGCGGCTTTGAATCGAGCTTTGTAAGAATCTCCGTCCACTTCGAATCGGCTCAAGAGTGCCGTCTTTAGTGTTGCGTAGTTCTGCTGCTCCTCACGAGTGAGGCGAGAGAACACGTCATAAGCGGTAGATCTTAAAGCCTGCGCTAACTTCGTCGCCCATCTCCCTTCTTCAAGCCCACAGCTGACAGCCATTGCCTCGAAGCGTGATAAAAATCCTTCGATGTGGTCAGTCTGTTCATTGAAGGGTTCCAGAGGAAATGACATAGCTCCTGAATTAAGGTGGGAGACGTGAGGATGTGGTTCTGTCACTGGCGATCCTGATGAGGTTGAGGGTGTAGGACCACTCCCTTTCTCTAGTCTCCGGATCTCCAATTCAGTCTCCATTCTCTTCAACTCCAGTTGGTGTTGACGCTCTCTCTCCTTATCTTCCATTTCAGCCTGTAGTCGTTTCTCTTTCTCCTCCAATTCTGCTTGAAATCGTTTCTCTTTCTCCTCTATTTCTGCCTTGAAGTCGTTTTTCCCTCTCAGCCAATTCAGCCTGAAGCTGTTTTTCTTTGAGGGCCAATTCCGCTTGCAGTCTTTCTCTTTTGTCGAATGCATCTGAAATATAGTTAGCTAGCTCAGGGCCATCTAACCCGCATTCCCTACCTGTTTCCATTATTTGGGCTCTAAACTTTGCAGTTTCCGCCATGCCTAGAATTTATTGCTTTGTTTGCTCTACCTAAAAAAATATAAATGCAGTGTGGTCTGATCCGCGTAAGCTTGTCAGTCCCCGGATCTGCAAATATACAACAGAGCATGCACAATATTAAAAACACCCTATGTTATGTCTGTCTGTCAATGCTGGAAAAGCCAAAGGCAGCAGGCATTAAAGTAACCAGAATTAATCCCTAGTAAAGAAAAGAATCTGAAATTAGACAGAGATTTCCCTCCGGATAAGATTTTCCGATGGTTGATGAAATGCTGTTAAGTTCAGACTTCTAGGAAAAGAACACCTTCTCTGAAAGAGAAGTAGTGTTTGTATAGTAGATTCACACTCTATATTTCTCCTGGAGCACCTTTTTCTGAAGTATAAACCTATTTGAAAATGGCCCCCTTATTCAGGAGGAATGATCAGTCACCTACTCTTATTTATCTATAAATGTCATTCATATCATGTGGCTGTCAATCAATACCCCACATGATGACAATGTTCAAAATCTAAAGATATTTGTGTTAATGTTTTATGTAATACAGTGTTTTATGTAACTGTTCAATTACACAATGTATTATGTAACCGTTTAATTACACACAATGTATTATTTAATTGTTTAATTTATTTATGGGAACCATCCAGGACGTAGCCATCCCAATATGTCATATATTCTGAAGGGAGTGGGAAATCACTTTGGTGCATGCCCCATTTCTAATCAAAGAAGTTGGGCCCCATCCTCTTCTGTCTTCAATAACCCCAGAATATGACCCTCGAGTTATCTGCAGGCCTCGTCTTATTTAATTTTGTCTAGGAGATATAGATTATGGCCCTGGTGAAAATAATAAATACTAACTGGGATTCTGCCCCTTCTCCAAGGATTCTTATAGCTCTTGAGCCCCCCTTTTGTTTATCAAATCTGAGGAAAGTCTGGAGAATTCTCTCAGCTTGATTTATATTAAGAAAGCATGGATGTTGAGCAGTTGATAGATCTTGAGTCTCTCCCAATTTAATATTCCTTCATGAGTTAATTTGTTTTTAAACAATTAAACACATAACCAATCACAATAGATCTTGACAAATTGGTGTACACACATAAGATGGTGAATCACAGATAGGTTGAACCAATAATCAACATAAGATCAGTGACAGTTAATTATTTATTGAATGGGCCTGTGTCTTCTGGCCTGTTATTCATTTTCTATGTTGGTTTATACAAGATAATTAGAAAAATGCATATAGGACCAATGTCACAGACCATCAACAAACAAGCATCAATACATGAGATGTCAATAAGAGTTGAAACATGGTATACATTTGAATGTTGTACATGTTAAGTGTGAAGATGATGAATCTATATTTAGGTATCAGTTCTTGAAAACTGAGTGTTGTGTGTTTTCTTTCTAAGAAAGTGATACCCTTATGATTTGGAGGATTAGGATAGGCCTGGGTCCATTGACTGATAGATCCGCTTCAGGTCTGCCTGTGTAGCTCCTCTGAAGGCCTCCCCATGCTCTGCTCATGGCCAAGTCATCCTCCATCTCAAGTGCGGTTCATCTCTTTCTCTCTGTGGTCTGGTTTGGTTGTTGGCCAGTTGGTTGCCAGTTGGATGCCCATTGGTTGCCAATGGGTTGCCACCAAGATTTCACTGTGTAAGATTCACATAAACATATACAATCTTCCCAATACAATATTCTAGAAGTAGGTCGGAAAAAACCTAAATTCCTGAAGTAGGAACTAGTTCTCCCCCCTCCCTCTCTTCTTTTCTCTAATCTAGTGTTGGGTTAATTTGGGGTGGTCAGAGTTTATCACACTGTGTACGCCTTGTATCAACTGGTTCCTGCTGTATGTAAGTTCTCATTGGACCTGGGGTCAGTGAGACGTGTACAGTAAGACAGTGACAAGAGTGAGGAAGTGTCAAAATGCATGTAAATAAATGACATACATTTATAACATTTCTATCACTCAATTGTGTTTGTAGTGTGTATAAATGATTCTCTGTGTTTTCCCAAATTAACCAACTTCTTCTTCTTCTGTGTATAATAACTCCTCTCCCATTATCTGTTGTTGTTGTGGTGTTGAGTGTTGAGTGTGGTGTGGTTGTGTTTGTTAAGTTGTGTTGCGTAATGAGTTAAGTTAACTTCTGGTGGTGGAGTTCCGCGAAGCACAACTTTTCTGATGTAATGCAGTTCATAAGTGCCCTTATCTAATTAAATTGTGACACAAATATAAATATTTATTCCATCAAACCCTATTTATTCAATAGATGAAGCAGAAAGGAAAGATTGATTTCTCTTTCAGCTTTCTAGATTGTAAATAGGCATAGATAAGTCTGTTTTAGAACAAGGCACTTGTTCTAGTACACGAACTGTCATTTTAGCTGTAGATAGTGATAGCATTTTTAACAGTGTTTCTGCTGAAATGCACAAGATTGCTTTAGAATCATCACTTCGTACAGTTGTCTAGAATAGAATGTAGTATTATTATGCACTTCTTAAAGTTAATAATTATCTTTAAGAATATCAGAGATTGCAGTATTCGAAGAGAGTATTAGATTGTCAGTTTGCCCGGGAATCGGCTCTGCGTCGTCAGAATGGAACAGTCAAACATTTTTCACTTCAGAGGTTTTAATTTATAATAATATATTTCAATTGACATTACAAACACTGGATACCATTCCTGGGCCTTTGATACATCTGGTCATCAGTTCAATCTAAGGACTAACAAGCTCACCTGGGATCCAGACATTCTGCCGTCCTTATATGAAAATTTGGTCACACTAGTTTTCACGTCTGTTCATCAGGCATGTTTTAGGTAGAGTGCGCGATTAACATATTCTACGCGGGCTTTCGAATGGAGGCGGTGTCACGTGTCTGTTCTCATCCAATGATCTCCTGAGTTTGGGCTGATGAAATGTTTCCTAGAATTGACGTCATCTGTCACTTGTTCCAGTTCCAGTTTTGATGTTGCATTAAGTTTTAAAGGTTTGGTTTCAGTTTGTGTTAGTAAAGTCCATTGTTTTATATTTTCTCCTCTTCTTGGCTTGAATTCTTGTCAACTGAATAATGGTGGTTAGCAATTATGCCACAGCTGGTATGAGCGTCGGTCGCTCAGAAAGCAATGGCAAACTACTGAGCGTAAACTTGCCTGGTACACCACAAAAAGCCAAACAATATCGAGGTTGGTAGCAACGTTCTGCAAAGTTTATGCAGCTAACTTTAGCAATGTTTAGCGCGCCTTGTTCAACTCTGCCTCATCTTCCTTGGACAGTTTGAGAGACTCCTTGTGGCCGAGAGGTGTGGCACAGTGAGCCTCATACCTGAACTAGGTGGAGTCGATCTACCAGGGGTCTTCAAATGAAAACCTTCAATTATGATTATTGTTATTATTATTATTATTATTATTATTATTATTATTATTATTATTATTATTATTATTGCTATTGTTATTATTATGTGATGAATATATTGTGAAAAAGTAAAGAAGACATGTATAATTTTCCTTTGTAGTCACCATTGCGTTCAATGCAAATGAGAAAATAAAAGGAATAGAAACATTAGACGTAGACAGTCAAACTTTGTTCAACACATTACAATGTAAATGAGCGCATTAGGATGAACTTGGAAGCAACAGAGAGGTGGTTCCTGAGACGAATGTTGCGAATTCCTTGGACTATCAGAGGAACAAACGACGATTTCCTGAAAGAGGCTAATGAAATTAGAACATTATATGCAACAATGAGAAAGAGACAAACAGCTTTCTTTGGTCATGTGATGAGAAGGGAGGCATTAGAGAACATCGTGACAACTGGAACGATCGAGGGGAAGAGAGGGAGAGGCAAACTTTTTGGAGTGCCCTACTTTTCTGGACGAATCTCCGAACTGAGAGGGAAGACCAGGAGAACTTTGAATCAGATGGCGGTTGAAACGATTAGTAGTAAGACACTTCGCAGGGTGTTGAACGAGTTGGCGGTGCGCGTGTGGGATATCCTGAGTGCAGCGATTTCGGTTCTTAGCTCTTAACTCATATCTCATATCTCATAACCTAAACAAACGCAAGTTAAAGATAAATGTGGCTTAATCGTCATCAAATAATATGCCACATTGTGATGAAGTTCGCTCCCAACATATACGCAGGTTGGTGGACATTCTGATCTTATGTTAAAATACAATATAAAGTATAATCAGTTAATAGATGTCGTGGTATCGTTCGCCAGGCTCTCCTGTACTAAATGCCGCCCACTAACCTTATCACATAGCCAACGGCACAAATTGTCGTAAATAAATTGTTGCACCTGCCGTTCAGCTCGACTGCTGTGTCCAGCACAGCCTGCTGGCCAATACCAAGAATCCCTGTCCAATGTAATCATGACTCTCCACATGTCAGACCTTACCTATGGCATTTTGACCTACTCAGTTCAGCCAAGATGTCAGATGGGATGAATAACGTTCTGATGAGTTGATTTGAGTCAAGAATTGATATCACAGAACTCCAGACATTCCAATACGCGCTCCGTCCTCATCTTCAACAGCCAGCGAAGATTCCAAATACTGGTACCAGTTGCAATCTGATTATGTGTTCCTTCTGGTATTTCCTCAGAGTACTGAGTGTCAGCCAGTTCCTCTAGTCACCCCTTCTTGCAATGTCTCTCATTGTCATGATTATTTATCTTGTCCTGCACACAATACGCATGATCTCAAAAGTACCTCATTACATGTGCCTAAGTGCGCAGCAGTACCCCACACAGCGGTGTAGACCCAGCCATTCTGTCAACTTGCTAGTTTCAAACACAAGAGCATGTCATGGGGAATTTATAGCACATTTGCTCCTTATCTTTGAGTTGTCAGCCTTCTCAGTCTGCTCTATGAGTTGTTACAATAACCAGATATGTGTGTTGTTTGTCTTTCAGCCAGAGTGACGTTGCTGTAACCGCCTCGTTGTGTCATATGCCTTTATGTTCGGCACCATACACCGTCCATTAAATTTCGCTATTAAATCCCAATGTGTGCTTTGTAGATTCTGAGAAAGTCCGAATTCCGATATTCTCACATATTGTAAATGTAAACCAAACTGTAACCTGTGTTAAAGTATGGAATGACAGAGAGGTGTAAAGAGTCGTTATGGCCAAGATGTGCTCCAGTACACAGCTCCAGATTAGGAGATGAATGATGGTTGATATTTCTATGTGTACAACCATCGATAATTGATATGTCTCTGTAGTACAAATATCCATATTTGATATTTATGTGTAGTACAAACACAATAATCAATATTTCTATGTGTACAAACATCGATAATTGATATGTCTCTGTAGTACAAATATCGATATTTGATATTTATGTGTAGTACAAACACAATAATCAATATTTCTGTGTAGTACAAACATCGATAATTGATATGTCTGTGTAATCCATCCATCATGTGCCATGCCGGAAAGCGTGGGCGGTCATGACTCGCCATTTCACTCGATCACCAGTGTCGTGGATCAGCTCAGTGTTCCTGTCTTGATTATGTCATGTGGCCAAGCCATCCAGGTATTTACTTCTCGGTCTTCGCCTTGGTCTGTTCCCTTCGATCTTGTCAGTTGTCACCAAGTTCTCCAGTTCATTTCTTCTCATAACATGTCCAAAAAAATTTGACTGTCTACGTTTAATTTCTCTAATCAGTTTGCGATTTTCATTTGATTCCTGTAGTACTTGGTCATTTGTTTTTCTGTCTGTCCGTGGAATTCTTTGCATTCTTCTCAGAAACCACATTTCTGCAGCCATCAGATGTTTTTCAGCCTGACTGCTCATTGTTCAGGCTTCACATCCATATAAGAGGACAGGTTCTATGTAGCACCTCAACACTCTTTTTCTCGTTTCAGTTGACATCTTTTTATTGTTCAGTATGGTTTTCATCTTGCTAAAGGTTACTTTCACCACGGCGACTCTTGTTCTAATCTCTTCAAGGCATCTCCCATCAGATGTTATGACTGTTCCGAGATAATTGTATCGATTCACTTGTTGAAGAATATTCCCATTTACTTGTATATTGCATTGTGGTGCTTCTTTCTTACTAGTGACGACCATAATCTGTATCTTTTTACAATTTAATACCAGCTGTTCACTGTGTGTGATAGTTCCGGTTTCAAGATGGCGACGGACGGTTGTGTTGTTTTGTGATCGTTAACTTTTTCGCGGAGGAGATGGATTTATTCATCTCTTGCGTGTAATGTGTGTGCCAGGATGTAAAACCAAGAGTTTCTACTCAAGATCTTCGCCGATGCTACGGAGTTTCGTGCATTGAGCAAAGCAATCCTTGAGTGAATTTTTCGCAGCGTGTGTGGTTCTCTGGTTTTCGGTTTTTCACCATGGTAGAACAACGTTTGTTCTCCGAGCGGTCGATGTCAACCTAACGAGGCGACGTGGGCGTCGGGCAGGGCGCAAACGACACGGTAAGCGTGGTGGTTTAAGGCGTTTTAGACTCAAGTGTGACCGTCTGGGACTCAGGAATATCCGTATTCTGTATTGGAACTGCGCAAGCGTAAAACAATGGGGCTCTATTCTAGAAACCCTGGTTTACAGGAATGACATTGTAGCGTTCCAGGCGACGAGACTGGGTGATTAGCTACTCCATATTGCCGGCTTAAAATGTTTCTACAACAGACGACATCTGGGAATGGCGATTCTCATTTCTGACAGCATGGTTGCGTAAAGCTAGACATGTCTAGTTGGGACAGTGACGATATACAAATACAGGCATTAAGAGTTCAATCCAGTCTACCATTCGTGTTGGTTAATGTTTATGCCCGCAACGCGAGTATGGATTCCCAGAAGTGGCAGTGCTTAAGTGACATATTAGGTCACGAGAGAAATGTTATTTTCTGTGGCGATTTCAATGCTAAAGGCAGATTATGGGGAAAATTTCCTCCAACACACAGGGGGGGGGGGGGGGGTGTGGAAGCTCGAGACTGCACTTACAACCATTGACCTGGTTTGTATCAACAATCGCTGTGTCACCAGGACAGCAAGCCGTCCAGGCGATGAAGACAGTGCTATTGATCTGGCACTGGTTTCTCCTTCACTCACTACAGTGTGTAGATGGGATGTCCTAGGACACCACGGGAGCGACCACCACCCTTGCAGCATATTGGTGGAGAAAGGCAGAACCAGGCAGCACAAGCTAACGGTCAAGACTTTCCAGTATGACAGTACAGGACAAGATGTGGTGAGTAAAATAAGACGTGACAAGACAAGCGCAGAAAGCTTCAGGGCAGGAAAAAAAGTTGGGAGCAGCCACCTTTGTGGAATTTCGAGGTGAAGAAGGCTTGGGTGGATAAGCATAGTGCTGTAAGGAGATGGCAAAATGCCAAGAAGAACAGAGCTGGACATCATAGTCCCTGCATGCACTTAGAAAGAGAGATGCACACAAAAGAAAGCTATTTCACAAAGCTGGTCAAGGTGGTTAAAAGTGAAAAATGGGCAGAGGTGTGTCAAAGGGTAAGCACAGACAAGTCACTGAAATTGTTCTGGCGACTACATAAAAGCATGAATGGGATAGTCAAGAATAAGAGCATTTCTGACTTCCAAGGTGCTGACTCATCTGACAGAGGACTGACGAGGACAAGGGCAAAGCCCTCTTTGAACGCTATCTAGAGCAGAGCAACCAGACAGACATGAGAGGCCGAAATCTTGCCAAAGAGGTCACCTCAGACAGGTGCAAGGCCCAGAACACTTCGGATAAAGACACAGTGACAGTGAAAGAAATCAAGGCTGTACTTCGAAGATCAAAAAACAGCGCTCCATGGCCTGATGGCATAAGATACGATGATATCAATAGGTGTACATACAACGAGCTAGCGAAACTAGCAGACGTGTACAACAACAGTATAGGGAGTGCTAGCATCAAGGAGGAGTGGTTACACAGCTATATGATTCCCTTGCCGAAGCCTGGCTAAGACCACACACAAATTCAGGGATATCGTGTTATAACCATGCAGAATGCAATAGGCAAGCTGCTGGAGAAGTTAATTGCCAGGAAATTATCAAGCCAGCTAGAGAGGCAAGGTATTTTCCCACCTACCCTGGGTGGGTACCGTCCAAAAAGAGAAACCTGGACCAGTGCAGCAGTTTTTGCCCTTGATGTCTATGAAGGTTTCCACTCAGGCATTGAAACCTTTAGCCGGTCTCTGTGGCTAAAGGGCTTGCGAACGCGGTTTGTGAGCCCGTATACCCGGGTTCGAAACACGGCGGTGCTGGTTTTTTCGAAAAATGTATAGGGGCCGGTCGTTCAGAAAGCAATGGCAAACTACTGAACATAACACTTGCCTAGTACATCAACAGCAGCTGAAAATGCTGGTATTGACTGCAACGTCCCGTAAGGGATACGCAACAACAAATTTTTTTATTGAAACCTTTGCTGCAGCGATTGATCTTGAGGACGCGTACAACAGAGTACTATTGGATTTTTTAATGCTTCAGCTTCTTGAACTCAAAATAAGTCCATTCCTCCTTAGTTGGATCGCTGCAGCCCTCTTCCAACGGAAAGTAGTTTTTAGATGTGGCAGTTGGACTTTGGAACCAACACCAATATATCCTGGCCTACCACAGGGATCACCATTATCTCCGGTACTGTTCAACGCCTACACAGTGAGAATCACCAGTGAGCAGATCACTGGACCTGGTAGGACATTGTCATATGCCGATGATGTTTTAGTGTATCGTCAGGGTAAGGATGGAGATCAGGTTGCTGTGGAACTACAAACACAACTCAGTCGAATAAATACTTGGTGTGATGAAGCTGGCGCAATGGTCAACCCAACAAAGACAACAGTGACTTGGTTCTCGTTGAATAATCATATTGTCAACACTCCAACACCAACTGTAACGCTGTGCTCAGAGACGGTGGAAAGAACGCAGGCAATGAATTACCTGGGGATACGGTTTGATCGAAGCCTTGCTTATAATGTAGCACATAGACCAGGTGATAACAAAGGCCAAGCGGGGTTCGCCTGCGATGCGGATGATGGCGGCAGCAAACTGTGAGCAGCGCCATCTATGTCTTCTGTACGAGGGGCTGGTCATGTCTGTTTTTGAGTACGCGATGGCAATCCTGATTCTCAGCCGTAAGCAGATAAAAAGGATGGAAAGGATATAGAATGAAGCTATGCGCATTATTCTTGGATGTACAAGAGATACAGCATGCAGGGCGATGCGCTATCTTCTTGATTTTCCAACCATTGAAGACAGAATACAAGTTTGCAGAGCACGCGCCTACCTCAGAGTTAACGCAAACACACAACATCCACTGCATAGTGAAATTGTGAAGGTGAAGGGCACAAGGTTAAAAAGAGGACGGTCGTGGATGGGTCAAGCCGAAGACATTCTTCAACAGGTGTGTTCACTTGAGGACTTAGAACCTGGCGAGGAGTGGGTACAAGTGCCAACAGATTTCTGCACATCCTTTTCAGTTTGCATCCAACTAGATAGAAAATGCAGACAAGAAAATCCGGCTGCTGTGGAGGCTGAAGTACAAGCGTTGATTTTCGAGAATTCGCTAGACGGTGATGCTGTCATCTACACAGATGGGTCGGTCGTCCGACATGTGAGAAGCTCATGGGCCTTTACGGCTCGGGCCGGAGGGAGAATTGTGAAGGAGGACTCTGGTGCTTTTACTGAAACCACAAGTAGCCTGACTATGGAAGTCATGGCAGTAAGTAAAGCAATAACATGGCTCGAGACACAGACATTCACTAGGGCATGTTTCCTTAGCGACTCAATGAGCATGATCAAGAGGATAGAGGTGGGGTGGATCCGAAGAGAATGGTTGCTGTCTCTGGAGCGGTCTCGGCTGGCAAAGATTAGTTTCATCTTCGTGCCAGGGCATGCGGGACTACAAGGAAATGAGCGGACTGACAAGCTCGCAGGTGAGGCTACTGTGGAGGGCGGACGCGCCATGGACCAGGCTGACATTCTGAATGCTCTACGAGAAGTAAGACTTTTGCGAGAACCAAGTGATGACTGTGAATCTACAACCATGGCCAGACTGCGAGAACAGCAAAATAAAAGAGGTGTGGCCTAACAAGAACACTACGCAGGAAGCCAAAGAAGATTGATAAACCAACTCAGAACTGGTGTTGTTAGCCGCTACACGCTGCGGGATTTACTGAGGAGGGGATCCGAACATTTATGAACTGAATGGTTCGATGTGCAATCAGGATGATCTTTCGACTAACTAACTAACTAACTGTGCAACAACCGCATCTACTAATTGTTGCAGATCCTGCTCATTCTGTGTAATACAAACATCAATAATTGATATTTCTGTGTAGTACAAACATCGATAATTTTTATTTCTGTGTAGAACAAATGTCGATCATTGATATGTCTGTGTTGTACAAACATTGAAAATTGATATGTTTGTGTGGTAAAAACATCGATAATTGATATTTCTTAGTGGTACAAACATCGATATTTGATATTTATGTGTGAAACAAACAATACAATTGATACTTCTGTGTCTTAAAAATATCGATAAGTGATATTTCTGTGTAGTACAAACGTCGATAGTTGATATATCTTCTAAGTACAAACATCTACAATTGATATTTCTGTGTAATACAAACATAGATAATTGATATGTCTGTGTAGTATAAAATCGATAATTGATATTTCTGTTTAGTACAAACGTCAATAATTGATATTTATGTGTGGTACAAACATCGATAATTGATATTTTAGTATAGTAGCACATCCATAATTGATATTTCTATTTAGTACAAGCATCGATCATTGATATTTTTGTCTAGTACAAACATCGAACTTGTAGTACAAACATCGAACTTGTAGTACAAACATCGAACCTGTAGTACAAACATCGAGCTTGTAGTACAAACATCGAACTTGTAATACAAACATCGAACTTGGAAGCAACAGAGATGTGGTTCACGAGACGAATATTGCGAATTTCAGGGACTGCTTAAGTAACTAACAACGATTGCCTGAAACAGGCTAATGACACTAGGACATTACAAACAGCAATAAGGAAGAGACAAACAGATTTCATTGGTCATGTGATGAGAAGAGAATCATTGGAGAACATCGTGACAACTGGAAAGATCGAAGGGAAGAGAAGAAGAGGCAGACTAAGAGAAATGATGCTGGATGGATTGAGACTGTGGCATGGAGGAATATCATCAGCAGAGTTGATCCAGAACACCAAGGGCCGAGATCAGTGGAGAGCCATAAACGCCTACGCCAGCTGGCATGGCATTCATTGATGACAAACATCACACTTTACAACACAATCTTCCCACCAACTCTATGTTACTAAAGAAAAACCTGGACAATGACAGAAAAAGAGAAAGGAAAAATCACAACAACAGAAATGAGGTTCCTGAGAAGAATACTCAATGTATCAAGAAGAGGTAATATACAAGTAAATGGGAATATTCTTCAACAAGTGAGCAGGTACAATTATCTCGGAACAGTAATAACATCTGATGGGAGATGCCTTGAAGAGATTAGAACAAGAATCGCCATGGCAAAAGTAGCCTTTAGCAAGATGAAAAACATATTGACCAATAAAAAGATGTCAATTGAAACAAGAAAAAGAGTGTTGAGATGCTACATTGAACCTGTACTTTTATATGGATGTGAAGCGTGGACAATGAGCAGTCAGGCTGAAAAACATCTGATGGCTGTAGAGATGTGGTTTCTGAGGAAAATGCAAAGAATACCATGGACAGCCAGGAAGACCAATGAACAAGTCCTTCAAGAAACAAATGAAGATCGTAAATTGATTCGAGAAATTAGACGTAGACAGTCACAATTTTTTGGGCATGTTATGAGAAGAAATGGATTGGAGAATTTGGTGACAACTGGTAAGATCGAGGGGAACAGACCAAGGGGAAGACCTAGAAGCAAGTACCTGGATGGCTTGGCCTTGTGGCATGGTCGAGACAGAAACATGGAGCTGATCCACGACTCTGGTGATCGAGTGAGATGGCAGAACATGACCGCCCACGCTTACCTGCATGGCACATGATGGATGGATGGATCAAGAAGAGATAAGATCAGAAATGAAGAAATCAGGAGTAAAGTGGGGTTATAGTTGCGCTAGATTTGGAAGGCAGCAAGTCAAATGGTTTGGCCATGCAAGTAGGTTACCAACAAACAGTATACCACAACATGCAATGATGTAGAGACAAGATGGAATCAGGGGAAAAGGTCGACCACGTAAACGATTGACTTGGGGATTAACAGAGTACATGGGAATATCGATACATAAAGCCCATAAGCGGGCACTATCCTGTTGTTTATACTTCACCTTGACACCACAAGGTACAAGAGAAACATGATGAGATCAGATGAGGTGAGACAAACGACGATAATTGATATTTCTGTGCAGTACAAACATAGATAATTGATATTTCGGTGTAGTACAAACAAGGTTGCAGAACCCAGTTTTAGAATATTGTGAACGTATTCCCAACCCCTTGACACAATATATTTTTATATTACCTCGTTACCATCAGATATGTTTGTTTGTTTTTTAAAATCCATAATTATTTTATAACGATGTAGAGTATTTTTTTTTTTGTTGAACCCGACGCCAGTGTCAAGTGTAATGTTTCTAGTGAAATTGAAGACTTGTGGCGTGGGGTTTTGATATTTTTCACATAATCTTTACATCATATTTTAGCGTGCTTGGCAGTAGTAAATACAGCCACATAACTTTGGGGTTGGGGTTTGGTTGGGGGAGAACAAGAATATACACTCTAAATATTTACCTCGTATGGGAGAAGTAGAGTTTGATATATGTACTTTAAATGTTTGCCTCGTGTGGGAGAAGTAGAGTTTGATATATGTACTTTAAATGTTTGCCTAGTGTGCGAGAAGCAGAGTTTGATATATGTGCTTTAAATGTTTGCTTTGTGTGGGGGAGATAGGCTTTGATAGATGTACTTTAAATGTTTGTATAGTTTCTTCTTCGTCTTCTTTGCGTTCAAACGGAGTGTTATTTTTTTTCAGATGTGATTGCGGTGTGTCTCGTTAGGCTCCCTTGGGTCGAAACCTTTAGGCCAACACATCCTACTTTTAGAGTGCAATTTTGACCAGGCTAGCATTTCCGGGAGACTCTCACTTTTGTGGTACCGTCCACACCCCACCTAGTAAAGTTGGAACAGTCGAAGACTTCACGGTCATCACTCAAAGGAAGGCAGGGACAGTCCATGGCATTTTCCGCCATCCTGGGTGGCTTCCATAATTGCACAGCCGACACATAGCGCCCTGGTGCTGGGCTCACCGAGGGAATCGTCACGTCCTGCTCATGGCTGCTTTAATTCCTCACTTCAATATATTGGGCATTTCGTTCTCGCACAAACCAGACAGGTCTGCAGATGATATCTACTCAGCGAGTTTTTGGTTCGGACATGTGCTTGTCGGTGTGCCCGTCAGAGCTGTTCCAGGCACGGCGGACATTCGGAAAACTACCTAGTCAGAGCTGTTCCGAACAAGATCGGCATTCGGAGACTAGGTAGTCAGAGCTGTTCCCAGCACGAGAGACATTCGGACGAGACATTTCACTCGGACGTAAAGCGTAGTGCCAATTTTTATTTTGCCACCCGTAGGACGGCACTTCCTGCTTCGGCGGGCATTTTTAATGAGGTTAGCCTTCCTCGGGTTTCAAGGCACGTTAGACTTATTGTTGTGATGTCGCCCACATCTCAGCTGGTCAAGATAGAACGGTCAAAGACATCACGATCAACCCTCAAGGGAAGGCAGGGGCAGACCATGGGCATTCCCTCACTATCCAAGGAGGCTTCCATAATTGCACATATTGTTCTGAGACTGGGCTCACCCAAGGAGTTGCGACGTCTTGCTCATGGCTGCTTTAGTTCCTCACTTCCATGTGTTGGGCATCTCGTTTGCCACTGGTCGCTCAAGTACACACCAGAAACGGTCAGTCTGCGGGCGACATCCACTAGGTAAGCTTTCGCTTCAGACTTTGGACCCCGCAATGGATTCGCTAGCCGTGCGTTCCATTTCGTGTTATTGAGACGTTTTTCCACCTTTGCCTACACTCTCTATGAGATAGATACAGACAGTTTTCGTAACCATTTCATTCGACTGGCGCACTTCTTCTACCTTTTAGTATTCGCTCACGAGGTAGGCTACATGTGCTGCCGGCTCAGCACCTTACCTCCGTGCAGCAGTTAGCGAGAAACGGCCAGGCCTTCTC
The DNA here is from genome assembly GCA_014155875.1 of Cepaea nemoralis. NCBI lineage: Eukaryota > Metazoa > Mollusca > Gastropoda > Stylommatophora > Helicidae > Cepaea > Cepaea nemoralis. The sequence continues at coordinate 127,964 of JACEFZ010028300.1, forward strand.
ATCTCGGGATCCCTCATATTCCCCAGCTGAGAGCCTTTGGACAAGTATCTGAAATGGGCATGTAGCGTGCTCAGTATCTCACCTTCATTTTTCGGTAGATGGGTATCGGCCCGGCTCTCACATCCGAGGGTTTATGGCTTAGGGCGTTCAGCCTCAAACCTCGACAGAGAGCCTTAGAGTATGTGTCCGGACCAAGAACTTCTGCCTTCGTGCGCCTGACTTAAACTTTTGACTGCTATCCTCAGTCTACCTGCAGAGCAGCAGGCTGTGTCTCGCTTAGTCTGGCACCTATCCCATAAGCTGTCCGATATGTAGTTCTCATCCATCGACATAGAACATGGGTTCAATGGGACACGCAAGCTCCCCCACCACGGCAGGATGGAGACACGTCGGGGGAGGAGATAGAGTTTGATACCATCATCATCAAGTGCTTTGCCAGCTGGCGTAAGCGTCCATGGCTCTCCGCAGATCTCTGTCTTTGGTGTTCTGGATCAGCTCTGCTGATGATATTTCTCCATGCCACCGTTCCAATCCGTCCAACATGATTTCTCTTGGTCTGCCTCTGCCTCTCTTCCCCTCGATCTTTCCGGTTGTCACGCTGTTCTCCAATGCCTTTCTTCTCATCACATGACCAAAGAAAGCTGTTTGTCTCTTTCTTATTGTTGTTATATAGTGTCCTAGCTTCATTAGTCTCTTTCATGCAAAAGTTGTTAGTTACAGTGGCAGTCCAAGGAATTCTCAACATTCGTCTAAAAAATCACACCTCTGTTGCTTCTAAGTTTTTCATAATTTGTTCATTTACATTCCAAGATTTGCTGCCATATAGCAAAACTGGTTCTATATTGCATTTCAGCACTCTTTTTCTTGCATTCATTGATAGTGACTTATTGCATAAAATACTCTTTGTTTCCTGAAATGCGGCGTTTGCCTGACTTATTCTGCTCTTAATCTCTGTTGTACATCTTCCATTATAAGTACCCATGTTATAAGTGCCCCTAGTTTATTAAAATTATTCATTTGGTTAAGAATTTCCCCTTCTATTTCTGTGTCACATTATGGTGTCACCATTTTCTTTGATATCACCATTGTTTCTGTTTTCTTGATATTCAACGCGAGTCCTTTCTATGCACTCTCTATTACTACAATGGGGTAGTGGGTTAATTCCAGGCATTAGTCACTTGGCTTCTCGGTAGGAAAACAGTGGCAAACACAAACAGCCAATTGGATGTTTGGGGGTCATCGCAACGCCCTGCAAAGAATAAGAAATTCTTAATGCTTACCCGCGTCATTTGGCAAGGCGTGATAAAGTTCGAAATACGAGAAAGCATTATAAGAGTATTGTATTGCGTAAAGCGAGGATTCGTATATTAGGAATACATTTCAACAAAGTAGGTAAATCGTTTAAGAAATGTGTCTGTTAGATTTCGCCTCCGTATAGCGCCTGGAAAACATTCAGAAAACGGGGAAATGATTCTATTTTCGTTCTCCCAAACAATCAAGACGTCATTTGAGAATTATTTCTCAATTTCAGGAACAAGACATAAATTCGAAAAGAAGACATTAGAATCGGACGCCTGCTGGCTTTCCTTTAGTTCAACTGCAAGCGTACTTTGTACGGAATGCATCAAAATTCCTACAGGTAACAGTCTAACAGTGGGGAGGGTATAACGGATAATTACAGCACTCGCTCCTTATAAAATCTGACACATGTGGATGTCGAGTTTATGTTTAAAATCGCTGCAGGTTTTTTATGTGGCGAGTCAGAAATGTTTCCTGTCGAAAACTTTTGTCATCATAAAATGCATTCTAACTCATTGCTAACAAAAGTTATAGGTTCTTCTTCTTCTTCTTCTTCTTCTTCTTCTTCTTCTTCTTCTTCTTCTTCTTCTTCTTCTTCTTCTTCTTCTTCTTCTTTCTTCTTCTTCTTCTTCTTCTTCTTCTTCTTCTTCTTCTTCTTCTTCTTCTTCTTCTTCTTCTTCTTCTTCTTCTTTTCTTTTGCCTCCTCTTCTTCTACGTTTTCTTCTTCTTCGTCTCCTACTACTACTACTACTACTACTACTACTACTACTACTACTACTACTACTACTACTACTACTACTACTACTACTACTACTACTACTACTACTGCTGCTGCTGCTACTACTACTACTACTACTACTACTACTACTCCTGCTGCTGCTGCTGCTGCTGCTACTACTACTACTACTACTACTACTACTACTCCTGCTGCTGCTGCTGCTACTACTACTACTACTACTAATACTACTACTACTACTACTACTACTACTACTACTACTACTACTGCTACTAATGCTGCTGCTGCTGCTACTACTACTACTACTACTACTACTACTACTACTACTACTACTACTAATACTCCTACCACTCCTACCATTCCAACTACCACCACTACCACCATTACTACTACTACTACTACTACTACTACTACTACTACTGCTACTACTAATACTACTACTACTACTACTACTTCTACTACTACTACTACTACTACTACTACTACTACTACTACTACTACTGCATCTAATTAGTGACGCGCATGAATGGATTAACGAGATTCCCACTGTCCCTATCTACTATCTAGCGAAACCACAGCCAAGGGAACGGGCTTGGTAGAATCAGTGGGGAAAGAAGACCCTGTTTGAGCTTGACTCTAGTCCGACTTTGTGAAGACACATGAAGGGTGTAGCATAGGTGGGAGCGCAAGCGCAATTGAAATTCCACTACTTTTATCGTTTCTTTACTTATGCAGTCCTATTCTCGCCGGTCGCGAGATCCGCACAGTGGAAGGAGGAGGGATTTGCTCGCAATAGACAAGCAATATCTCCTGCGGTAGCTCTGGCGGGCCTATTCCCGCTGGTCGCGGGGTCCGCTAAAGTCAGGTGGAGAGTCTGATGATAGTGCACGCTTTACACAGGACCGGACACTTGTGATTGACAGATGTGCGCGCCCCTACGGTCCGGGCTCGTACGAGGCCCTCACTTGGGGGACTTGGCTGAACGCCTCTAAGCCGGGTCTCTTGGGTGTCAGGGTCTGGCCATCACTCGCCACCTGCTCGTGGTGGCGAGGTCTCGGAGGTTGACGCTGTGCCGCTAGCGTCTGCAGCCTACCTTGTGCCAGGCGTATTGGTTACCCACTCCTCTGGATAACACAAGATAGGTCGAGAGAGGGATCATGTCGTTTGGGCGCCACATGTTTCTCTGAAGCTCTGCCCAGGCATTGTGATGGAATATTGGCCACATTCCAACTCACATACTTTGGTCTGTCAAGACTGCAAGGTGCCAACAACTACTACTACTACTACTGCAGCTGCTGCTACTGCTGCTGCTGCTACTACACATGAACACATGAGACAACTTAAAATAAGAAACCATAGTGACCACACTGGGACCCAATTTATCCTCCGTATATGCCCACATTTCCTAACTAACAGAATAAGTGTATATCGACACTCTGTCTACCAGACACCCTTACCAATGAGTCTGAATTAACCAGAGTGCTATTTATAACCTAGACTTATAATTCACGAATGTCAGCTCTTAGTCAAATATGACTGAGCTACCGTATGACAGTAGACGGTACTACCTGCTTTCTGTTAGCGCCGAACCTTGGGCGGTGCTCACAAAAACCGACACCCCACATTGTGACAACGGCTTCGACTGGAGGAGAGAAATTAGGAGGGTACAAACCTTATCTGGGTGCCAGGAAATGCAACCTAAAAACTAAATGCAAGGTCTGCCAAAGCTTTGGCCATCAACTGGTCTAGGACGAAGCTCCGACAGGCGGACAGTTAGAGCATTACTTTGCTGGTCCAGCAGCTTCTGCAGCTTATTTTATTCCAGAAGTATCGTTGCCACCTTTCCTCTGGCAGGTTGAGAGAGGGATCATGTTGCCACCTTTCCTCTGGCAGGTTGAGAGAGGGATCATGTTGCCACCTTTCCTCTGGCAGGTTGAGAGAGGGATCATGTTGCCACCTTTCCTCTGGCAGGTTGAGAGAGGGATCATGTTGCCACCTTTCCTCTGGCAGGTTGAGAGAGGGATCATGTTGCCACCTTTCCTCTGGCAGGTTGAGAGAGGGATCATGTTGCCACCTTTCCTCTGGCAGGTTGAGAGAGGGATCATGTTGCCACCTTTCCTCTGGCAGGTTGAGAGAGGGATCATGTTGCCACCTTTCCTCTGGCAGGTTGAGAGAGGGATCATGTTGCCACCTTTCCTCTGGCAGGTTGAGAGAGGGATCGTGTTGCCACCTTTCCTCTGGCAGGTTGAGAGAGGGATCGTGTTGCCACCTTTCCTCTGGCAGGTTGAGAGAGGGATCAGTGTTGCCACCTTTCCTCTGGCAGGTTGAGAGAGGGATCATGTTGCCACCTTTCCTCTGGCAGGTTGAGAGAGGGATCATGTTGCCACCTTTCCTCTGGCAGGTTGAGAGGAAGGGATCATGTTGCCACCTTTCCTCTGGCAGGTGAGAGAGGGATCGTGTTGCCACCTTTCCTCTGCAGGTTGAGAGAGGGATCGTGTGCCACCTTTCCTCTGGCAGGTTGAGAGAGGGATCGTGTTGCCACCTTTCCTCTGGCAGGTTGATGAGAGGGATCGTGTTGCCACCTTTCCTCTGGCAGGTTGAGAGAGGGATCGTGTTGCCACCTTCCTCTGGCAGGTTGAGGAGGGATCGTGTTGCCACCTTCCTCTGGCAGGTTGAGAGAGGATCATGTTGCCACCTTTCCTCTGGCAGGTGAGAGAGGGATCGTGTTGCCACCTTTCCTCTGGCAGGTTGAGAGAGGGATCATGTTGCCACCTTTCCTCTGGCAGGTTGAGAGAGGGATCATGTTGCCACCTTCCTCTGGCAGGTTGAGAGAGGGATCATGTTGCCACCTTCCTCTGGCAGGGTTGAGAGAGGGATCATGTTGCCACCTTCCTCTGGCAGGTTGAGAGAGGGATCATGTTGCCACCTTTCCTCTGGCAGGTTGAGAGAGGGATCATGTTGCCACCTTTCCTCTGGCAGGTTGAGAGAGGGATCATGTTGCCACCCTTTCCTCTGGCAGGTTGAGAGAGGGATCATGTTGCCACCTTTCCTCTGGCAGGTTGAGAGAGGGATCGTGTTGCCACCTTTCCTCTGGCAGGTTGAGAGAGGGATCGTGTTGCCACCTTTCCTCTGGCAGGTTGAGAGAGGGATCGTGTTGCCACCTTTCCTCTGGCAGGTTGAGAGAGGGATCGTGTTGCCACCTTTCCTCTGGCAGGTTGAGAGAGGGATCATGTTGCCACCTTTCCTCTGGCAGGTTGAGAGAGGGATCATGTTGCCACCTTTCCTCTGGCAGGTTGAGAGAGGGATCATGTTGCCACCTTTCCTCTGGCAGGGTGAGAGAGGGATCATGCTGCATGGGCCACACGTGCCCAGGCTTTGTGCTATGGAGAGGTATAACTCCATCCACGGTCCCCGACATGGGTTGTTAATTATTATGCCATTTTTAAAGCACAGTGTAACAAACTATCAAGACGGCTGGTGCCTGTATGCATGAAACGTGATCAGTAAACAGAGAAGCCAATAAACATACAATGGCAGTGGATTTTTGGTTTGTGAATACAATTCAATGAATGCCATGGACGCACAGACAAATGAATGAACGAATGAACGAACGAAAGAACGAACGAACGAACGAACGAACGAACGAACGAACGGACTTTTTTTTCAAAGGGTAAAAAATTGGGCACGCAGGCCCGTCTTACATTCGGCCCTTCCAATCACTCATCTTTCTTTCGCCAATTGTGCATAATACATTCACATAGGAAAAAAAACATTGTCAAAAGAATTTTGTAAACATAAACAATGCATATTACCATGTTATGGGACATATTCCCTACCCACCCAGCCATCCCCCCATCCACCCACACATCCTCCACCACCCACACACCCCCAACCACCCAGCCAAACACACATCCCCCCAACTACACATCCCCCACCCAAACATATCCCCGCCAACCCAAACATCCTTCACCTACCCACACACAAAACCCGCACCCACTCACATTTTCCCCACACATCCCAAACCACATAATCTCCCTAACCCACGCTTGTCGGTATGGTACGTGATGATGGTGATCATCATGTACCTGAATCCACAACTGTAAACCGTAGACATAAATAGTATATCTATAAAAGTTACTTGCATATCCTTTACAGGTCGTTGCAGTCATCCCCATCACTTTATGGCTGTTAGTGATTCCTGAGCAATTTTACGTTCAGTAGGTTGCCATTACTTTCTGACCGACCTTCACCCATACCATTTAATAAAAACCAACGCAAAGCTGGTCTGCTGCCAAATCACCCGCCCCTGTGTTTCGAACGTTATTGCGGGATTACGAACTAGATTCGTAACACCTTCGCCACGAAGCCAGCAAATTGTAGCTTGCCATTCAAATAACATCATAAGTTTCAGTAATGTATATGAACCAATCAAAGACAAGAAAACAAACGAAGCAGACCAAGAAATCCTGAAGCAGCTTCGAGAAGAGAACCTCCACATCCGATTCTTGAAGGCGGAGCGGCTCCTCACCTACTCCAAGATACCCACAACCTTGGCGGTGGTGACGACAGAGGGCAGCGAGATGCTGACCACGGTATCAATCAACAAGAGAATACAACAACCAGAGAGATTCATCCCAAGAGTCAATCAATGCATACGCACACACACACACATTTAAGATTCTCATTTGAAACCGACTCTTATTTTGAGGACACACATCTTTCCCGTGGCAGCATGTGGATTTTAGGCAATGACTATTTTGCTATTATTAAAGAGGAAAATTTTGAGCTTTTGAGCTCAAATGCTACAGAAAAGTTCTAAGAATATCGTGGATCAAGAAGAAGAAATATACTAAAATTCTACAAGATCTGAACATTCGAAGAAACCTGGCCCATAAATAAAATTAGGGAGAGTTTATTCGCAGATGGGGCCCTGGAACACGTATTACTACCATGTATTCACTAACCCTAATCCTAACCCTAACTTAATACATTATTCTGCCCCCAACGATATGCCAGTTTGTACTGCTCTCTAATATAGAAGATATAGACGTCACGTGACCAGAACCGTTTGCGAATAAACACTTCCATAAAATTATGTTTCGGAAACTTATATCTTGACTATGTTAAACGTCAGAGTGCTGTGGGGGAAAACAGATATGGTAGACATGATTAATGGTAAAAGAGGCAGAGGTCGACAGGTACGAAAATAGACACAGGACACTGCAGACACCTTTCAGGCGTGGGTAAACAAGGCTAGAGAACTGGCCAGAGATCGAGAGGCTTTTTTATGCGCCGTTATGAGAGCAACTCTCTGTAAAAGACCTGTTACATGATGATGAAGTGTCAATGCAGATGGCATAGATAAGTAAAAGCTGCAAGTCAACACGGGCTCCCTGTAGTTTAGTTCTTTCATCTTTGTAGGTGAACTTGAAATAATAGGATTCCCGGCGTTCTGGCGGTAAGATAGTGATGATTTGTTGGCAAATTTCTATCACATTTACTTAATGTCAAATTGTTAGTGTGTGGTTGGAAGAGATGAGGAGATTGAGGCGACTGCGAGGCAGGCGACTGAAGAAACTCCGAGGCAGGTGAATTAGCGAGTGTTCTGTGCCTCTAACATCCTGTGGGGTAGATCGGTACTGACATCAAACATGAGATAGGTAACGAGATGAGATTCCTAGGTGGGCAAGGCAAATGGAAATTTGCTTTTACAAAGTACGAGCGTTTGTAATTGGGTTGGAGGGTGTTGTGTGTTGTTGTGTTCATAGAATATTAGAGAAAACGGTAAGAGAAGAGAAGAGAGAGAGAGAGAGAGAGAGAGAGAGAGAGAGAGAGAGAGAGAGAGAGAGAGAGAGAGAGAGAGAGAGAGAGAGAGAGAGACAGAGAGAGAGAATCCAAAAATATGGAGATGGGTCCAACGAGAGTTAATCATCACCCTAAACATCGTCATCATCATCATCATCATCATCATCAGCGTCGTCGTCGTTGTCATCATCATCATCACCATTATCATCATTAGCGTCATCGTCGTCGCCATTATCATAATCATCATCATAATCACCACCTTCCACATTTTGGTGTGTTCATTAGTACACAAGAAAAAGGTGGTAAAAAAGAGAGATGCAGAATGCAAGATTAATAAAACCATGGAGATGTAAACACAGGATTAATAATCATTATTATCATCTTTATCATCATCATTTTTCACTTTTGCCATCAGGTGTCCTGTCGAGACATAGAAAACAGAGTGTCAGGATTCCCTCTAACCTCAAAAGTCCCACAAGAAGCAATTGAAAACCGTAAACTGATTGGAGAAATTACACGTAGAAAGTCAAGATATTTTGGGCACGTTACGAGAAGAAATAAACTGGAGAACTTGGTGACAACTAGCAACACTAAGGGGGAAGGAAACAGAGGAAGGCAGAGGAGTAAATATCTGGATGGCTTGGTTACATGACATGATCAAGACAAGAATACGGAGCTGATCCACGGCTCCAGGGATCGTGTGAGATGGCGAAATTTGGCCTCATATGCTTTTAGGCATGGCACATGATGATGTTTCTTAGTGAGTTTAAACACATAAGCTACACGGAATAGATTGCACGAGTTCTTGCCTGGCAAATTATATCAGTGACTATGTATAGCAGTTTACTATATTTGTACTTCCGGTCCCACTTCTGTTTCTTTCGTTCGCTTGACATATGTCTATACCTGTCATGTTGTCTCTTGTATGAATTTAACTGTCTTTTTTAGTTCACTCAGCGGTCCATGGAGTTTATTTTCCACTGTCATCTCTTTAGGCCAGAAAGTTTGCCTAGACATGTTGTATTTTGGACAGTCTTGGAGTATGTGATCTGCTGTCTGCGACGCCAATCCACATGTGTACATGGCTGATTCACGAATCTTGAAGTTCGTTTACATATGGTTGCGTAATCTATTTTGTGCTGTTCTGAGTCGCAGAATAATGACTTGTTCTGGTACTTCCAGTCCAAAGTGGCGGATAAACGGTTGAGCTGTTAATGCCTCTGGATTGTTTTTGCTTCTGGCTACGGCTCGCTTACGCATTTCCCTCATTTTAGACTGGTAGTACATGGTTCCGTAGCCCAGACACTAAGCTGAGTGCTTCGAGCGACACTGTGAGCTGTGGATTTCGTGAGGAGTGCTTTTACATCTGCCCGCGGTTGTTTGTTTTCTGGACTTCATGTTCAGAAAATGGCGCGGCCGGTTGCTGAGCTAGCTAATTTTGCATTATGCAGTAATGTGTTGAAGGAACTGGTTTTCTAGTTGCTGCCGCTTCCATCGACAATGAACTGTAATTTTCGTGGCAGACTGTTATGTTGGCATTCTGGATGCGGCCTTATGCATGTACTTGGCTGTGCGTGCTGTTGGGTTGTCGGTAGTGCTGCCTGTTCCACTCTTCACATGTGACAGTGATGGGTAGCATTTTGTGTGATATTCACTGGTACAGAAACGGAGCATTGTGGGGATGACCCTTTGTCATGAAGCTGGAAATGCGACTAACTAACTATGTGACTATGTATTTAGTATTTCAGCCAAATACATGTTCGTCTTTTCATTTGTTATGATATATAACTGTGCAGTATGTACTTGGCGAGAAGCGGTTAATATATTCCTGGACAAATATCGAACAATATTTACGTTATTTTTAGCCGACTGCCATGAAATGTTTCAATACTTTATGCAGTAAACATTAAATTTGTTAATGCTAAATATGATACGAGGTTTCCTTTGGGGAATTGAATACCGTCATTCTCTTGATGGCATAATTTGTCCGAGTGAACTGCAGGAATATTTCCATGATAAAATAGCAGACATTCTGTAGATACAGACAATATTTGGTTTCTATTCTGTGGGGAATTTGGGCCACGTCATCCATGTTTTTGAGTGTCGTGGGAATGGGTCGCAATACAATTATTTTTCCTGTTTTGCTTTGCTATATATATACCAACTCATCTCATCTCATCATACTCTTCTTGTACCTTGCGGTGTCAAGGTGAAGCATAAACAGTGGGAGTGCCCACTTATGGGCTTCATGTATGGATATTCCCGGGGAATCTGTTATTCCCTCTGTCCACAGTTTACATGGTCTGCTCTCCTTTTTGTTCCGTTTGGTCTGTACATCATTGCTTGTTGCGGTATACTGTTAGTTGGTTAAAACTTAGTTGCATATCCTTTACAGGACGTCGCAGTCAACACCAGCAAATGTTGCTGTTGTGATCTCTTGGCAAATTTTTTTTCAGTAGTCTGCCATTGCTTTCTCAACGACCGGCCCCATACCGTTAGAAACCACGCAAGGAGGTCTGCTACCAAATCGCCCGCAAGTATGTTTCGAATGCGGGTATGTAGGATTACAAACTGCGTCCTTAGCCGCGGAGAAGACTTTTAGAAGGTAGCCTAGTTATATTAAAAAACCACGTAATTTGTTGTTTACTTATGAAATCTAGCGCTGCTATGATCCCCACTTTAGTCCTGTTTTTTTTTTTTTTCATTTCTGATTTTATTTCTTCTTGATACATTGAGTATTCTTCTCGGGAAGCTCATTTCTGTTGTTATAATTTTTCTTTGTTTTCTTTTTCTGGCATTGCCGGTAGCTTAGAGTTGGTAGAAAGATTGTGGTGTAGCGTGATATTTTTTAAGTATATATTTATAAGTGTTTAGTATTATTGCTGTTGTCCAATGAGTTGGTTTGCCTTAATGCATATATTTTCGATCTCGTCTTTTAATTGCCATTTGACTATAATATACTTCCTAAATACTTTAAGTTCTTAGCAGTATGTACGGCCGAACTGGTAGCCATATTGAAAGGACTGGAGATTGCAGCCGAGAACCCACCGATGAAACTCTGCATATTGGCATGAGGACTCCCTGTCCTCAGTTCAAACACTCGGGAACGTCGCTAGAGGAAACAGACCCGACAAAAAGCGGCAATATTAGCGACAACCACCAACCTCAGGTACATGGGATGTCAAGCCACCATCGGATGGATACCAGCTCACAGTGGTATCCCTGGAAAGGAACAAGCAAACAGAGCGGCGAAACGAGGACTAACCAGTGGTAGTAAAATCAACACAGGCCTGGGAAAAGTAGAAGGAAAGAGTGCCATCAAAAATTACATACTCCAAAAATGGAGGAAACAGTGGAGAGACAGCGCAAGAAGTCGACATGCATACCAGGTACTGGTCGAACCCAGCTACAAATCGTAAGTCAAAACCAACATGAAAGCACGGCAAACAGACAACTGTGGAAAATCAGACTTGGAAGCTGGAAAGACACAAGAGAAACCCCATTCTGCATAGCATGCCTAGTAGACAACATCATTGAACATTATTTACTAGCCTGCGACGAGTACAATAGTGAGCGAAAGAATCTAAGAGAACACTTTGTTAACATTCAGACTCCAATGACAATGACGGAGTGCCTGCACATAAGAAGCATCCCAGAAATACAGCGACTGGTCAGACAGTTCATATGCAGAACAGGGAAAGAAATATAACTTTCCTAATTTTTTTTTTTTTATTTTTTTTTTTTTTTTGGGCCCCCCCCCCCCCCCCAAAAAAAAAAAATATATATACATAAATACATACATACATATATAAATTAATTTAAACAACCCTCCCCCCCCCCCCGGGTGTTTAAATTAATTTATATATGTATGTATGTATATATATATATATATATATATATATATATATATATATATATATATATATGTGTGTGTGTGTGTGTGTGTGTGAGTGAGTGTGTGTGTGCGTATCAATATATATATTTGAAAAAAAAAAGGGGGGGGGGGAAAGAGAGAGAGAAAAAACAACCCTGATCAGTGTCTGTTCGTACCTTTTCGTCTCTGTTCCGTGTTATCAAATTATTTTTTTTTGTTTTGGCATCCATCTATTTCGCTTGTGATAGATGCCCTGGGTGTCCTGACGGGGACAGGTGGTTGCGGTCGGATGAGGGCATGATGGTGGTTTGGCTCTTCCTGGAGGGCTTCTTGGACAACACTGGCAGGTGGGTCGGGTCGTCTTGTTGTAGCATGAATCCATACACCGATGATGATAGCGAACGTAGGAGAATGGGCGGCTGACCGGGAGGACAACTTGATTGAGACCGCACTTGAGTTCTCGGCCTATGCCTACATCGAGTCCTTATGAGGACAGGACATGACCGGGACCAGCCCCGGTGAGGACCCACAAGGAGTAACCAATCCTTGAGAGGATCACACAAACTATGATAGGTCCTGGTAAGGACCACAAAAATTGTAACCTACCTCAGAACTAGAACATTATATACAACAATAAGACAGAGACAAACATCTTTCTTCGGTCACGTGATGAGAAGAGAAGCATTGGAGAACATCGTAACAACTGGAAAGATCGAGGGGAAGAGAGGCAGAGGCAGACCAAGAGAAATGATGCTGGATGGATTGAGACGGTGGCATGGAGGAATATCAGCAGCAGAGTTGATCCAGAAAACCAAAGACCGAGATCTATGGAGAGCCATGAACGCCTACGCCAGCAGGCAAACATCAGAAATGTAATAAAGACAAAGGAGAAAATGATTGCAGATAAGTCACACACCTAGCGTGTGAGACGTAAGATGGTGCATGATGGTGGAAATGACCACGTGTTCACATGGACCCACTGTGAACGAACATTTACAGCGCGAATTGGGCTTATCAGTCACATTCGCTACGGCCATGGGTAAAAGTTATTATGCCTTTTTGAAGCACAAACTATCGTCTGTCAAGACGGCAATGTGCCAATGAATATATATATATATATATATATATATATATATATATATATATATATATATATATATATATATATATATATATATATATATATATATACCATACATCTCACTATATCACCAGAGATGTGGATTAGCTCAGCTTCTTGTCTCGACCATACAACATGGCCAAGCCATCCAGGTATCTACTTCTCTCCTCTCCCCTTGTTCTCTTCCCCCCGATCTCACCAGTCTTCCCCGATGTGTCTCCACCTTGCCGTGGTGGGGGAGCTTGAATGTCCCACTGACCCCAAGCGCTTTGCCGATGGCTATTAACTACATATTGGACAACTCTTGGGATAGGGACCAGACTAAGAGAGACACAACCTGCTGCTCTGCAGGTAGTCTGAGGATTGCAGTATAAATCAGGTGAACGATGCCAATAATGTGTCTGGACACAACCTCTAAGGCTCTCAGCCGAGGGGTATGGCTGAACGTTTCCTTAAACCCTCGGATATGAGAGCTTGGCTGACACATACCTACATCAAAATTGAGGTGAGGTGCTGAGCACGCTACATGCTTGGTGCAGATACTCGTTCGATGGCTCTTAGCTGGGGGATATGAGGGATCCCCGGATGAGAGGGCCTGGCCGTTTCTCGCCCACAGACGCACGGGGGTAAGGTGCTGAGCCGGCAGCACATGTAGCCTACCTCGTGAGCGAGTATTCAAGGTTGAAAAACACCTCGGTCGCACGTCCCGATGAAAATCTGTAACCGTACTCATGGAGTGAGTGTAGTCAAAGGTGAAAAAATATCTCGTTGACACTAAATGGAACGCTTGGCTTGCGAATCCATCACGTGGCAGCCCGAAGCTAAAGCTTGCTGTGTGGAAGTCGAAATAAGAGTCTAACTTGTCTCGAATACCGAGGAAGGCTAACCTCTTTAAAAATGCCCGCTGAAGTCGGAAGTGCCAGCCTACGGGCAGCAAAATAAAAATGACACTACGCAATTACGTCCGAGTGAAATGTCTTTCGTGACCGGAAAAGCTCTAACTAGTCTTCCCTCGTGCTAGGAAAATCGATCTAGTTTCCGAATGCCGCTCTTGTTCAGAACAGCTCTGACAAGGTAGTTTTCTGAATGTCCGTCGTGCCTGGAACAGCTGTGATGGGCACAACGACAAAGCACATGTCCGAAACGAAAACTCGCTGAGTGGATACTGTCTGCAGACCGGTCTGGTTTGTGCTCGGGGCGAACGAAATGCCCAATATATTTAAGTGAGGATTTAAAGCAGCCATGAGCACGACGTGACGATTTCCTCGGTGAGCCCAGCACCAGGGCGCTATGTGTCGGCCCTGTAATTATGGAAGCCACCCTGGATGACGGAAAATGCTATGGACTGTCCCTGCCTTCCCTTGAGGGATGATCGAAGTCTTCGACTGTTCCAACTTGACCAGCTGGCATGTGGACGGTACCAGAAAAGTGAGAGTCTCCCAGGAATGCTAACCTGGTCAAAACCGCATGCTAAAAGTCGGATGTGTTGGCCTGAGGGTTTCGAACAAAGGGTGCCTAACTAGACACACTGCAATCACATCTGAAAAAACACTCCAGATGAACGCAAAGAAGAAGAAGAAGAAGATCTCACCAGTTGTCACCAAGTTCTTCAATTGTGTATTACATTGTATATTACATTGTGTATAGACGGTGCTACCCCATACAGCGTTTGAAATCAATTGCAGCTGATTTGAAAACTTACCGACCTGTGTTGATTTCTAAAAATGACATGAGCTTCCGTCGTCATTGTAGACGGTACTACCTGCTTTCTGTCAACTTCGCATGTTGGGCGGTGCTCACCAAACCGACACCACACATTGTGCCAATGGCTTGGGGCGAAGGGGTGCAATTGGGAGGGCACAAGCCTTACCCTAGTACGAGGAAATGCAACTTAAAGATTAAACACGCACAAAGCCTTGCTTGGCAACTGGTCAAGGGTCGAAGCTCCAATGGAGTAAACTAGGCAGACCCCCAGAGAGGGATAATGCTGCTTGGACATCACATGGTCTTTACAATTCACCCAAGGCTTTCTGCTATTGAGAGGTTATAAATCCATCCCGCCAGTCTCCCTGTCCTAGGGTTTAACTTCTTTTTCCGTAATCCCGTATATTCTCGTGAGTAACGTAACCTGCGCGAGAATCGGTAGCGGTTCTCGCCGCGTTGGTATCTTAAGTGGTTTGTGAGCCAGTCGCTCAGAAAGCAATGGCAAACTACTGAGCGTAATCTTTCGTAGTACATCAACAGCAGCTGAAAATGCTGATGTTGACTGTAAGGGATATGAAAAAACAAAAATACAACTCCATCACTGGTCCCCCGCCATGGACTAGTTATTATAACTTGTTTGAAGCGCAGTGTAGCAAATTATCGTGTGTCTCAAAGGTGAGAAATTAAAACTGTCATCTTGAATTCTTGATCCTGAGGAATTAATGCTGTATGGTTAGTGCAGTGGCCGCGCACAGTGAAGGCTAGGGTTTTGCTTTTCCTCCAGGCAGAAAAAAACTTCATCAGTTTACGGAGGTTTGAACCTGGGTCTCCGAATTGATTCCTGGCGTTCTAGCCACTTGGCCAATTGCTACTAACTGGCACCCTGTCGTCTTGACAGACGATAGTTTGTTACATTGTGCTTCAAAATAAGGCATAATATGTGCAACCCATGGCGGTAGCGAATGTGACTGATCAGGCCATTTCGCGCTGTAAATGTTTGTTCACAATGGATGAACATGTGGTCATTTACACCATTACGCACCATCACGCTCAGTTTATGCCATTTCTGATCTTTGCCCTCCAAGCAACACGTTCGGCGGCCACTTACTCCCAAGGTGTAATATCAATGCCTGTATCAGTCATATACCTCTGACGCACATCTTTGCATCGTAGTAGAGGCCGACCCTGAGATCTCCTACCCATCTGTAATTCACCAAAAATGATGTCCTTTGATATTCAACCATCATCCTCCTAATGTGTCCTATCCATCTAAGTCTACGAAGACTGTCGCATGGAACAAACGTCACACAACCCGATCTTTCGAATACTTCAGTATTTGTGATTTTGTCTTGCTACTCATGCATGTATACGATATGCGAACCGTACAGTTGAAAGAACTTAAGAAGCATGTAAAGGACACGTTTCGAGTGATATAATTCCCACATCATAATTTATTATTACTGATTACGTTTACTTATGTCTGTTAAATTCTATAATATGAAGTGGGCATGGCCGAATGGAAAAGTGCTCTTGATCTTAAACATCCGGTGTGCTGATGCCGAGGTAGCGGGTTCAATCCCTACACTTGTTAGTTGGACTAAAATGTTGACCTCTGGTCCTTGACTTGGAGACGAGTACCTATGAAGTCGGAGTGGGTTTACCTGATGGTGAGGGACACTGGTAATATGGAAAGCTAATCCACTTTCACAACTCAGTCCAATGCTCTAGAAGTAGTAGCACGTATATAGACAACGCTTGGGTTCAAAGCCAATCAACGCCAAAAAAATAATTAAAACTACACTATCTGTTTCATATTCATAAAATCGATTAACCTTGTTTAAAATATTAAGAGTTAAACGATCTTTTTTTTTTTTTCACGCAACACCCTGCACCCAACATTCACATATACACAACATTTTCTAGTTGAGCTGGATCGAAAACCAGGAAGAGCCCCAAATGTGGTGGAATTGTATCAAGCACCTCATCGGCTGACCTCAATCGCGACTGTACGCACAAGATGAGATGAGTAATATAAGCATCGATTGAAACATTGCCTGGGTTGTAAATTTTGTTAAATGGATGCGCGAAGTGAAAGCTAAGAGGATGTTCTAGGATGGAGAACAAAAATGTTGATGTTATGAAATGGATGAGAGGCAATGGCAGGATGGAAAACAAGAAATGGGCGCCAGGCTAGGATATGGGGCTGTTGTGAAGATTGTGGCAAGTATTAATTGGCTTAGGACGAAATGGAGATAAAACTGTAGAGCGGATGGCAAAATTTAAGAGGAATGTCTCTTTATTTGGGATTTTTTTTTTTTTTGGTGAGAAAAATGGAGTTAGAAGCATGAGGGAATTGAAAAATAGAGTGAAGGAGTGAAGAGGGAAGGTAGAAGAAGAAGGTAAAAGTGGCCATGAAAGAGGGGTATAAAGAGAAAAGAAGAAGATGAAAATTAAAACAGGAGGAGAAACTAAAGAAAGCGGAGGGGAAGAATTATAAGAATACAAGCGAGTGAAAAGATGTAGAAGATTATGGAGGAGGAGAAGAAAACGAAGATGCAGAATAAGAACAGTCACAAGATGAAATGAGGAGGCGGAGAAAAAGGAGGGAATGAGGTAAGAGCAGAATCAGAAGCAGAAACAAAGAGGTAAAAGAAGACAAATCGTGGACCTCAGAAACAGTAGGTGAGCTGTTGCCTAACAACCCCGTTTAGGGTCTAGATACAAGAAGACTACAATAAACCACACACAAAAAATACATTTCTCAAGGACAAGATAAAAAGAAGTCACAAGCAAAGAACAACCTTCCTTAAACAGTTTTTTTTTTTGTCTAATCATCAGGAGTAATAAACTATTGCCTGTTTTTTTTATTTTTTAAACATTAATTATTGCCTGACATTGCTTGTTGAAAAAAAATATAGCCGTTGCATTACGTTGTTTGTTGTAAACGAAAACTATTACCTGACATTGTTTGTTGTAAACATAGACTATTACCTGACATTGTTTGTTGTAAACATAGACTATTACCTGACATTGTTTGTTGTAAACATAGACTATTACCTGACATTGTTTGTTGAAAACGTAGACTATTACCTGACATTGTTTGTTGTAAACATAGACTATTACCTGACATTGTTTGTTGTAAACGAAAACTATTACCTGACATTGTTTGTTGTAAACATAGACTATTACCTGACATTGTTTGTTGTAAACATAGACTATTACCTGACATTGTTTGTTGTAAACATAGACTATTACCTGACATTGTTTGTTGTAAACGAAAACTATTACCTGACATTGTTTGTTGTAAACATAGACTATTACCTGACATTGTTTGTTGAAAACGTAGACTATTACCTGACATTGTTTGTTGTAAACATAGACTATTACCTGACATTGTTTGTTGTAAACGAAAACTATTACCTGACATTGTTTGTTGTAAACATAGACTATTACGTGACATTGTTTGTTGTAAACATAGACTATTACCTCACATTGTTTGTTGTAAACGAAAACTATTACCTGACATTGTTTGTTGTAAACATAGACTATTACCTGACATTGTTTGTTGTAAACATAGACTATTACCTGACATTGTTTGTTGTAAACAAAAACTATTACCTGACATTGTTTGTTGTAAACAAAAACTATTACCTGACATTGTTTGTTGTAAACATAGACTATTACGTGACATTGTTTGTTGTAAACATAGACTATTACCTCACATTGTTTGTTGTAAACATAGACTATTACCTGACATTGTTTGTTGTAAACAAAAACTATTACCTGACATTGTTTGTTGTAAACATAGACTATTACCTGACATTGTTTGTTGTAAACAAAAACTATTACCTGACATTGTTTGTTGTAAACATAGACTATTACCTGACATTGTTTGTTGTAAACATAGACTATTACCTGACATTGTTTGTTGTAAACATAGACTATTACCTGACATTGTTTCTTGTAAACATAGACTATTACCTGATATTGTTTGTTGTAAACATAAACTATTACTTGACACTGTTTGTTGTAAACATAAACTATTACCTGACATTGTTTGTTGTAAACATAAACTATTACCTGACATTGTTTGTTGTAAACATAGACTATTACCTGACATTGTTTGTTGTAAACAAAAACTATTACCTGACATTGTTTGTTGTAAACATAGACTATTACCTGACATTGTTTGTTGTAAACATAGACTATTACCTGACATTGTTTGTTGTAAACATAGACTATTACCTGACATTGTTTCTTGTAAACATAGACTATTACCTGATATTGTTTGTTGTAAACATAAACTATTACTTGACACTGTTTGTTGTAAACATAAACTATTACCTGACATTGTTTGTTGTAAACATAAACTATTACCTGACATTGTTTGTTGTAAACATAGACTATTACCTGACATTGTTTGTTGTAAACATAGACTATTACCTGACATTGTTTGTTGTAAACATAAACTATTACCTGACATTGTTTCTTGTAAACATAGACTATTACCTGATATTTATTTCCCTAAACATTAACTATTGCCTGACATTTTCTTGTAAACATTAACATATCTCGTACATTGTTTGCTGTAAACATTAACTATTGCCTAACATTGTTTTTTTTTGTAAACGTTAATTATTGCTTTACTTTGTTTGTTTTAAACATTAACTATTGTCTGACATTGTGTGTTATAAACATTAACTTTTACCTTAGAATGTTTGTTGTAAACATAAACATTAACTATTGTCTGACATTGTTTGTTAAAAACATTAACTTTTGCCTTAGAATGGTTGTTGTAAACATAAACATTAGCTATTGTCTGACATTGTTTGTTGTAAACATTAACTATTGCCTGACATTGTTTGTTGTAAACATTAACTTTTGCCTTAGAATGTTTGTTGTAAACATAAACATTAACTATTGCCTGACATTGTTTGTTGTAAACATTACCTATTGCCTGACATTGTTTATTGCAAACATTAACTACTGCGTTACATTGTGTGTGCCTTACACTTTGTTTCAAACATGTCGCATATCTGCCTTATTCCAAACGTTTTTTCTCATTTATTTTACCATTTTTGGGGTATTATTTTCTTTTCTCTTAACGTTCTTGTGAGTCTGTGTCTGTGTGTGCATTACACACAAATATCAAAAGATATTTGTGCTTTTACTTCACTTCATCTTAATGAAAGTGAATATTTTTAAAGGAATTTTGCATTGTTCACAAATGCAAGTTTTCAAATATACTCACACACACACACAAATAAGCCAGACATTCGAACACACAAACAACCCCAAAACACTCACGCGTGCACAAACACACGCGCTTGCAGGTATGTCGAAAGACCATGTCGATAAAATTCCGCTGCTCTATGCTTGTCTTTGAAAGCGACTTCTGCTAAAGAAATTGGCGGGTATTTGCTAGAGATCTGGAGAGTTTCGGGGGCGATCGATACAAGCGAACCATTTCATCATTCTCGCATATTTCTTTGTTTCCGTGCGAGAATCTAGGTTTCTTTAAGTTGGGGATTTTACAAAAAATGTAATCCGGTAAGTCATTGTCTGTTCTTGATACGATGGGGTAGATCAAGGTGGACCCCGGGGTACCGGGGGGAGGGGGGGGGTGGACATAAGGAAGAATAACCTGTGTTTTATCTTCTTCTTCTTCTTCTTCTTCTTCTTCTTCTTCTTCTTCTTCTTCTTCTTCTTCTTCTTCTGCTTCTTCTTCTTCTTCTTCTTCTTCTTCTTCTTCTTCTTCTTCTTCTTCTTCTTCTTCTTCTTCTTCTTCTTCTTCTATAGGGTGGGTGAGTAGGTGTAGGTTGGCTGATGTGTGTGTATGGGTGGGTGGGGAAAATTGTGAGGGTACGGATGTGTGTGTGGATAGGTGCGGGATGTGTGGGTTGGCGGGGGTATGTGTGAGTGGTTTTATGATGTGTGGTTTTGCTGGGTGGTTGCGAGTGTGTGGGTGGGTAGTGGAGAATGTGTGGGTGGGTGTGTGCATGTCGGTTATGGAATAGGTGGGGAATGTGTGTGTGGGTGGGGAAATGTGTGTGGGTGGGGGATCAGTGGATGGGTATCGGCATGTATGTGTGTCTGGTTCTGTGTGGGTGCGTGGAGGTATGTGTGGGTGGGTGGGGGAGGTGTTGTGGGTGGGGGATGTGTGGGTGGCTTCGGGATGTGTGGGTGGCTGCGAGATGTGAGGGTGGATGGGGGAATGTGTCTCACAACATTTCAATATGTACTGTTTATGTTTACAACTTTCATTTGACAATGTTTTCCCCCCATGTGAATGTATCATGCGTAATATGCATTGTTTATGCTTACAAAATCCATTTGACAATTTATTTATTTTTTTTTGGTCCCTATGTAAACGTAACATGACATTTGATGAATGAAAGATCAGTGATTGAAAGGGCCGAATGTAAAAGGGGCCTGCGTGCCCAATTTGTTCCTCTTTTAAAATAAAGTTCGTTCGTTCGTTCGTTCGTCCGTTCTTCTTCTTCTTCTTCTTCTTCTTCTTCTTCTTCTTCTTATTATTATTATTATTATTATTATTATTATTATTATTATTATTATTATTCTTTTCTTCTTCTTCTTCTTCTTCTTCTTCTTCTTCTTCTTCTTCTTCTTCTTCTTCTTCTTCTTCTTCTTCTTCTTCTTCTTCTTCTTCTTCTTCTTCTTCTTCTTCTTCTTCTTCATCATCATCATCATCATCAATCATCATCATCATCACCTCCACAGCCTCTTCCTAACCCTCCTCCTTCTACCCCATCTTCTTCTCTTCCTCCTCCTCTTTTCCCTACTACTCTTCATCAGCATCATTATCAATGTGTTGGACTTAGACTGGGTTTCTCCAAGGTACTTCAAACGATCCACTTGGTTAAGCATTTTCGCTGCTAATCTTACTTCAGTCAATATACCACACAATTTAGTTGATCAGTGTGATAAGACAGTCACAGGAGACACATTTTCACCCAGGCATGATTTCTCGCAGATTCAACGAGTATTCTCAGGAAGATCGAGACGAGGCGGGCTCGAGGGTAGCAGCTGAAATCTCAGAGGACGTCGAACCTCTTAAGCGATAAAGTACCATGGGACGATTATTCGCATTAAGCGACTTCCCTTATCTGCAAGAACCAACCAACCCAACCAACCCAACCAACCAACCAACCCAACCAACCAACCAACCCAACCAACCCAACCAACCAACCAACCAACCAACTAACCAACTAACTAACTAACTAACTAACTAACTACCTAATTACCTACCTACCTAAGTAACTAATTAACTACCTAACTATCTACCTACCTAACTATCTAACTAACTACCTACCTACCTACCTACCTAACTAACTAACTAACTAACTAACTAACTAACTAACTCCCTCCCTCCCTCCCTCCCTCCCTCCCTCCCTCTCTCCCTCCTCCCTCCCCTCCCTCCCTCCCTCCCTCCCTCACTCACTCACTCTCTCACCCACCCACCCACCCACCCACTCACTCACTCATTCTCTCACTCACTCACTAACTAACTAACTACTTTATTAGCTAACTATCTACTTAACTAACCAATTACTTAACTAACTATTTAACTAACTAACTAAGTATATAAGTAACTATCTGCCTAACTACATAAATAATTAACTAACTAACTAACTACTTAACTAACTAACTAACTAACTGACTAACTAAATGGCTAACTGACTGACTGACAAACTAACTATCTGACTAACTGACTATTTGTGGGCATGTTATGAGGAGTAGTACACTAGAAACCATCGCCAACTGGATGGGTCGATAGCAATAGAATGACAAAGACATAACTATCTGGATGCCTTAGCTACATGATATATTCGGGACAAGGACACAAGTATATCCAAGATTCTAATGATCGTGTGAGATGGCGAAACATGACCGCCCCCGCTTATTGAATGATGCTGATGACACACACACACACACACGCACACACACACACACACACACACACACACACACACACACACACACACACACACACACATGCCTTGGCAGAAACAGCGATGAATTAGATGAAAATAAATGACCAAAGGTAATATGACCCGATCTAATCAATTCTCAACACCTTAATGTTCAGTTGGCATGTGATTTATTCTTCGGATAAATTGTAGTGCATTTCTGGAAACAGTCAACAATTCATACCGCAATATGAACCACCCAAACAATAACCAACGCCTCAGAGGCCGGTTCACTCGGTGGAAAGTTTCTTTTTTTTCGGAAAATGGACGGACGGACGGACGGACGGATGGAAACAGTTAGGTTGTTGTTTTTGTTCACATGTTTTGCCTACGTGTTTGCCTACATTTAAGTTCATCAGTGATTGCTGAAGGATCTCACCTTTATACTACAGTGAAGAGTGAAGACCTGGTACCAGCCACTGACTACTCAGAACCCACCAACACCAACAAGAATTGCACACTGCCTTAAGCATACTCATATTTTCAAATATTGGTGTCAGATTTTAGTCAGATATGACTGAACTACCGTATGACAGTAGGCGGTACAGCTTGCTTTCTGTTAGCGAGGTTGTTGAGTAACGCTCATTAAACCCAACATCCCACATTGTGCCAACGGCTTCGGGAGGAGGAGCGCAATTGGGCGTGTACACTCCGTATCCTAGGGCTAGGAAATAGAACCTAAAGACTAAATGTCAAGACAGGGCAGGCCAGGCCCTACGCATTGGTCGGCAGCTGGTCTAGGATAGAACCTCCGACAGATGTACACTTAGAGCATTGCTTTGCGCACCCGGCAGCTCCTGCTGCTGGTCTTTTCCCAGAGGTATTGGTGTTACATTTCCTCTGGATTAATCTAGGCTGGCTGTGAGAGGGATCATCGTGCATGGGCAACACTTAGTCTCTACAATTCAACCCAGGCTTTGTGTTATGCAGAGGCATAACTCCACCCTTCGTCCCCGCCATGGGTTGTAGTTGTTATGCATTCTTTGATGCACAATGTAACAAACTATCGACTATCAAGACATCAAGATGCCAGTGATTTTCAAATATCTACGAGGAGAAGTCAATATGTATGTCACAAATGGCTGTAGAAAAATAACTAATTATGATAACAACTTAAAACCAGTTTACTTCTATACATACATTGTCCCATTTCCCAACCTGCTTGCTTGCTTGCTTGTGTTCGTTGGCTTGAGCTCCAACGCGAAGTTCTGTAAGTAGGATGAAGGCATCCTGTTGTCAAACATCAGTGTGATGTCATACAGGACCTGAGGTTTGCGTGAGTATCCGTTGTCCCATGTCTGGCTTATTGGTGTGCAGACTGGTGGTTCCTCGCCGTACAGGCAGACACTCTCTGACTTCGGAGGAATCGGCGATCCTACTGACTGTAGCCAGGACCCCGAAGGGACCTGTTGCCCAGGACGCTCGACGAGGACGCGTCAATAGGTCTTGGCCAGTATATAACCCGGCCCTGGTGCCTTGGAAACACCTCCGCGTCCCATTTCTCAACATAATTTCCACCAACATTGATGCACTTATCCCATCGTCTTATCAGTCCTCCCAAACTGGCTGCATAGAACTGCGTGCTCTGTTTTCTAAACCACGTTTTCACTTCACATTCAATTTTGGCGTCATTCGCAACATGTCTCCCGGCAAGATGGGTCTTCAGTGGACCGCTTTACGGGACAACATTTGTCAGTATAAACAGGAAGCCTTATGAATGTCCTTTGCAGGCAGCCCTTTTGCCCACAAAATTCGCACAACAGAACGTTGCTCTTTGGTTGTACACTAAGTAAGTACAGTGGCTATTTTGTTAATGCGCTGCGCATGCGCATGAGATACCTAGCACCATCTGACGAACGGGAATATAAAGTTCGATGTTGATATCGCCTATTGACACCTGTAGAAAACACCAACTACATTTACCTGCCATCCCACAGAACTGTGTGACTTACTGATTGACTCGCCCTCGTATTTGTTTACGTCTTGCTGGCCGTGCGATCAGCACCCTATGCCTCATATATTGAAACGCAGAAGATCAAATGGTTGGATCATCTCGTTAGAATGCAACACCATCAACTACCAGCTTTGGCACTACATCCTAGATCTGATACAAGAGCTTTTACAGCAACAATGAAAGATAATAATGATGATGATCTGCTAGTGAACAATCACACACGAGGGGCTTCAAATGGAAACCTTAAAAGTGTGAAGATAAATTACAATAATCATTCCATTGTCTTGCAACCTGTCAATGTTGTTGTCAAGGTTGTCAAGCGTGGTATTACGGTGCAGACGAACATGGCGGCGTCACAAGGACAATTTAAAGATGACCGCCGCACCTTTAGACATAAACCAAAGAGAAGCAGTGTTATGTTATCCGTTTTGTTTTATGGTGAAGGGTTGAAACCTATAGAAATGCATCGGCGAATGAAGGTCCAGTATGTTGATACATACCTTCAGTCCAGCAAGTGTAGGAAGTTTCAAAACATTGTGAACTATGTGACACTATTCACGACCAGGTCAGGCGCACCGAGTAGTGACCTCAGAGTCGATTGCAACCGTCGAGGGCCTCGTTCATGAAAACAGCCGATTGACTGTGAGTGACATTGCCGCACATCTTGACATCAGTCGAGGTTCAGAAAACCACATCATCCGTGATGTGCTATAGTACCGCCAAGTTTCTGCACGTGTCGATTTTTCTATAGGGATCCAAGCACTTTATCAGCCCTTGAGAACTTGCATTTCAACGCAGTGGTGACTACATCCAAAAATGATACATTTGCTCATTGCTTTTTCAGAATACAAATATATTCACCAACGAACAAACACAAGCAACAACCATTTAAGGTTTTCATTTGAAGCCTCCTCATACTATTGTGCGAACACTGACAATTTACTTGTAAAACAAGTATTTGATAAAAGTACGGCTCTCCACTGGTGTTAAAATCGTGTAATCCTATTAAAATAACCATAAGGATGGGAACCATTAATGACATCTCCTCCATGTTTTCTCCAGATAATCGCAGCCTGCCAGAAGTGAAGACAAGAACCAACAAGAGAATGCACAACAGCTTTGTTGACTTCCGGAACAGGGACAAGGTCAAACCAGGCAGGAAATGCGGGGAATTTAGAATTGCTATTGGACGAGCGCTGAAACAACAGATAGTAATAATTATATTGAGAAGAAGTGCTTGTAGAGAGGAGAGTGGGAGTGGAGGGAATGGGTGGGGGAGAAACAAGAGAGAGTGAGAGGAAGATGGAGAGACAGGAAGAGGGCGAAAAAGAGAGAGAGAGAGGAATGTGGAATATATATAAAATAATAGATCGATAAAGGAGTGGTTGCAAGCGGTTTAAGGATTTGGGATAATTATATTCTTATTGTTCTTGTGTGTGTGTGTGTGTGTGTGTGTGTGTGTGTGTGTGTGTGTGGTGTGTGTGTGCGCGCATGTGTGCGTGCAGGGTTGTTTTTGGTTTTTTATTCTCGTTCTTGGTACTGTTTGTTATATCCGTGTTATTTCGTTTAGTGTGTTGTTGTTGTGTTGGTGTTGTTGTTGTTGGTGATGGTGGTGGTGGTGGTGGTGGTGGTGGTGGTGGTGGTCTTCTTCTTCTTCTTCTTCTTCTTCTTCTTCTTCTTCTTCTTCTTCTTCTTCTTCTTCTTCTTCTTCTTCTTCCCCTTTGCCTCCTTCTTCGTCGTCGTCCCTTTCATAATCTTCTTTTCTGCGTCTTCTTCTGCTTATTTTTCTGATTCTTATTCTTCTTCATTTTCTCCCTCTACCCCTGTTCCTCCTCTTTCAACCTCTTATCCCAATTTCATTCATTTGCCTTTCATTTTCTTCATTCATTCATTCATTCATTCATTCAATCATTCATTCATTCATTTGTGAAAACAGACCTGCCGGCATTAAGAATGGATGGGAGCAGTTTGAGTAGAACCCAGTCAATGACATATCTTGGCGTGAGGCTTGATCGTAGCCTGTCCTTCAGAGATCATGTCGATTATGTCATAACGAAGGCTCGAAAAGGTTTGTCAGCAATGAGAGTCATGGCGACTGCCAATATCGAGCAAAGACTGCTAATACTTCTGTTCCAAGGACTTGTACTTTCACGCATCGAGTATGCCCTGGCCATCCTCACTGTCAGCCCTACACAGATTGGAAGACTCGAAAAGGTACAAAACGAAGCCATGCGCATCATTTTGGGCTGCACGAGAGACACCAGCTGTGTAGCAATGAGATACCTCCTTGACTTCCCGACAATGGAACACAGGATCAAGATCTGGAGAGCTCGTGCATACTTAAAAATAAGTGCAGACGAGCAGCACCCTCTGCATGACGCTATATTCAGAGAAAAGGGTGACAGGCTAAAGAGGGGCAAATCATGGATGGGTCGGGCGGAAGATGTCGTCAGACAGGTCTGCAGTCTTACCAGTATCAACCCCTGCAAGGAATGGGTGCCGGTGCCTCCAGCCTTTAAGTGCACTTTCTCCTGCATTATCACACTCGACAGACGGTGCAGAGAGCAGAACCCTGCCGCTGTCAATGCAGTGGTTAACGCGCTCATCTATGAACACTCAGATAGCCCCGAAGTGCTCAATCTGTTGTAAAGCAGCAGAGAAGTGCGTGGGCATTTACAGCCCGTTCAGCGGGCCGAACCGTTCAAGAATCCAGTGGTGCCCACTCTATGACCACGAGCAGCATGACGATGGAGGTGATGGCAGTTACACAGGCTTTCATATGGCTGGAATCACAGCATTATACCAACGTGTGTGTACTAAGTGATTCAATGAGCATGATTCAGAAGGTCGAAGCTGGATCTGTACGTAGACAGTGGACTGAATCGCTGCGGAAGTCTGTTGTCCGTAAAGTCACCTTCATCTTCGTCCCGGGACATGCGGGAGTCGAGGGAAATGAACGAGCTGACAAACTGGCTGGCTCTGCACCCCCTGTAGATGGCCAGCCCATGGATCGTGCCGATGTTATTAACGTCCTTAAAGATTTGGCGAGAACAGAGGATTTTGACTTCAGTGATTCCACATCGCTGTCCAGGATGAAAGGCCTGGGAGTAAGAATCGGCACAGCCAGACGCGAGAGGTACATCGGGAAAACAAAGTGCCTCGTCAACCAACACAGAACTGGCACTATTAGCCACCGGACGCTGATGCATATGCTGGGAGGAGGATCTGAGCACCTATGGACATGTCCGGAGTGCAACGAAGATACCCCAACTGATAACTGATTCATTATATCTAAAACAGGCAGACAAACAGAGAGAAAGTCTACACGTGACATAAATAATATTCTCAGGTGAGCCCAGGTTAAAATAGTTCTTTCTCTGTGTCTATTGCCCTGTGAATTATTTGCTGTAGACTGATCGGCTTACTGCGGAGATCAGCGTCCCTAGAGTCGTGTACGGGGTGCAATAATGAACATCTGAACTTGAATTAACTGAACTGCAATGCCACTATTCTAAAGCAAAGGGAACGAATATCTTCGAGACAAGCAGGATAATGCTAGACTATGCTAGAGATCCAGGCGCATGGTATGGCTGGTATCTGGTGCAGGGAAGCATCAGCAGTATGATTCTTCTCTGGCTGTTGAACGAGGGGAAGGAGTGTACGAGGGAATGCCCTTAGTGCAGTGATGTAATTTCTTAGCTCAACTCAGCTCAACTCGTGCAGGGAAATGGTTGGACAGATCTGGCCCATCATTTTTAAGTGAGTTGCCTGGAACTGTTTTGTCAAGCTGTGTACATCCGACTTCGACAAGCATTTACTTGGGTTTGCTTTCCCTAGCCTTTGGCTGCCCCCTGTCTTCCTACAAGGTAGTAGGCTTGTGTCGTCTTGGTCTATTTCCTATCCCTAGTATTACACATAAATATCAGTCGGGGAGCCCTTTGAGTCGGGGAACCCTTCCAGGCCACTAAGACATCTCATAAATTAATAAACACGTATCGTTTGGTGCTCATAGAACTACAGGAAGGAATTAGAGACTAGGGGACGCACTAGACAACATACAATTTGGAAACTATAGTTACTGTCCGGGATTCGAACCTGTCACCTCCAAATGACAACAATGCCTCGCTGCATAAACAAGTGTATTTTGACGCATGACCAACTAGACACCCCTTAAAATGGATATCTTCATTAGCCAGGTCTCTCATCCACAGGCAGCTATAGAGTGTATTTTTAATGACTGTGGGTATTTTTAAAGTATTGCCGATTCCAAGTTGTGTATTTTTCCTCTGTGGATTTCATGCAACATTATAGGTAAATACAAAACTTAGAACCGCAATACATTCACAAACCCCAGAGTCATTAAAACTACACCCTGTACAACCATATGGACAGAATTGGTATCTAACTATACTACCTTTGACCTGTCAGAGATGTCAGACGCCACTGGAACTCTCAACCCCGTCTACCTCCACAAGGTGGAGACACATCAGGGGGGGGGGGGCGTGGGTGGAGGTCCGATCCGGCTCTACAAGATGTTTTTGTAGTGCTGACTTCGATACACGGGAAGTAACTCTTGTATTCTGACAAGCCAGGTGGAAATTGGTGCAAACTTTTAACTTAACCATACACTAATCATACTCTGTGATGAATGGCTTACGAACGCCATCCGTAATGCCTAATACTGCGTTCAAAACACAGCTGTAGGCGAATTGGAAGCAGACCGCTTTCGCTGCTTATCGTACAATGGTATGAATGCTGGTCGCTCAGAAAGCAATGGCAAACCCCTTTCCAAGAAATCACAAACAGCCAAACAAATTCTGGGGTTGACTGCTACATCTTGTACATGAAATACAACTAACTATTACTTTGACTTACCATGTGGTGCTATTTCCCTCTCTTGCACAAATGTATATATCTCATTTGACGTGCAGCATTTCTGATCTCACAAACTGCCACCAGCCGCATGATCTGTTACACTTGATGCCTTCTTCTAGTATGTGATTTTCAACGGCCAAGTAGGTACTCTGCCTACCTAGCACTCCATAGGTTGTTGGTTCGATTCCGGGCTACGTCGTTCGGTTAACGAGCGCAGTTTTTCGTAGACTCTTTGGGGTCGTCGCTGGAGCTACGGAGTTCGTGCTTTGTGCATACGCGTTTCCTAAAACTCGGCGCAGTGAAGTCGATTCCGTATATTTTTACATCAGTGTGTATGCCTTTCTTACAATAATTAACAAATGAGCCGTAACTAGGATTCTCAGACGTCCGGTGTGTATGTTGTGATTCAGTGTCTCGAAAAATGCTTTCGGGACGTTGGTATGTCCTGGTTTTTATTTCCTATCAAATGACCTTCTTCTTCTTATAGCCCATGCCGTGTGGTCTTAGTGGCAATGTCTGTCCACAGCCTTTGCCACACATCCCACCAATCAATTCTAATATATATGTTCCTCCATGCCATTATGTCACACTGTCCTGCACATTTTCTCTTCTGTCTTCCCATGCATTTCTTTCCCTCCAACTTTCCCGCTGTCACGACATATTTCAGCCTTTCCCTTCTCATGACATGGCCAAAGAGTGTGACTGTCTTCTTCAGATGCGAGTAACCAGTTCTCTTTGGGAGTTAACTTCTTTCTAGAAATCTGTATTGCTCTTTCTATCCTTCCACGATGTTTTCATCATTCTTCAATAAAACCGCATCTCCGCAAGCTTCAGTATAATTCCTCACTTGTCTGATATGTGTACACGATTGGCGTCCATACACGAGGATTAGTTTTATATAGCTCTAAAGAACTGGTTTTACTCATATCGGTTAACAAAGATAAAGTCCACACAGTATCTTTCATCTGATGAAATGCTGGGTTTGCATGGACCATTCTTCATCAATTATTTCATTTCCCCAAACAGGTTCAGTTAGACTTTAGCGATAACTTCTCGTCTAGAAAGCAATGGCAAGCTACTGAATGTAACATTGCCTCGTAAATAAGCTTTAAGTTGGGGTTAACGCAACCTACTGCCAAGGAGATGCACATTTTATTCTACATTAACCTTCCTTTCTACGTGTGTCTCACTCGATGTT
Source organism: Cepaea nemoralis (assembly GCA_014155875.1). Taxonomy (NCBI): domain Eukaryota; kingdom Metazoa; phylum Mollusca; class Gastropoda; order Stylommatophora; family Helicidae; genus Cepaea; species Cepaea nemoralis. The sequence goes on from JACEFZ010028300.1 coordinate 158,520, forward strand.
CCACACTTTCTGGCTGTGGAAACAGGGGAAGACTTATTGTAAGGTGTAAACCTTCGCTAGCTTCCATTCCCGCCTCTTTTAAAGGGTCTAAAGGTGAGAGGATCGACTTCATTGCACCGGGTTTTATCCCATATGGCTCTGTGGCTTTCTACAGAGACCGCCTACCTGCGTCGCACAAAGCACTAACTCTGTAGTTCCAGTGAAGACCCCCCCCCTCCCCCCAGGAACCTCCAGGAAAATTGCACTCGTGAACCAAATGACTGAGTCCGGAATCGAACCCTCGACTGTTGGAGCGCTAGGAGCTCTGTTGATATCTTGTTGTCAAAACCTGGTAATTTTTCTGTCTTCAGGCTGTGTTTCCGATAGCACTTTCTCTAAGAAAGGTGATGGAGTTTCTCTTTACTTTCAGGTGTAGTGTCTTAATTGTTTTTCTTTGTTTTCAGATGTATAGTCTTAGTGTTCTCTTTGCTTTCAGGTGTTGTGTTTGGATGTTCTCTTTGCTTTCAGGTGTTGTGTAAGGATGTTCTCTTTGCTTTCAGGTGTAGTGTATAGATGATGTTCTCTTTGCTTTCAGGTGTAGTGTATGGATGTTCTCTTTGCTTTCAGGTGTAGTGTATGCGTGTTCTCTTTGGTTCCAGGTGTAGTGTCTTGATCTTTTCTTTGCTTTCAGGTGTATCATCTGGATTTTCTCTTTGCTTTCAATTGCATCATCTGGATTTTTCTTTGCTTACAGGTGTAGTGTTTGGATTTTCTCTTTGCTTTCAGGTGTAGTGTATGGATTTTCTCTTTGCTTTCAGGTGTAGTGTATGGATTTTCTCTTTGCTTACAGGTGTAGTGTATGGATTTTCTCTTTGCTTTCAGGTGTAGTGTATGGATTTTCTCGTTGCTTTCAGGTGTATCAACTGGAGCTTATCTTAGCGTATGGATTAATGATATATCTTCCTGCATTTCTCCACAGCACTCCTCGCATCGTTCTGGTATATCTTTGCTTTCTGTTTACTTGTCATTTTTGTGCTTTATGTTTGTCTCTCTCACTAAACCCACCCACATATGCATTCATCTATTCATCAATCCATCCATACATTCACTCATCCATCCATCAACCCAACCATCCAACCATCCATTTATCCACACACCACCTACCTACTTACCTACCTAGCTATCTAGCTATCTAGCCATCTGTCTGTCTGTTTGTCTATCTGAATGTTTGTCCGTCTGTCTTTCTTTTTATCTGTGACTGATTGCCTGTTTCTGTTTGAGTCTGTCTGTCTGTCTGTTTGTCTGTCGGTCGGTCGATCGGTCGGTCGGTCGGTCGGTCAGTCGGTCGGTCGGTCTGTCTGTCTTTCTTTCTGTCTTTCTGTCTGCTTGTTTGTCTGTCCGTTGTTATGTCTGTCTCTGTCTCTGTCTCTGTCTGTCTGTCTGTCTGTCTGTCTGTCTGTCTGTCTGTCCTGTCTGTCTGTCTGTCTCTCTCTCTCTCTCTC
>JACEFZ010028300.1:165000-194019 GCA_014155875.1 Cepaea nemoralis
GAACCCATGTTTCCAGCTCGTGGTCATGAACCCATGTTTCCAGCTCCTGGTCATGAACCCATGTTTCCAGCTCCTGGTCATGAACCCATGTTTCCAGCTCCTGGTCATGAACCCATGTTTCCAGCTCGTGGTCATGAACCCATGTTTCCAGCTCCTGGTCATGAACCCATGTTTCCAGCTCCTGGTCATGAACCCATGTTTCCAGCTCGTGGTCATGAACCCATGTTTCCAGCTCCTGGTCATGAACCCATGTTTCCAGCTCGTGGTCATGAACCCATGTTTCCAGCTCGTGGTCATGAACCCATGTTTCCAGCTCCTGGTCATGAACCCATGTTTCCAGCTCGTGGTCATGAACCCATGTTTCCAGCTCGTGGTCATGAACCCATGTTTCCAGCTCCTGGTCATGAACCCATGTTTCCAAGCTCCGTGGTCATGAACCCATGTTTCCAGCTCGTGGTCATGAACCCATGTTTCCAGCTCCTGGTCATGAACCCATGTTTCCAGCTCGTGGTCATGAACCCATGTTTCCAGCTCGTTGTCATGAACCCATGTTTCCAGCTCCTGGTCATGAACCCATGTTTCCAGCTCGTGGTCATGAACCCATGTTTCCAGCTCGTGGTCATGAACCCATGTTTCCAGCTCGTGGTCATGAACCCATGTTTCCAGCTCGTGGTCATGAACCCATGTTTCCAGCTCGTGGTCATGAACCCATGTTTCCAGCTCGTGGTCATGAACCCATGTTTCCAGCTCCTGGTCATGAACCCATGTTTCCAGCTCGTGGTCATGAACCCATGTTCCAGCTCGTGGTCATGAACCCATGTTTCCAGCTCCTGGTCATGAACCCATGTTTCCAGCTCGTGGTCATGAACCCATGTTTCCAGCTCCGTGGTCATGAACCCATGTTTCCAGCTCGTGGTCATGAACCCATGTTTCCAGCTCCTGGTCATGAACCCATGTTTCCAGCTCCTGGTCATGAACCCATGTTTCCAGCTCGTGGTCATGAACCCATGTTTCCAGCTCCTGGTCATGAACCCATGTTTCCAGCTCGTGGTCATGAACCCATGTTTCCAGCTCGTGGTCATGAACCCATGTTTCCAGCTCGTGGTCATGAACCCATGTTTCCAGCTCCTGGTCATGAACCCATGTTTCCAGCTCGTGGTCATGAACCCATGTTTCCAGCTCGTGGTCATGAACCCATGTTTCCAGCTCCTGGTCATGAACCCATGTTTCCAGCTCGTGGTCATGAACCCATGTTTCCAGCTCTGGTCATGAACCCATGTTTCCAGCTCGTGGTCATGAACCCATGTTTCCAGCTCGTGGTCATGAACCCATGTTTCCAGCTCGTGTTCATGAACCCATGTTTCCAGCTCGTGGTCATGAACCCATGTTTCCAGCTCGTGGTCATGAACCCATGTTTCCAGCTCGTGGTCATGAACCCATGTTTCCAGCTCGTGGTCATGAACCCATGTTTCCAGCTCCTGGTCATGAACCCATGTTTCCAGCTCGTGGTCATGAACCCATGTTTCCAGCTCCTGGTCATGAACCCATGTTTCCAGCTCGTGGTCATGAACCCATGTTTCCAGCTCGTGGTCATGAACCCATGTTTCCAGCTCGTGGTCATGAACCCATGTTTCCAGCTCGTGGTCATGAACCCATGTTTCCAGCTCGTGGTCATGAACCCATGTTTCCAGCTCGTGGTCATGAACCCATGTTTCCAGCTCGTGGTCATGAACCCATGTTTCCAGCTCGTGGTCATGAACCCATGTTTCCAGCTCGTGGTCATGAACCCATGTTTCCAGCTCGTGGTCATGAACCCATGTTTCCAGCTCCTGGTCATGAACCCATGTTTCCAGCTCCTGGTCATGAACCCATGTTTCCAGCTCCTGGTCATGAACCCATGTTTCCAGCTCGTGGTCATGAACCCATGTTTCCAGCTCGTGGTCATGAACCCATGTTTCCAGCTCGTGGTCAATGAACCCATGTTTCCAGCTCGTGGTCATGAACCCATGATTCCAGCTCGTGGTCATGAACCCATGTTTCCAGCTCCTGGTCATGAACCCATGTTTCCAGCTCCTGGTCATGAACCCATGTTTCCAGCTCGTGGTCATGAACCCATGTTCCAGCTCGTGGTCATGAACCCATGTTTCCAGCTCCTGGTCATGAACCCATGTTTCCAGCTCCTGGTCATGAACCCATGTTTCCAGCTCCTGGTCATGAACCCATGTTTCCAGCTCCTGGTCATGAACCCATGTTTCCAGCTCGTGGTCATGAACCCATGTTTCCAGCTCCTGGTCATGAACCCATGTTTCCAGCTCCTGGTCATGAACCCATGTTTCCAGCTCCTGGTCATGAACCCATGTTTCCAGCTCGTGGTCATGAACCCATGTTTCCAGCTCCTGGTCATGAACCCATGTTTCCAGCTCCTGGTCATGAACCCATGTTTCCAGCTCGTGGTCATGAACCCATGTTTCCAGCTCCTGGTCATGAACCCATGTTTCATCTCTAGTAATAATTTTTTTTTTATAGGAAACTATCATCTTCTGCTTCACAGAGTTGCAAAACGATCTTGACGAACATCAATGTGTCGTTGTTCCAATTCTGGAATAAGCTGCCGTTGGACACACCTTGCATACACTTTGCAGTACTGTAGCACATCATGGATGATGTGGGAAGCTGAACCTTGACTGATGTCAAGATGTGCGGTAATATCACTCACAGTCAATCGGTGATTTTCCTGTACGAGGTCTTCAAAGTCTGCAATCGATTCTAGGGTCACTCTCGGAATGTCTGACCCACTTTGAACAGTCTGTCACAGAAGTCACACCGTTTTGAAACTTCCCACTCCTCTCATGCACTTGCTGGACTGACCGGCTTCCATCATAATATTGGACCTTTCTTTCGCCGATGAATTTCTATCGGATTCACCCCTTCACTTATAAAAGACGGATAATAGAGCTCTGCTCCTCTTTGGTGCATGTCAACAATGGAGCGGCCATCTTTAAATTGTCCTTATGACGTCACCGTATCCGTCTGCACCGTGATGTCACGTGTATAACACTTTTGGCATCCTTACCAACAATATACAGGTTAGAAGATACTGGCATGGTTATTATCATTTCCTACTACACTTGTATGATTTTCATTTGAAGCCCCCTCGTAAGTGCAGGCCATGGGCACATTTGCCTGAGATAGCTGAGGATAGACGGGCTTGGCGTGAGTGGTTTGCGAGCCTTATGCCCCAATGAGGGATCAAGTAAAAGAAAACTGTTAACTCAAACGTAACGATAAACTAATTTGTAATACACAATCTTACTTTTGCCTTGTAACTACGTGGAAACATCTTATTGTATGATGATTAGTAAACAAAGGTTTGTAAAATGAATAACTATACTCTTTCCCTGGTGAAGTGTGTACAGTAATTCGTACGAGAATCAAGAACATACACTGTGGGAAAGTGTATCATCATCATCATCATCATCATCATCATCATCATCATCATCATCATCATCATCTCCACTTCTGCCGTCAAGTGTCGTGGGGAGGAATAATTTGCGCTCCAGCGCCCTGTGGGCGGCACTGGATAGTGTCATTCCGTGTGGTTGTGCAATGTCTTTGATGTCGTCAATCCATTTTCTTCTTAGACGTCCTCTTGGTCTCGTCACAGATGATCTTTGATGTAAGGCCAGTGATGGTAGTTGATGGTGGTGCATTCTAACGACATGGCCAAACCACTTATGGGAAAATGTATGATGGTCCTATTTTTCAGGACTTTTCTATAGACATCTCTCGCAACCATAAACTGCAGACTAAAACTAATTCTTTGAGTTTTGATACCCTGATCAGTACAGACAACCTAGATATAGTCACACCAGGTACAAACAGCCCAGATACAGTCACGCTCAGGTACAAACAGCCCATATACAGTCACGCCAGGTACAAACAGCCCATATACAGTCACGCCAGGTACAAACAGCCCAGATACAGTCACGCCTGATAAAATATCCCAGATAAAGTCACGCTAGGTACAAACAGCCCAGATACAGTCACGCCAGGTACAAACAGCCTAGATACAGTCACGCCATTTACAAACAGCCTAGATACAGTCACGCCATTTACAAACAGCCTAGATAAAGTCACGCCAGGTACAAACAGCTTAGATACAGTCACGCCAGATACAAACAGTCCAAATGCAGGTACAAAAAGAACAGATACAGTCACGCCAGGTATAAACAGTCCATATACAGTCACTCCAGGTATAAACAGTCCATATGCAGTCACGCCAGGTGTAAACAGACCAGATACAGTCACACCAGGTACAATCAGCATTGACACAGATACGCCAGCGACATAAGCCCTCAACAAGACGGTCTGGTGGAGACTCAGAACCAGGTCCGTAGCAAACTAGACGTCATAATTCTGAAGACACACAAAACACCACCGCTGGAATGTGCACCAAGGGAAAACCCTCCTTGTAAATCTGGAGTTCTGATTTAACAACAAAACAAGCGTACAACGGTCGACTCCAACATTGTGTTTTCGGAACATATCCAGAGAGATCAAACCTGTTCTACTTGAACTATGGTCGACATTAAATTAGACTCATTTTTATTTTACCAATGCACACATAATCGTTGTTAAAGGTAGTTATGATTTTAAATTAGTCAACAGCCAATTAGAACTGTCATTTCTTTTCCGAATTTTCACATGTCACATTTTCATATGTCCACATTTCCACATTGCTACATTTCCACATTTCCACATTTTCACATGTTCACGTTTCCATATTTCCACATTCCCACATTTCAACATTTTCACTTATTCACCACACCACATTTCCACATTTCCACATTTTCACTTGTTCACATTTCCACATTTCTACATTTTCACATGTCCACGTTTCGATATTTTCACATGTTCACATTTCCAGATTGTCACATTTCCACATCTTCACACGTTCACATTTTCACATTTCCACATTTCCAAATGTTCACATTTCCACATGTCTACATTTCCAGATATCCACGTTTTCAAATTTCCACATTTCCACAATTTCAATTGTTCACATTTCCACATTTTCACACGTTCACATTTACACATTTACACACATGTCTACATTTCCACATTTTCACACATGTCCACATTTCCACATGTCCATATTTTGAGATTTCCGCAGTTTCACATTTCCACATGTTGACATTTCCACATTTTCACATATCCACATTTTCACACATTCACATGTTCACACTTCCATATTTGCACATTTGCACATTTGCACATTTGCACATTCACAGTTGTCGTCGTCGACATCGTCATCGTTGTTACCAATAATGTCGTTGTTGTTGTATGTTTATTTGTTGTTGTTGTTTTATTTGTTGATGTTGTTGTATTTGTTGTTGTATGTTTTCTTGTTGTATTTGTTGTTGTTGTTTTATTTGTTGTTATTATTGTTGTTTTATTTGATGTTGTTATTGTTGTTTTGTTTGTTACTGTTGTTGTTGGTATATTATTTTTGTTGTTTTATTGCTGTTATTTATTTGTTGTTGTTATTGTTGTTGTTGTTGTTGTTGTTGTCGTTGGTGGTGGTGGTGGTGGTGGTGGTGGGGTGGGAGTGGTGGTGGTGGTGGAAGTGGTGGTGGTGTCGTCGTTGTCGTTGTTATTTTTGTTGTTGTTTTATTTGTTGTTTCTGTTGCTGTATTTGTTATTGTTGCTATTGTTTTTCTCCTCCTCCTCCTCCTCCTCCTCCTCCCTCCTCCTCCTCCTCCTCCTCCTCCTCCTTCCTTCTTCTTCTTCTTTGTCGGATGTATATAGATTCTTTGCTCAATCTCAAAGAGAGAAATGATGCTAAATTCCTTTTTCCCAATGTGATCCTGTCCGTTTAATTATGTTAACCTTTAATGGCTCAGAGTCCATACATAGAGTGTCAGAGAACCAAGGAATACCTCTAGGAAAATAATTACAAGTATTTCTCCTTTATACCCAAAATCCCCTGTTTCGTGGTTCCTTGCCTCTCCTCTCTCAGTTAACCTAATTTTATCTAGGATATATATATATATATATATATATATATATATATATATATATATATATATATATATATATATATATATATATATATATATATATATATATATATTGTATAAAGAACAGCAATACATCAATTACATACATGAAAAACAAAAATCAATTATAACAAGATTTTACACATATATTCAACTGTGACCCTTTTCCACTAATATGATCAAGACTACGGGTAATTTGCAGCTACATTTGCTATATCCTACAGATCCTCTTCGGTGATAAATCTGAAACAAAAAAATTGGTCTGCCCTCCCTTGTCTTGAAGTGTGGGTTATGGGCTACAGCTCCAAGCAGTAGTTGTAATTTATGTTTATTTTGTATGCTGCAGAGTGTTGTCTTCCAGGCTAGTAGAATTGTATAATTTTTGTTGGCTCAAGTTCTCCTATTTCAATAGATTAATAACTATGAATACCTGTCCTTGGCATAGAAACTCTTTCAGGTGAATAGCTGTCTGCACTACTCTATCAAGGGCATCACTCAACAAGGTGCTCACTCAACAAGGTGCTACATTCACAAGTGCTGCATTCAACAAGGTGTTGCATTCAACAAGGTGTTGATTTCAAACTAGTCAGGTCTGGATCTAGTGGTACTAAGCCACTATATTCATCCGAATAGGATGGCATCCAACACTTCGGCTATAGGTTTCCGAATCTGAATGCGATTTTGTAGGCTGACGTTTCCTATTTCCCTCCACAATACTTATATTTAACTATGTTGTTTAGGAAATTTCATCAATCCCTCCGCTATCTCAGATTTTCTCCTGCCTCGTGCTGGGCTGGTCAACAAACAGGCCGTGTTCCGGTCGTTCGACTTTTTTATGTACCTTTTTCCCGATTCCAGTTTTTGGTATCTCGCTGAACTGGGTCTGTTGTGGTAAAATGTTGGATTTCCCGCAGCGGAACAAACTATCCCTGTTGCGGTGTCAATGTTGATTGTTGTACAGAGAATACTTACAGCACTTTAAGGGTTGTGAAACTATTGTGAAAAATTATATCACATTCTTTTCTTCTTCTTCTTCTTCTTCTTCTTCTTCTTCTTCTTCTTCTTCTTCTTCTTCTTCTTCTTCTTCTTCTTCTTCTTCTTCTTCTTCTTCTTCTTCTTCTTCTTCTTCTTCTTCTTCTTCTTCTTCTTCTTCTTCTTCTTCTTCTTCTTCTTCTTCTCCTTCTTCCATTTGTGTGTGAGGGATGTGTGTGTATGGGTGGGAAGATGTGATTGTGTGGGTAGAGATGTGTGTGCATGAGTGGGGCATGTGTGCGTGGGTGCGGGTTGTGTGTGGGTGGGTGGGTGGGTGTGGATGGGGGATGTGTGATTGGGGATGGGTGATTTGGGATGGGTGATTTGGGTATGTGGGTGTGTGGAGGATATGTGGCTGTGTCAGTATGTGTAGGTTGGGGATGGGTGGGGATGTCTGTGGGCGGGTGGGGGATGTGTGTGGTATGGGGTGTGTGAGTCAGTATGGAATTGTGTGTGTAGGTGCGGGTTGTGTGGGTTGGCGGAGGGATGTGTGTGTGGGTGGTGAAATGTGTGGTTGGGGAATGTTTGTTTGGCTGGGTGGTTAGGGCTGTATGGTTGGGTGGTGGAGGATATGGGGATGGATGAGTGTGTGCGTTATGGGATGGGTCATGGGATGTCTGTGTTGGTGGGGAGATGTGTATAGGTGAGGGAGATGTGTGGGTGGGAGATGTATGTGTGGGTGTGGGGGGCATGCATGTATGTCTGGGTGTGTGTGTGGGTGAGGGGTACTTTGGGTTGGTGGTGAAGTGTGTGTTGTGATATATGTGGGTGGATGGTAGATGTGGAGGTGGGGGAATGTGTCTCAATACATGGTAATATGCATTTTTTATGTTTACAATATTCATTTGACAATGATTTTTTTCCCTATGTGAATATATCATGCACTATTGGTGAACGAAAGATGAGTGATTGGAAGGGCCAAATGTAAGACGGGTCTGTGTGCCCTATTTGCGACCCTTTGAAAATAAAGGTTAATTAAATCAAATCACATCAAATCTTCTTCTTCTTCTTCTTCTTCTTCTTCTTCTTCTTCTTCTTCTTCTTCTTCTTCTTCTTTGTCTTAGCCTTCCTTCTTCGTCATTATTGTACACAATAAGCAATAGGAGCTGTAGCACTAGGAGCAGTAGCAATAGGTGTAGAAGCAATAGGAGAAGCAGCAAAAGGAGTTGAATCAATATGAGCGGCAGCCACAACATGAACATCTTTCGTGTTTCGATGACAATGAGAGATTGCAACACGTGTATCTATTTAAACAGGTAAATCAAAAAGAAATTGAATAGCTTAATAAGCAACACAAATCAAGGAAAATAATTTTAAAAAATGTAATGAAACAAAAGTCAGCGACATATCAGAAAGCCGCAGATGCATGCAAACACGGACCATCAAGTCAATGTGCGGACGTAATATAGTAAGGAAAACTGGATATGACATGTAGATAGTTAAAATCTCTTATGTGTATAGCCCGTGTAACAGTATGTAACAGAACATCTCTATTAAGAATCCTGCGTCACAGCACCAAATTAACGTCTGTAACAGTGTCAAAGAAACAGGTGACACCCAAATGTGAAGTAGTGATAGAAGGGAAAATTCTTCACTAAATGGATAGTATTAAATATCGAGGGACATTTATAACATCAGATGGAAGATGTACAACAGAGATAAAGAGTAGAATAGTGCAAGCAAAGGCTTCATTTCAGAAAAGGAAGAATATCTTATGCAATAAGTCTTCATCATTGAATGTAAGAAAGAAAGTGCTGAAGAGCTATATAGAACCTATGTATGGCTGTGAATCTTGGAATATAAATGAACAAATTATGAAGATATTGGAAGCAATAAAGATGTGGTTCCTTAGACAAATGTTGCGAATTCCTTGGACTGCCAAAGTAACTAACAACGAATGTCCTTAAAGTAGGCTAACTGAAACTAGAACATTATATACAACAACAAGAAAGAGACAAACAACTTTTTTTTGGTCACGTGATGAGAAGAGAGGCGCTGGAGAACATTGTGACAACTGGAAAGATCGAGGGGAAGAGAGGCAGAGGCAGACCACGAGAAATACTGCTGGATGGATTGCGACTATGGCATGGAGGAATATCAACGGCAGAGTTGATCCAGAAAACCAAAGACCGAGATCTGTGGAGAGTCATGAACGCCTACACCAGTCGGCACGGCACTTGATGATGAACAGTGTGTAACAGTATTCCTCTGTTACTGACATCATGAAAGGTTCCTCTGCAACCATTGTCTGAAGGTCACCAATATATTTAATTCATAGTTTCTAGGAAGTATATTGGCCTATTGATTTTCAAATGGAACAGCACCTCGCGTTGTGTAAATCAATTTGATGTTGATCAATATTTCTTTGATATATCCATAGATCCTACCATCGCCTTATCAATGACTCAGAAATCCAAGAAGGGAATTTTGAATTCGCATACAACTCCAGAATCACAAGTTTTTGAATTAAACTTTTTATTTATAACACATCCTTTTCATTTTATATAAACAATCGTAATAAATTTGAATTTCACCAAACATCATTTCCATCTATCTATCTATCATGTGCCATGCCGGAAAGCATGGGCGGTCATGACTCGCCTTTTCACTCGATCACCAGAGTCGTGGATCAGCTCAGTGTTTCTGTCTCGTCCATGCCATGTGGCCATCCATCAGGCATCCTATTTTACCTGCAAGGTCCGAATTCTATTTTCCTTACTCAGTTAAGCTTATAGTTTTATTTATTTTCTTTATCCTTTAAAAGCCCTAAGAAAATCTTATTTAGATTGGTTTGCAAGTTATTCTCCTCGACGGTTAATACAATTCTTCTGTAATTATATGCCCAAAATTTTCCTGATGTTAACAATTTTCCGTGAATTAATTATACTACTTTTCCCGGTGGTGTCCAGCTGAAAACTGTTTTTGTAAACAACCTAACTGCCCTTTCTTATCGTATTATTGTCAATAATGTAGTTTTTAAAAAAAATATGCGCCTAGACATTTCACAATACTCACAGAATTCGTTTAAAGCTTTGGCATTATTAAATAGCCTACCCTGACTATTGCGGCTATACCTATCAACTTTGTCTAAATCCTTGGGCAATACGGAACAACTGCCCTGCCCGTCCGATCACATCACATCTCTCTCTCTCTCTCTCTCTCTCTCTCTCTCTCTCTCTCTCTCTCTCTCTCTCTCTCTCTCTCTCTCTCTCTCTCTCTTCCTCTCACCTGTCGTTAACTGTTACCAACACACACACAAACCCTACGACAAAACCATGCCACATTCTTGTGCGTTCTCGTAAAAACAGTTTTTCTCTAAATAATCTGTCTTTAACTGACTTACAAGTTTGCAACATGTATTAAATTACTGTCACAACGATTCCTTTTATCAACGTTTCTCAGCCTACTCTATTACACCCATGGCGTGGGGCGGTGGTAATCGTGTATGTCCAAATCCTTCTGTCTCCAGTACTGCCAATATTCTTATAGTCCATGCGGTGTGACGTTGGTGATCATGTCTGTCCACAGCCTTCTGTCTCCTGTAATGCCAGTCTTAGAATATATTCCAACATGGAGGATAGGCATTTGAACGGTTAAGGCCTGTGGAGTGTTTTGTGCTTATGGCTGCGATTTGCGAAGACATTTTCCTCATACTGGACTGATAGTGCATGGTTCCGTCGCCCTGCTACTGAGATGAGTGCATGGCGCGACACTGCGAGCTGTGAATTTCGTATGGGATGCTTTTACATCTGCCCGCTATTGTTTGTAGCGTAAACTGCACATTCGGATTGATGCCGGCCGGCCTGTCGTTGAACTGAATGGATTGCCTATGCAATAATGTGCAGCTGCTGGTTTTCTAGTGACTGCCGCTTCTATCGACGATGAACTTTATTTATTTTGTGGAGGACTTTTGTGTTAGCGTTCTTGCGGAGGCATTTTGCACAGTGTGCCTATGCGGGCTGTTCGTTTGTCGAGACTATGGTCTATTCCACTTTTCACATCGGGCAATTTAGAGCATTTTGTGTGATATTTACTGGCACAGGAACGGAGCTTAATGGGAACTACCCATTGCCGTGGAGTTGGAATCGCGACTAACGACTAAGATCTAAAGGATTGTCTCATATGTTTGCGTGACCAACGGCTTGATAAAATAATTCATATTTAAGATAAAGTATCATATATTTAAGATAAAGTGCAACACATATTAAAGACACAGAAAGATATGTAAGATAAAATAAGACACTTTTTTTTTCAGATAAAGTTGCACATATTTAAAATTAAAATATATATGCAAGATAAAGTAGCACATATTTAAGATAAAATAACTATTGTTTTATAATAAAGTAAAACATATTTAAGATAATTTTTTTTTTTTTTTGGGGTTTGGCGGTTACCCCAGACCAGCTGGTTCCCCCACCTCTCCCTTTTTATGGCGTGGACCCTTAGTCTCACTGTGAGCTATTGCCCACAGTGGTCCACAGGGCCCACATTTAAGGTGATGCTATGTGAGGTGGTTTGATCACCCCGGCTCCAGACCAGACCAGGCGCACTACTGTGGGGGATGCAGCAAATGCGTCTGATCCTAGCCAAAGGACCGAGAAGGATCATCCCGGCCTCGTACTAGACCAAGTGTACTACTGAAAACCAGCAAATACACTCGGATCTTAGCCAAAAGGCCGGGATGCGATCTCTTAGCCAAAAGGCCGAGAAGCGATAAAATACTACATTTGTTTCAGATAAAGTAACACATATTTAATATTAAATAACATATTTAAGATAAAATAAGACATTTTAAAGATAAAATAACACTTTTGTTTTCAGATAAAATATTACGCATTTAAGATACAATAGCGCACATTTAAGATAACATAACACATTATTTAAGATAAAATAACCAATTTTAAAGATAAAATAACGCATTTAAGATAACATAGCACACATTTAAGATAACATAGCACACATTTAAGATAACACAACACGTATTTAAGATAAAATAGCCTGCTTACAATATTGGCCTTGACAATCATCTGGTAAAAGGTGCATAACTAGTTATTAGAAATGTGTTCAATATAATATCACTTATCAATTGTTTTCTTCTAAGATAATAATAATAATAATAAAATAATAATAATATTAATAATAATAATAATAATAATAATAATAATAATAATAATAATAATAATAATAGGTCAGCATGACCGAAAGGATAAGAGCTCTCTCTCTCTCCTCCTCTCTCTCTCTCTCTCTCTCTATCTCCCTCCTCTCTCTCTCCTCTCTCTTTCTCTATCTCCCTCCCCCCTCTCTCTCTCTATCTCCTCTCTCTCTATCTCTATCTCCTCTCTCTTCTCTATCTCCCTCCCCCTCTCTCTCTGTCTCCTCTCTCTCTATCTCCTCTCTCTATATATATCTCCCTCTCTCTCTATCTCCTCCCCTCTCTCTATCTCTCTATATCCTCTCTCTCTATCTCCCTCCCTCATCTCTCTCTTCTCTCTCTCTCTATCTCCCTCCCTCTCTCTCTATCTCCTCCCTCTCTCTCTCTATCTCCTCTCTCTCTATCTCCTCCCTCTCTCTCTATCTCCTCTCTCTCTATCTCTCTCTCTCTCTCTCTCTCTCTCTCTCTCTCTCTCTCTCTCTCTGAAACACTTGGCATGCTAATTAAAATGTTGACTTCTCGTTCAGAAAACAATAGCAGACTACTCAACGTAAAAATGTCTAGGACATTGACGTATTGTTGGGGTTGATAACAACATCCTACAAAGGACATGCAACATTAATAATTATAATTATAATAATATATGGTGTTGTTTTTCCTGAGTGGAGAAGTAGTAGATAGTGGTTAGCGGACGAACGGTTTCGTTGTCCTGAGTTCAAGTGCTTATTGAACCGGATTTTGTTTATTGTCCTGGGTTCTGGGGGATATCAAGCCTCAAATGAGTACCAAGTGATGTCATGAGAAGCAAAGCAAGCAGTGGTAATACTGACCGCAATATCCTGTTTCCCCTGTCTGCCTTGGGAGCGTTTACCACAACGCAGCTGGCTGTAAAGAATTCGTTTAGCAAGCCTGTGCCAGCCTGTGGTCTGGCATGCGAGTCACGTGACCAGCCCAGCGAATCTGATTCTTCATTAGAAGATTGTGGATACTGGGCATGGACGCTCTTTCTAGGACTTCAGTGTCTGGGATCTTGTCTTGTCATTTAATCGTCAATACCTTCCTGAGGTAGACTGTGGAGGTGGTTTAATTTCCTAGTGTGTCGCTGATAAACAACATAGACAATTGTTGACCCATCTGACTCAAGCGACATAACTCTAGTAATTATTACTGAATTTCACAGCGTATTGCTTGTCTCCCTATTTCATAATATTAACGATTATTTTGAGTAGTAGTGGCACCATGCCGGTCTCCGTAGACGAGACGTTAGCGGCTTTTTACGTAACTCCGAATACTCTCGTAGTTGACGTGAGCGCACGAGAATTGGAAGCGGTTCGATTCGCGCCAGTGACTTATGAGAGTATGGAGCCAGCCGCTCAGAAACAATGGCAAACTACTGAGCGTAATCTTGCCAAGAAATCAAAAATCAACTGAAAGATGCTGATGTTGACAACTATGTCCTGTAAAGGATATACTAAACATTATAGTGGCACCTTGCCGTCTTTACAGACGAAAGTATGTGGAATGGGTCTAAAACGCCATCGGAACAATGCCTCTGCTGGATTCAGAGAACATGTGTTACTCATGTAGCCTATCATGATCCCTCTCTCGGCCTTGCCTTGTTTTCTCCATAGGAAAAGAGGACTATACGTCTGGAACAAGGTAGGCTGCAGATGCTGCCGGCTCAACATCACACCTCCATGCAGCAGAAGGTGAATTACGGACAGGCCCTCACATCCGGGGGATTTTGACTTAGAGACCTTCAGTTATATCTTTCAGCTGAGAGCTACAAACCAAATGTCTGGACCTGTTAAGCATGTATTAGCTCTAGAATATATGCACAGTTATCCAAGTAGGATCGTGCCATTTAAGGAACCTCGACTGATTTAATGAGCCATTCGCTGGCAGTGAAAACGAAACGATACGAAGGCACAAACAATAGAATGCACGATGTATTACCGTGGGTTATGCCATTGCATCTCGTCACAACATAAACAAAAGATTTGGATAAATCCTTCAATCTTAAATATACAACACACATCCATACTGTAATATGCTGAAACCATTACAGTCTCTTATCTATTACTGGCACCTTGTCGTCTTGACAGACCATAGTTATTATGCTCTTAACAAAGGAATAATGTGAAGTGGGAATAGGTGCCTAATTCTTAATGTACTTAATTCCTAATTCTGCTAAGTGCTGTACCTAATAATTGGCGTTGCATGCACAGAATGTTTGGCCGACTGCTGTAATGAGCCGGTCCTGTAGACGTTGCATTACGTCATCCCCTCGAAAGGTTAGCTGGATGAATACCTTGAGCTTAGGGACTAGTTTCGTCTGGTTTTGGGAGTGGCGCTTTATAAGTCCTATGTAGTTTCCATTCAGATTTAAGACAATCTTCATAGTTTAAAATTCCTCTGTCAGTGTGTCATGGGTGCATATCTACCTAGAACGGTTAAACAGGGTCAGTACTAAGCCCCGTTTGTACTGGACAGGTGTGAAGCTCTGAAAATTTAAGTATTGGCCAGTCCATGTTTCTTTGCGGTACACCGATCTTTGAATTGTCCCGTCTGCTCTATGTCTCATTAGAATATTTAGGAAACGGCAACGTTTAGTTGTGTTCGTGTTCCATAGATAGAGAGATGTTATTATGCATCATGTTCATTATGACCTGGAACAATATCGCTTGTAGCTCGTCTGTGGTGATAATTAGTATATCGTCCACAAAACGACGGTAGAAGACCAAGTTGTTAATGTCTGAGGATCTCTTTTCTTCTAAATGTGCCATGAAGATGTCCGCTAGAATATGACCAAGAAAACTCCCCATGGCCACTCCGTTAATTTGGCGGTATGACTTTTTTTTAGAAAATTGAATTGTATGTTGGCGGTATATAGCAATAACATCCTCTTGCCATGTAGCAATGCAGGGTCTACAGTACTAGTCCTGCGCATTAATAGAATGTGTACAGTACAGGAGCAGTGAAGAAAGAGCGAGTGTGATTTAAGTTAACGACAAGTTAACTGGCAAGCACTAGAAAAACGAGTGAAGCCTAGACCTTTAAGAGATAGTTAGTAGTTAGTTAGTTAGTTAGTTAGTCGACAGATCATCCTCATTGCACATCGAACCATTCAGTCCATAAGTGCTCGGATCCCCTCCTCAGCAAATCCCGCAGCGTGTAGCGACTAATGACGCCAGTTCTGTGTTGGTTTATCAATCTTCTTTGGCTTCCTGCGTAGTGTTCTTGTTTGGCCACCCATCTTTTAATTTGCTGTTCTCGCAGTCTGGCCATGGTTGTAGATTCACAGTCGTCACTTAGTTCTCGCAAAAGTCTTACTTCTCGTAGAGCATTCAGAATATCAGCCTGGTCCATGGCGCGTCCGCCCTCCACAGTAGCCTCACCTGCGAGCTTGTCAGCCCACTCATTTCCTTGTACTCCCGCATGCCCTGGCACGAAGATGAAACTAATCTTTGCCAGCGAGACCGCTCCCAGAGGCAGCAACCATTCTCTTCGGATCGACCCCTCCTCTATCCTCTTGATCATGTTCATTGAGTCGCTAAGGAAACAAGCCCTAGTGAATGTCTGTGTCTCGAGCCATGTTATTGCTTTACTTACTGCCATGACTTCCATGGTCAGGCTACTTGTGGTTTCAGTGAAAGCACCAGAGTCCTCCTTCACAATTTTCCCTCCGGCCCGAGCTGTAAAGGCCCATGAGCTTCTCACATGTCGGACGACCGACTCATCTGTGTAGATGACCGCGTCACCGTCTAGCGAATTCTCGAAAATCAACGCTTGTACTTCAGCCTCAACAGCAGCCGGATTTTCTTGTCTGCATTTTCTATCTAGTTGGATGCAAACTGAAAAGGATGTGCAGAAGTCTGTTGGCACTTGCACCCACTCCTCGCCAGGTTCTAAGTCCTCAAGTGAACACACCTGTTGAAGAATGTCTTCGGCTTGACCCATCCACGACCGTCCTCTTTTTAACCTGCTGCCCTTCACCTTCCTAATTTTACTTTTAGTATGTATAGGGGGTGCTAGCATCAAAGGGGGAAAGGTTTCACAGCTACTGTTCCCTTTGCCGGCCTGACAAAGACCACAAAAAAAAACAGGGATTCGAATTTTCCCCCGCAGAAAAACAAAAGGCAAACTCTGGGGAAGGGAAATTTCCAGGAAAAAACAAACCCAAATAGAGAGGCAAGGGTTTTTCCCCCCTACCCTGGGGGGGTACCGTCCAAAAAAAAGGAAAACCCGGACCAAAGCAGGGAGTCTTTGGGCCCCTATTTCTAAAAAAAAGGTTTTTCCCCTCCGGCACTGAAACCGTTGCTGCGCGATTATCTTTAGGGCGCATCAAAAGGACCCTGGATTTTTTAATGTTTCAGCTTCTTGAACTAAACGTAAGTCCATTCCTCCTTAGTTGGATCGCTGCAGCCCTCTACCAACGGAAAGTAGTTTTTAGATGTGGCAGTTGGACTTCGGAACCAACAACAATATATCCTGGCCTTCCACAGGATCACCATTATCTCCGGTACTGTTCAACGCCTACACAGTGAGAATCACCAGTGAGCAGATCACTGGACCATGGCAGGACATTGTCGTATGCCGATGATGTTTTAGTGTATCGTCAGGGTAAGGATAGAGAGGCAGGTTGCTGTGGAACTACAAACCGAACTCAATCGCATTAGTACTTGGTGTGATGAAGCTGGGGCAATGGTCAACCCAACAAAGGCAACAGTGACTTGGTTCTCGTTGAATAATCATATTGTCAACAATCCAACACCAACTGTAATGCTGTGTTCAGAGACGGTGGAAAGAACGCAGGCAATGAATTACCTGGGGATACGGTTTGATCGAAGCCTTGCTTATAATGTGCACATAGACCAGGTGATAACAAAGGCCAAGCGGGGTTTGGCAGCGATGCGGGTGATGGCGGCAGCAAACTGTGAGCAGCGCCATCTATGTCTTCTGTACGAGGGGCTGGTCATGTCTGTTTTGGAGTATGCAATGGCAATCCTGACTCTCAGCCATAAGCAGATAGAAAGGATGGAAAGGATACAGAATGAAGCTATGCGCATTATTCTTGGATGTACAAGAGATACAGCATGCAGGGCGATGCGCTACCTTCTTGATTTTCCAACCATTGAAGAGAGAATACAAGTTTGCAGGGCACGCGCCTACCTCAGAATTAACGCAAACACACAACATCCACTGCATAGTGAAATTAGGAAGGTGAAGGGCAGCAGGTTAAAAAGAGGACGGTCGTGGATGGGTCAAGCCGAAGACATTCTTCAACAGGTGTGTTCACTTGAGGACTTAGAACCTGGCGAGGAGTGGGTGCAAGTGCCAACAGACTTCTGCACATCCTTTTCAGTTTGCATCCAACTAGATAGAAAATGCAGACAAGAAAATCCGGCTGCTGTTGAGGCTGAAGTACAAGCGTTGATTTTCGAGAATTCGCTAGACGGTGACGCGGTCATCTACACAGATGGGTCGGTCGTCCGACATGTGAGAAGCTCATGGGCCTTTACAGCTCGGGCCGGAGGGAGAATTGTGAAGGAGGACTCTGGTGCTTTCACTGAAACCACAAGTAGCCTGACCATGGAAGTCATGGCAGTAAGTAAAGCAATAACATGGCTCGAGACACAGACATTCACTAGGGCTTGTTTCCTTAGCGACTCAATGAACATGATCAAGAGGATAGAGGAGGGGTCGATCCGAAGAGAATGGTTGCTGCCTCTGAAGCGGTCTCGGCTGGCAAAGATTAGTTTCATCTTCGTGCCAGGTCATGCGGGAGTACAAGGAAATGAGCGGGCTGACAAGCTCGCAGGTGAGGCTACTGTGGAGGGCGGACGTGCCATGGACCAGGCTGACATTCTGAATGCTCTACGAGAAGTGAGACTTTTGTGAGAACCAAGTGATGACTGTGAATCTACAACAATGGCCAGACTGCGGGAGCAGCAAATTAAAAGAGGGGTGGCCAAACAAGAACACTACGCAGGAAGCCAAAGAAGATTGATAAACCAACACAGAACTGGCGTCGTTAGCCGCTACACGCTGCGGGATTTGCTGAGGAGGGGATCCGAGCACTTATGGACTGAATGGTTCGATGTGCAACGAGGATGATCTGTCGACTAACTAACTAACTAACTAACTAACTTCCTAATTTCACTATGCAGTGGATGTTGTGTGTTTGCGTTAATTCTGAGGTAGGCGCGTGCCCTGCAAACTTGTATTCTCTCTTCAATGGTTGGAAAATCAAGAAGGTAGCGCATGGCCCTGCATGCTGAAATCTCTTGTACATCCAAGAATAATGCGCATAGCTTTATTCTGTACCCTTTTCCATCCTTTCTATCTGCTTATGGCTGAGAGTCAGGATTGCCATTGCATACTCCAAAACAGACATGACCAGCCCCTCGTACAGAAGACATAGATGACGCTGCTCACAGTTTGCTGCCGCCATCACCCGCATCGCTGCCAAACCCCGCTTGGCCTTTGTTATCACCTGGTCTATGTGCACATTATAAGCAAGGCTTCGATCAAACCGTATCCCCAGGTAATTCATTGCCTGCGTTCTTTCCACCGTCTCTGAACACAGCATTACAGTTGGTGTTGGAGTGTTGACAATATGATTATACACGAGAACCAAGTCACTGTTGCCTTTGTTGGGTTGACCATGCCCCATCTTCATCATACCAAGTACTTATCGATTGAGTTCGGTTTGTAGTTCCACAGCAACCTCCTCTCTATCTTTACCCTGACGATACACTAAAACATCATCGGCATATGACAATGTCCTGCAGGTCCAGTGATCTGCTCACTGGTGATTTCACTGTGTAGGCGTTGAACAGTACCGAGATATGGTGATCCCTGTGGTAGGCCAGATATTTTGTTGTTGGTTTCAAAGTCCAACTGCCACATCTAAAAACTACTTTCCGTTGGAAGAGGGCTGCAGCGATCCAACTAAGGAGGAATGGACTTACGTTTAGTTCAAGAAGCTGAAACATTAAAAAATCCAGTGGTACTCTGTTGTATGCGTCCTCAAGATCAATCGCTGCAGCAACGGTTTCAGTGCTGAGTGGAAACCTTCATAGACATCATGGGCAAAGACTGCTGCATGGTCCAGGTTTCTCTTTTGGACGGTACCACCCAGCGGTAGGTGGGAAAACACCTTGCCTCTCTAGTTGGCTTGATATTTTCCTGGCAATTACCTTCTCCAGCAGCTTGCCTATTGTATTCTGCATGGTTATAATTCGATATCCCTGAATTTTTTTGTTGTCTTTGTCAGGCTTCGGCAAGGGAATCAGAAGCTGTGTAACCATTCCTCCTTGATGCTAGCACTCCCCTATACTGTTGTTGTACATGTCTGCTAGTTCTCTAGCTCATGTCGGTACACCTATTTATGTCGTCGTATCTTATGCCATCAGGACCTGTGAGCACTGTTTTTTTTTATCGTACGAAGCACAGCCTGATTTCTTTCACTGTCACTGTGTCTTCAGTGTTCCTGGGCCTTGCATCTGTCTGAGGTGACTCCTTGGCCAGATTTCCGGCCTCCCATGTCTGTCTGGTTGCTCCTGCTCAAGGTAGCGTTCAAAGAGGGCTTGCCCTTGTCCTCGTCAGTCCTCTGCCAGAATGAGGTCAGCACTTGGAAGTCAGAAATGCTCTTATTTCTTTACTACACCACTCATGCTTTTATGTGAGTCGCCAGAACAATTTCAGTGACTTGTCTGTGCTTACTATTTGACACACCTCTGCCCATTTTTCGCTTTTAACCACCTTGACCAGTTTTTTTAAATAGCTTACTTTTGTGTGTATCTCTCTTTCTAAGTGCAAGCAGGGACTAGGATGACCAGCTCTGTTCTTCTTGGCATTTTGCCATCTCCTTACAGCACTACGCTTATCCACTCAAGCCTTCTCCACCTCGAAACTCCACCACGGTGGCTGCTCCCAGCTTTTTTTCCTGCCCTGAAACGTTCTGCGCTTGTCACGTCTTATTTTAAGAGATAGTGATGATGAATCACGAGAGAGACGGGAAACTACTCAGAAAGACTGTGTATCACGTGATCAGAGCAGCTGAGATCACGAGAACGAAACTTCTGGTGGTTCTAATCAGTCAGGTCAAGGGTTTTGACAAGTCAAGACGTTAAAGTGGTTTGTAGCTGTGAAAAATTGTCAAAGTAATTTGTATACTGATTCTCCACCAAGAGACAAATATGTATTATCAAGCTAGTACGGCTAAGCGACCGCTCAGCACGAAGGTTTGTTGCATTCCACAGAATTAATGGCAGCCCAGCGACACCGCACACCTGACGCCAAGATCAGGCTATATTAGTCCATAATAAAGACATCTTTGTATCATCATCCTCATCATCAAGTGCCGTGCCGGCTGGCGTAGGCGTTCATGGCTCTCCATAGATCTCGGTCTTTGATTTTCTGGATCAACTCTGGTGCTGATATTTCTCCATGCCACCGTCTCAATCCATCCAGCATCACTTCTCTTGGTCTACCTCTGCCTCTCTTCCCCTCGATCTTTCCAGTTGTTACGATGTTCTCCAATGCCTCTCTTCTCATCACGTGACCGAAGAAAGATGTTTGTCTCTGTCTTATTGTTGTATATAATGTTCTAGTTTCATTAGCCTGTTTCAGGCAGTCGTCGTTAGTTACTCTGGCAGTCTAAGGAATTCGCAACATTCGTCTCAGGAACCACATCTCTGTTGCTTCTAATTTCTTCTTAATTTGTTCATTTACATTCCAAGATTCACTGCCATACAGCAAAACTGGTTCTACATAGCATTTCAGCACTCTCTTTCTTACATTCAGTGATAGTGACTTATTGCATAAGATACTCTTCATTTTCTGAAATGCGGCTTTTGCCTGCCCTATTCTAGCTCCTAATCTCTGTTGTACATCTTCCATCTGATGTTATAAATGCCCCTAGGTATCTAAAATTATCAACTTGGTTAAGGATTTTCCCTTCTATTTCTATGTCACATTTTGGTGTCACCATTTTCTTTGATATTACCATTGTTACTGTTTTCTTGATATTCAAGGAGAGTCCTTTCCTTGCACTCTCTGTTACTACAACGTCTAATAATTGTTGTAGGTCTGTTGAATTATCCGCCACCAATACTGTGTCATCTGCATAGCGTATATTATTTATATTATAACCTCCAACTAGTATTCCTGGCATCTCTTTGATCTCTCTCATTATTACTTCGCTATACAGGGAGAAAAGATCTGGTGACAAGACACACCCTTGTCGTACTCCTAGCTTTATCTGTTCGTAACTACCCTCTTTATTTCCCATTTTAATTGCTGCTACTTGGTTCCAGTAAACATTCTTTATTATTCTTAAATCTTTTCCATCAATGTTGATATCTTCCAACATTTTAATCAGTTCATCATGTTTTACTTTATCAAATGCCTTAGTATAATCTATGAAGCACAAATATATGTCTCTCTGTTTCTCTATTGACCTTTCTATTAGTGTCCGTAATGTATAAATTGCATTGTTTGTGCCCTTTCCTTCCACAAATCCATACTGTTCTTCACTAATTTCCATTTTTATTTTCTTTTTGGTTCTTCTCATTATGATTCTGAGTAGAAGCTTAGTGATATGGTTTATAAGGTTAATTGTACGAAAATCTTCACAATCAATTGCTCCTGGTCTTTTTGGTATAGCTATAAATACAGATTTCAGCATATCACTGGGTAAATATCCACTGCTGTAAATATCATTCAACATTTTGGTTAATATATCTACTCCAAATTCTCCCAATACTTCTAATTCTTCTATTGTGATTTCATCTGGCCCAGCTGTTTTTCTTTCTTCATACGTTTCATAGCGTCAGCGACTTCTTCTTTCAGAATAGGTGGACCTTCTAAGTTACTATCTTCTGTTAATTCTTCCCTTTCTCCTTCATATAATTCTCTTATATACTCATTCCACCTCTTCATTATAGCATCTTCCTCTAATATTATCTTTCCTGTTTTTGATTTCAAACACCCTGTATTTATTTCTTATTTTCTTCCTGTAAGCTCACTGATTTGTCTGTGCATATTTTGTGTAACTTTAATGGAATTAATTCAATTTTTTTGCATTGCTCGTTTAACCAACTTTCTTTAGCCTTCCCACATTTATCTTTTATTTCTTATTTATCTTAGCGTATTCTTGTTTGTCATTTTTTACTCTGTTTCTTTGGTCCATCAGTTTTTAAGATATCTTCATTCATCATTTTTTCTTAGCTATTTTGCCTCCTCTCCGGTAATACTTCTTTGCTAGTTTGATGAATGGAGTCCCTTAACATTTCCCATTGTTCATCTATACTCTGTATTTTAGTTATTGCATTGTACCTATTTTTCACAGTCACTCTGTATTGTTCTTGCATTTTTTTTATCTATTTTCAGAACCTCTTTATTAAGTCTCATGTTCTTAACCATTTTTTTCCCTCTCTTTAATCTTACTTTTATTTGTCCACATAGTGGTACATGATCACTATTACAGTCAGCACCAGGCATTGTCTTTACATTAATTAAAGCATTTCTAAATCTTTTATTAATTAGTAGTAGTCAATTTGGTTGCGTGTTTTCTTATCAGGGCTTATCCATGGTATTCGTCTTTTATGGTTTTTAAACCATGTGTTTCCAATTATCATCTCATTGATATTTGCCCATTCTTTTAGCTTCTCCCCTTTTTCTTTTCTTGTACCTAAACCAAAATTTCCCCCACTACATCCTCCATTTTTCCTTTCCTACTTTTGCATTAAAATCACCAAGTATTATTTTTATTTCTTGTGATCCAATTTGAGCCATCGCCATTTCTATTTCGTCGTAAAAGTGTTGTATTTCTTCATCACTACTGCTTGCTGTTGGTGCATATACTTGATAATATTTATGTCTTTTGGGTTTGCCTTTGATTTTTCCATAAAAACTCTATCTGAAATACCCCAGTACCATTAATTGACTTGGCTGTTTTTTCGTCTACTATTATTCCTACACCTTTTTCATGTGTATCCCCTCCAGAATAAATTATTGTATGATTGTCAGCTATAATTTTGCCCGACCCCTTTCCCTCTCATCTCACTTATGCCTAGTATATTCATTTTCATGTTTCCATTTCTCTTAAAACATTGTTTAACTTTCCTAGCTCATTTAATGTCCTACATTTCCATGTTCCTACTCTAAATTTATTTAGTTTAGTTATAGTTTTAGTTTTGCCATCAGTAGCTGGATGACGGTCTGGTGTCCCCTGTGGCTCATGACTGTCCCTACCGGACGAGGATGTCCTAAGACAGCCATTAACGTCCTTCACTAACTTTGATTTATGTTTTGCCATGAAGTTTTGGGGAAGATAATGTGGGGGTTTCCCCCTTGCCTTCCACATCCACATGGTGGTCTTTTACCTCTGCCTTTGACAGCCATTTCCGACTGTAAGGAAAGTGAGTGCCCTGCCCTGCTCAGCTGCGAGTTGTCCACTTATTCCGGTGGATACTGGGGCCCCAGAGCTGTGTTACCCAAAAACGTGGTGTGTTTCCATCCTCTACCGCGGGGAGTGCAGTTGGGATTTTTTTGTATGCGATTGAATATTTGCTGTATTGAAACCATTGCGTCGACTCTTCTAAGTAATAAACTTTATACCGCAGAAGTGAATATGCATTTACTAAGATTCATCACACGCCCTCCCACATATACGGGACCATGTGATTTATGTCTGCTGTCACATTTGTCTACAATAAACGAAGAGCACCAAGGAGGTCAGTATTTGCTTGCATTCATCGTGAGTTGATGTTCCTGTTGAATCTGTCAATGAATCGAAGAAACCGAGCCAGCAACAGATCGTTGGCACCTCTTCAGAATAGATGTTGGTATGCCTAGTTTTAGTTGTTTGTCTTTAATGCGTTCAAATAATAATAATAATCTTTATGTGTAGAAATCCGTGTACATGCCCCTGTGTACAACACGTGTACATGCCTCTATGTATAAATCCGTGTACATGCCTATGTGTACAGCACCGTGTACATGCCTCTGTGTAGAATACGGTGTACATGCCTCTGTGTACAGCACCGTGTACATGCCTCTGTGTACAGCACCGTGTACATGCCTCTGTGTACAGCACTGTGTAATGCCTCTGTGTACAACACTGTGTACATGCCTCTGTGTACAGCACCGTGTAATGCCTCTGTGTACAACACGTGTACATGCCTCTATGTAGAAATCCGTGTACATGCCTCTGTGTACAGCACCGTGTACATGCCTCTGTGTACAGCACCGTGTACATGCCTCTGTGTACAGCACCGTGTAATGCCTCTGTGTACAACACTGTGTACATGCCTCTGTGTACAGCACTGTGTACTTGCCTCTTTGTAGAAATCCGTGTACATACCTCTGTGTACAACGCGTGTACATGCCTCTGTGTAGAAATTCGTGTACATGCCTCTGTGTAGAAATGCATGTTCATGCCTCTGTGTACAGCACCGTGTAATTCCTCTGTGTAGAAAACCTGTACATGCCTCTGCGTATAGCACTGTGTACATGCCTCTGTGTACAGCACCGTGTACATGCCTCTGTGTACAGCACTGTGTATATACCTCTGTGTACAGCACTGTGTACATGCCTCTGTGTACAGCACTGTGTATATACCTCTGTGTACAGCACTGTGTACATGCCTCTGTGTAGAAAACCGTGTACATTCTTCTGTTTACAACACGTGTACTTGCCTCTGTGTACAACACCATGTGCATGCCTCAAACTGCAGGACATATAATTCAGCTCTAGGGGAGAGTGATCGCAGTTAGAAGATATCCGCTGTGCGTTGATTTTGACATGGATTTGAGCAGCGGTAGTTCAGAAAGCAATTTTATACTTTTTTTTTTTTTTAAATGTTGCATATTCCTTACAGCCGGTCTCCCTGATCTAGAGGTTACACTTTCTCCGTAATCCCGTATACTCTCGTGAGTAACTTGACGTTCCCTCGAGAATTGGTAGCGGTAACTTACGGGGTATGTGAGCCGGTCGCTCAGAAAGCAATGGCAAACTACTGAGCGTAATCTTGCCAAGAAATCAACAATCATCTGAAAGATGCTGATGTTGACAGCGATGTACTGTAAAGGATATGCGGAAAAAGAATACTCCTGACAGGACGTTGCAGTCAACACCAGCATTTTTCAGTTGCTGTTAATGTACTAGGCAAGTTTTACGCTCAATAGTTTGCCATTGCTTTCTGAACGACCGGCTTACATATCTCCGTAAGTTACCAGCGCGGCGCGAACCGCTGCTGATTCTCGCAGCTGCTGTTTTCCCCACGTGGATATACGGGTTACGAACAATGTCGTTAACACCTTGGCCAGGGAGCCAAACAAGCCAACATATAATGCCCAGACAATCACAGCTGGATCAAATCTGGGGTTGAGTGCGACCTCATGTAAAGGGAAATCAACTGCCTTACCGGTAACCCAGTACAGGTCAGGGAGGTCAGTTGTAGGGTCGGGTAAAACTGTCCTGACTGTCATTCGTCACGTGAACCGAACTGACATGTTTACAATCAGAGATTCGGTAGGGCGATTAGCGTCTAGCGTTGAGATACTTTCTTTCTTTCTTTCTTTCTTTCTTTCTTTCTTTCTTTCTTTCTTTCTTTCTTTCTTTCTTTCTTTCTTTCTTTTTTATGTCTGTCTGTCTGTCTGTCTGTCTGTCTGTCTGTCTGTCTGTCTGTCTGTCTGTCTGTCTGTCTGTCTGTCTTTCTATTTCTTCTTCTTCTTTAAATTTTTATACTACATAAGCTGTCTGTTCCTTGCGTGACCTTTCCTTGTGTCTTTCGTTATAGTTCAATCTATCTACAGACGACTTTACAATAAAAACTCGAGCTTGTAACCTGCTGAATTTGTATTTACATATTGAATTCAAAAATTTACATACTACATTAAACAATTTACATATTGAATTAAACAATTTACACATTGAATTAAACAATTTACATACTGAATTAAACAATCTACATATTGAATTAAACAATTTACATATTGAATTAAACAATTTACATACTGAATTAAACAATTTACATATTGAATTAAACAATTTACATATTGAATTAAACAATTGACATATGGAATTAAACAACTTACATATGGAATTAAACAATTTACATATTGAATTAAACAATTTACATACTGAATTAAACAATCTACATATTGAATTAAACAATTTACATTTTAAATTTAAAAAATTTACATACTGAATTAAAACAATCTACATATTGAAAAAAATTTTCATATTGAATTAAACAATTTACATACTGAATTAAACAATTGACATATGGAATTAAACAACTTACATATGGAATTAAACAATTTACATGTTTAATTAAAAAATTTACATATGGAATTAAACAATTTACTTATTGAATTAAACAATATACATATTGAATTAAACAATGTACATATTGAATTAAACAATTTACATATCGAATTAAACAATTACATATCGAATTAAACAATTTACATACTGAATTAAACAATTTACATACTGAATTAAACAATGTACATATTGAATTAAACAATTTATATATTTAATAAAATAATTTATATATTGAATTAAACAATTTACATATTGATTTAAACAATTTACATACTGAATTAAACAATCTACATATTGAATTAAACAATTTACATATTGAATTAAACAATTTACATACTGAATTAAACAATCTACATATTGAATTAAACAATTTACATATTGAATTAAACAATTGACATATGGAATTAAACAACTTACATATGGAATTAAACAATTTACATATTGAATTAAACAATTTACATACTGAATTAAACAATCTACATATTGAATTAAACAATTTACATATTGAATTAAACAATTTACATACTGAATTAAACAATCTACATATTGAATTAAACAATTTACATATTGAATTAAACAATTTACATACTGAATTAAACAATTGACATATGGAATTAAACAACTTACATATGGAATTAAACAATTTACATGTTTAATTAAAAAATTTACATATGGAATTAAACAATTTACTTATTGAATTAAACAATATACATATTGAATTAAACAATGTACATATTGAATTAAACAATTTACATATCGAATTAAACAATTACATATCGAATTAAACAATTTACATACTGAATTAAACAATTTACATACTGAATTAAACAATGTACATATTGAATTAAACAATTTATATATTTAATAAAATAATTTATATATTGAATTAAACAATTTACATATTGATTTAAACAATTTTCATATTGAATTAAACAATTTACATATTAAATTAAACAATTTATATGAAATTAAACAATTTACATTTTTTCCCCCGAGTTTCCATCCTGTTTCAGGATATTGCGGTCAACACCAGCATCTTTCAGCTGTATGTTGATTCCTAGGCTAGATTACGCTCATCAGCACGCCACGACTTTCTGAGCGACAGGGTCCATACTGTTATAAATCACTCGAACCACTTCTAATTCTCGTACGCTCACGTCAACCACGAGAGTATTCGGGATTAACGGAGAAAGCTGCTAACTCCTCGGCCAGGGAGCCGGCAAACACTTTACATATGGAATTTAAAAATTTACATATGGAATTAAACAATTTACACATGGAATTAAACAATTTGCATATGGAATTAAACAATTTACATATGGAATTAAAACATATTCATATTGAATTAATCAATCTACATATTGAATTAAGCAATTTACATATTGAATTAAACAATTTACATATTGAATTAAACAATTTACAAATTTAATTAAAAAATTACATTGAAATTTAAAAAATTTACATATTTAATTAAACAATTTTAAAAAATTTTAAATTTAAACCAAATTTTCATATGGAATTAAAACAAATTTTAAATTTTGGGAAATTTAAACAAATTTTCATATGGGAAATTTAAAAAATTTAATATGGTATTAAGCAAGTACATATAGAATTGAACAATTTACATATTTAATTAAACAATTTACATTCTGAATTAAACAATGAACATATTGAATTAAACAATTTGCATATTGAGTTAAACAATTTACATTATGAATTAAACAATTTATATATTGAATTAAAAAATTTAATACCAAATTAAACAATTTTAAAACTGAATTTAAAAAAATGTACTATTGAATTAAACAATTTACAAATTTTAAATTTTTAAACAATTTACATAGGAAATTTAAAAATTTACTTATTTAATTTAAAAAATAACTATTTAATTAAACAACCGGAAGGTTAACCCGGTCAACAAATGCCCGCAGAATTTGAGGCGGCCTAACGGTGCAAGACCGCAGCTCTGCTGGGAAAAGGCACGACGAATCACGTCCGGGAAAAAAAACTCCGGTGAACGAAGAAAAGAAGAAGAAGAGAGAAGAAGAAGAAGAAAAAGAAAGAAGAAGAAGAAGAAGAAGAAGAAGAAGAAAGAAGAAAAGAAGAATAAGAAGAAGAAAAGAAGAAAAAAGAAGAAGAAGAAGAAAAGAAGAAAGAAGAAGGAAAAAAGAAGAAGAAAAGAAGAAGAAAAAGAAGAAGAAGAAGAAAAGAAGAAGAAAAGAAAAGAAGAAGAAAGAAGAAGAAAAGAAGAAGAAGAAGAAGAAGAAGAAGAAGAAGAAGAAGAAGAAGAAGAAGAAGAAGAAGAAAAAGAAGAAGAAGAGAAAAAAAAAAAAAAACAGTTCGTAGGGACAAAAGAGATTATAAAATTGTAAGAGTTATTATACTGCAAGTACTCAACGGTCTATGGCGGAGGCCCAAGCGTAAGCAATTGGGAAT
>JACEFZ010028301.1:0-167500 GCA_014155875.1 Cepaea nemoralis
ACGAGAGATCATACCTGTTTCATGTTCAGTGAATTATCATACCCAAAATCTCACAAGAAGTGAGGCAACACAGGAAGGAGCAAGCAACAAGATAAAAAAAAAACAATTGGAAATGATAAACCTGATAACAATCCCAAATATAACAAGTCAACATAATGAAAGTTTAAACGGGGCTGGATAATATTTAATGAAAGAGCTTCTAATTGTGATGTTTTCTCAGTATTTTCTTATCATAACTAATAGAGCTTAAACTTCAGTATTATTTAATCGAGCTTAAACCTCAGTATTTTCTTATCAAATTTAACAGAGCTCAAACTTCAGTATTTTTTAATCATATCTTACAGAGCTTAAATCTCAGTATTTACTCATCATATCTAACAAAACTTAAATCTCAGTATTTTCTTATCAAATCTAACAGAGCTTAAACCTCAGTATTTTCTTATCATATCTAACAGAGCTTAAACTTCAGTATTTTTTAATCATATCTAACAGAGCTTAGATCTCACTAGTTTCTTATATCTAACAGAGCTTAAACTTCAGTATTTCTTAATCATATACTAATAGAGCTTAAACTTCAGTATTTCTTAATCATAACTAAGAGCTTAAACCTCAGTATTTTCTTATCAAATTTAACGGAGCTTAAAGCTACAGTATTTCTTATCATAGTCTTATCAGAGCTTAAATCTCAGTATTTACTCATCATATCTAACAAAGCTTAAATATCAGTATTTTCTTATCAAATCTAACAGAGCTTAAACCTCAGTATTTTCTTATCATATCTAACAGAGCTTAAACTTCAGTATTTTTTAATCATATCTAACAGAGCTTAGATCTCACTAGTTTCTTATATCTAACAGAGCTTAAACTTCATTATTCTTTAATCATATCTAACAGAGCTTAAATGTCAGTATTTTCTTATCATAACTAAAAGAGCTTAAAACTCAGTATTTTCTTATCAAATCTAACGGAGCTTAAAGCACATAATATAATGTCTATCAGAGCTTAAACCTCAGTATTAACCAATCATATCTAACAGAGCTTAAAGTGAGTGAGCGCCAAAAAACAAATCATGTCCATGTTATCTTCTTATTCACAGAGTGGGGACCAACAGAAAACAATGCATATGGCCTGAGCAATGAGAACAAAACCGCCACTCGAACATCAGAAAGTGTCACACATGTCCTCTACTCAAACAAGCCAAGTTTTATTCCCGGCAATGTCTTGACCATCAAAGTGTTGGATGATGCTGACAAGTCACCAGGGGATGGCCTGTGCATTTCACTTGATAACAACGCCAAAGATGTTTTTAGTCAAGAAGGCGTTGTCTACATTAATTTGTATGGTGGGTTCTGATAGATTTGCCTGTTGGGACGTGAAATCAATGTTGTAAATAGTTCTTTTGATAGCTAAGTTAAAGTTGACTATTTTAAATCTGTCTAGTATGTTCAGATTGGACAATGAGCAATCGGGACATTTTAAGGGAAGCTGAGTCGCAAAGACAATTTATCACAAACATCAGAAAGATGCAGTCATCGTATTTTTTGCCACGTTATGAGAGGACAAAAACTGGAACGTTGTGACAGCCGGAGAGATAGAGGAAGACAGCGTGAGAAGATTCTTGACATTCTTTTGTCATGGCACGTAAGGGAGTCTACACACGAATTGATCCATGATGTCGGGGATCGTAATTTGTGGAAAGGCATGAGGACCCACGCCAGTCGGCAAGGTACTCGATGAATGTTGAGATAGAGTTACCAGAGGGGACATCAATCAATAATATACAAAAATAAAGTCAGTGATACTGTCGACCTGATACTGTTGAGCTGATACTGTCGACCAATAAGTCAGTAAAAGTAAAGGGTTTGTTTACATGCCTTGAGGCAGTGGGCATATGGTGCTGGCCTCATATTTATGTGGACTGACCAGCACTCAAGGGATGATATCAATATCATGCCAGCCATCTCTTCTCCCCAAGATATTCTTGGTACACATTTAAGGCTGGGTCTACCTGGCAGTTCAGGTCAGTTCAAAAGTAATCCCCAATACAAATGTGAACCTATGACCACGAGGCCAGCGGGCAAATGTACTAGCCACTGCACTACTGGACACCTGATCATTAAGTGTATACATTATTATCTATGGGATGGTCATATTGTCTTGCCAGTTTGGGACATAAAATAGATGAAAGCTATTATTATGCAACTTGACCAGTTGGAGTGAAATTTTCTGTATATTATTTGGTGATTGTAAGGATGATGATATAGTGGTGATTAACATTGCAGTTTGCTTTTTATGTTGCATGAGAAACAAATTTTTAAATATTTATTTGCACTCATAGTAAAAGAAGATAGAAATAGAGATTAGAGGACACACCAGACAATATAAAAATTGAAAGCTATATTGGCTACACTGGGATTTGAGCCTGCCTCCTCCAGATTGCAAGTATATTTCACTGCACAGCAAACTTAAGATCAACTAGACAAATAGTTTTTCTGTAGAAGTTAGAATATCTGAATATCTTTTTAATCCGCTCTCCCTCACCAATTCTCTCTATCAGTAATCTCGCTCCGCCTCTCTTTGTTCCCAGAGATCTTGTTCCACTCTCTCTAACCCTAGGGATTGTACTTCAGTTCTATCTAATGCTAGCAGTCATGCTTCATTTTTCTATCATTAGTAATCTTGTTCCACCTCTTTCCCTCAGTTATTTTGTTCCCCCACTGTCTCTCTCCAAAGTGATCCATTTCTGTTTATTGGCAGTGGTCTGCTCCAGTCCAGTGTTACCAGTTCTTTCAGATCCAACTCCATGCGTCTACTAAGTTCTTGTATTCCCACTAGACTTTGCCATAGATATGCTAGCAAATGCAATCTTTGATTCCATTCATCAAACATTGTCACATTTGTATATTAGTGGAGTTTATCTCTGTTCAGACACTGAAGCCACAAGTAATAGGTTGCACAATCTATTGCCAGACGTATTTCTCTGCATCTCGTCAGGTGCATACTGCAGAGTTATATATCATATGAAGTTAATGAATGAATGATACTGTAGCTGGAATACTGACAACACATAGTCACAGGTATTGTTTGAATGTAGAGCATTAGTTATCAGTGACTATGTGTAAGTATGCAGTCTGCACCTGATGAGATGTTGAGAAATATGTCTGGCAATAAACCTGGCAACCTATATTTTGTGCCTACTGTGTTTACATTCACTAAAGGAATTGATTGTTTTGAATTTCTCCATTCAGTTGTTAACTAATAGTAACAATAGTTGTTCTCCTTTCCCAGGCAATGTGTACGTAGAAGGCCAAGAGATGACAATGCAGCTTCCGGAGATTAAAAAGGGCTCTGTGGTTGCGTTCCAGGCGGAGTCACTTCCAAATGGCAAAGTCAGGATCAGTATACAGACAGAAGAAAAGGAAGTGACATTTGACTGGAAAGTTGATGCGCTCTCTGGAGGTGATGGTATTGACAGTGTCAATCTGCTGAGCAGGGATTCTGGAAAGAATAAAGCAGAGTTTTATTTTGGCATCAAATTTAGCCAGGAGGACTGGAAAATTGCCGTAGACTGAATGTTCTTGTTGGTGATTTGTGTCTTGATTGGTTGTAGATTTGTTGTTACTGAGAATACATTTGTATCTCATAAAATGTGAGGTAAACAATACTATTAATTACTGTATTCACAAAAATAGAAGTAGTTGGGTATGGGTTGGTTAGCTTTGATATCAAGTTTTCAGTGTGCTTTTAAAGACACCATCATTAACGCTTTTACACTAGTATTTGTAATGTGACTATATTTTACAGTAGACTGTAGTATATGTTGTAATATGATGAAATTTGTTACTTGTCAGCAAAATCTGAGGTCAGAGACACATCCAGACTTTGCATTATTTTATTTGACTATCGTGATTTTCCTGTGCCTTTGCCAGGTTTGGCTATAATTTCTAAAGAAATCTGTCTTATGCATACAAATTGCAACAAGTTTAAGTTTCTGGTTTGTTTTTGTAGCCTGACATTCCTGATTTTATATCAGCTGCATACATTTCCACACAAATTCTGCTGAATGTGTATCTTTTTTTAATACTTTGAAAGAATTACCAGTGTAATTTAATGATTGCCTTCAAAGTCTGCCTATCCTTATTCTTATTGCTTTATTTTTAACGTCTGCAAATTTGTATTTAATGTGGTTGTGTTCCTTGTTTCTGAACCTCTATGGTCTTTTTCTTTCAGCTAGTCTAAGCATTTGCATATTTTACTAAAATCCTACATATTTCAGTATTCATGGAAATGCAGCTGTCTATTGCAGCACATACAATTTCAGTTTCTCATTGTTAATATTTTTTTTCAATGTGAACTGCAATTTGAAATTATAATTTCTTTTGTATCTATGCATTCCAGTCAGTTATATCTTCTTCATAATGCCTCACTACTCAAGCTTCTGCATTGCCTGAAAACTTGTTAATAATTACGGCTACAGTTTTTATGTGACCTCATACTATATCAGTACCTCCCCGGGAAGGTTAACCCGGTCAACAAATGCCCGCAGAAGTCGGATGTGTCGGCCTAACGGCGCAAGAACGCAGCTCTGCTGTAAACAGGCACAACGCAATCACATCCGAAAAAAAACTCCGGATGAACGAAGAAGAAGAAGATATCAGTACCTCAGGTTCTAGAATACTTGACTTGCAAATGATTTTATGCGTGAATGCTGGGTTACTGAATATATATATATAGTAGCTGTGAAGACCATTGTAATAAACGAGAGGCATTTAGGTTCTGTATTTAAATAAGTGTATGCTTTTGCAATAACTGGAGCTCATATCATTTGTCAGTGATGTGATTACTTTATGTGTTGTCATATTAGATTATTCAGTACGAAGACTGGTATGAAGTTGTCTCATCATCACTACACTAGTGTGTCTAGTGTTGTGACTGCTATTAAACTGTTCTTGTAAAATTAGTGTGGTGGTTGTCCCTTACCTTCTGCATCTATATGAGAGAAGTTCATGCTGTACATTTTTTATTGTGGATAGCTTTTCTAATTGTTACTAGTTTGCCAGGATATCAGTCAATTACAGTCTAGTCTTCATGATTTTAAACTGCTAAGGGCATTCTTTGCATGTGCAATGTGCACACAGGACTTCCTATTGTATTCACCTTTATTCTTGAAGGTTGGGTATTCAGTACATTGCCCAGAGATAAAACTCATTCCCAACTGGATGATTGAGAGTTGGAAGCCGTACCTCAATCCACCCTTCTCCCTTGATGTATTAGTGGTGTGAGATATGAAGCCACAAAAATGGTTCAGAAAGCTTTCTCTGGTTGGGCATTAGGACTTGAGCCTACTACTATGTAATTCCAGTTTTTGATCATCTATGGGTAGGCACCGCCTTGACATTTGTTCTGCAAATCACAGCTGTGCATACATTCAGACTGTTGAGAATTGAGTGACTTGCAAGTATCTCATCATCGTCCTCCAATACAAAAGTGCTAGCTTGGGAATCAGTTGATGACTTCTTGTGATTATTTCTTTGACAGTTACTTTGGATTCACAGAGTGAACTGGGCCATTTCTTGTTCTCTTTACGTTCATACTGTTTAGAGTTAACTGTTGATTCAGTGGGCCAGTATATCTTTCTTAACTTGAATGAATTTGTGTTTGGTGCAGGAGAGCCTGGCATATGATGTTACAACATCTAGTCTGAGAATGGAGGGGGAGGCAGTCATGGCGGCATTCCGCTAGCTGGAGGACAAACAGCATGTGCATGTCATGATTGTAATGGACTCACAAAGTATGATGAGGAGGGTGAAGACAGGCTTGCTTTGAGCAGATTGGTAGGCTTCAATTCAGCAATCAGACATAGAGAGTGTCTGTTGGATTCCCCCCCCCCCCCCCCCCCCCCCCCCCCCCCCCCCCCCCCCCAGGACATGCTGGTGTGGTGGGAAACTAGCAGGCAGGCAGATTGGCTGGGTCTGCACCCCTTAGTGGGGTATGGTGTATGATAAGGCAGATGTGGTTGGGGCCCTTTAAAATCGTGTGTATATTGCAGAATTACAGGCAGATCATCACAGCTTGAAGAGAATAGTGCTGCAGGGAGTGACCAGAGGATCTGTCCGACACTCCGGACTATGAGGAAAGTGACCAGAGGATCTGTCCGACACAGAGGATCTGTCTGATACTCCGGACTATGAGGAAAGGCCAGACAGAGGATCTTTTCAACACTCCAGACTGTGAGGAAAGGCCAGACAGAGGATCTGTCCGACACTCCGGACTGTGAGGAAAGGCCAGACAGAGGATCTGTCCAACACTCCGGACTGTGTGGAAAGGCCAGACAGAGGATCTGTCTGACACTCCAGACTGTGAGGAAAGGCCAGACAGAGGATCTTTTCAATGCTCCAGACTGTGAGGAAAGACCAGACAGAGGATCTGTCCGACACTCCGGACTGTGTGGAAAGGCCAGACAGAGGATCTGTCTGACACTCCGGACTGTGAGGAAAGGCCAGACAGAGGATCTTTTCAACGCTCCAGACTGAGGAAAGGCCAGACAGAGGATCTGTCCGACACTCCGGACTGTGTGGAAAGGCCAGACAGTCACATTATCAGACTGCTACTGGTACCATTGCCGGCTCCGTAGTGAAGAGGTTACGGACACAGTTCATAATATCGCCTGCAAAGTTCAAAACACAGCTGCAGGCGATTTGGCAGCAGACCATCTGACGTTGGTTTTTTACGAAATGGTATGGGTGCCGGTCGTTCAGAAAGCAATGGCAAACTACTGAATGTAAACTTGCCAAGAGATCACAACAGCAAAACAAAAAAAATGCTGGTGTTGACTGCAACATCCTGTAAAGGATATGCAACTTACTTCTAACAGTACCATTAGTATTGGCTCTCTTTGCTGGCTGCTGCACATATCGGAATGTCCAGAGTGCTGTGATGTTGGTTTTTGACTAAACTCATCTCAGCTCTTAACTTTCTGTACTGAGGACAATCCTAAAAGAATATTTTCAACAGTCCACACATGCTTTGATATGAAACAGTTCAATGATATCATACTCCCCATGCTATGTGGGTAATAAATTTACTCCCCATGCTGTGTGGGTAATGGATTAAATGCTTAGCCATCTTAGAAAAGTGCAACAATTATGTATATTTGTTCAACATTTCTCAGTAGACAGAACTCGTAAAGAGTAGGCAGAAAAGGCGACTGGCAATAATTCAAAATTGGGAGATTATAAATCTATCCAAAAAAATATATATATTCTCGGTATCTGCAACAATGGATAGGAAGTACCCACAATGCACCACAACCTCAGCGGGGGTGATTTCCTCATAGTTTTCTATGTTATGAGAGAAGTCTGTCAAGTATACCCTAAAGGAGAGGTTATGAGTGAATAAATAAATGTTGGAAGGGCATCTGTATGGTTGAATGCTAGCACACTAACCTACTGCCAAGGAAATGTATGATTTGATATCTCATGTGGCGTTCCATTGAACTGGAATCTGCTCAGAAGGACAGTGTGTGTGTGTGGTTCATGTCAAAATGACAGTTGGACTACACAATAGCTGTATACCCTAGGATAGCAAGAGAAGACTGAATGAATGAACGATGCAAACAAGAGGTAGGTTAGAAGTTTGGTTGTAAGACTGTTAGTGTAATTATGAGGCTATAATGCGGTGTACTACTTAAATATCATCTGGTGTTTGGCATTAAAATATATTTGTGTTACAGTGTCAGCACTGTGTGTTAAAGTTGTGGTAGTGGTAGTAGTGTATTGTTTAGGAAAGTTCTTCCAAACATTTCTGGCCTGCTTGCTAGGCCACATCCCTAGAGGCTCATACATACACACACACACAAACACACACACACTTCTTTCTTGGCATTAAGTCTTCTGTAAATTCAGACTCCCACCACTGCCCACTGCTGTGTGAGTGTGGTAATACTCTCTTTGAGAGCAGCTGCTTTAGAGCAGGCTGGTATTATAAGAAGCTGGTGAGTCCACCTTATAAAATCATGACATAGGAGGTTCACAGTCATTAGCAGAAACATTTAAAATACTAACTGATCAGCCCAGTGTATCAGAGGTTTATTGGTCTTGCAAGGGGAAGATTAAAGTGAAACAGCTTTGTAGAATCTGTAGAGCAGATCCTGTACTCAGCATATTAAATCCCAAACCCCCCGAAAGGTTAACCCGGTCCATAAATACCTGAAGAAGTCGGTTGTGACGACCGAAAGGTGCAAATATCCCAGCTCTGCTGTAAACAGGCACAACACAATTACATTTAAAACAACATTCTGCACAAACACAGAAGCAGAAGAAGAAATGTGAAACCCATTACCAGTGAACACAAGTTGACTGCTGCTTGCTTTGGATATATTCATGTCAGTCTCTGAAGTTTTACGAAGAAGACGGAGATAGCATTTGACATCTCAATGAACATACAAGCAAACAGATCATCATATAAATCAAAGAACTAAGGAAAGCTTGACTGATTATTATCTTAATATTGAATTTCTGTGCTTTAT
This sequence comes from Cepaea nemoralis, assembly GCA_014155875.1. Taxonomy (NCBI): domain Eukaryota; kingdom Metazoa; phylum Mollusca; class Gastropoda; order Stylommatophora; family Helicidae; genus Cepaea; species Cepaea nemoralis. The sequence continues at coordinate 8,528 of JACEFZ010028301.1, forward strand.
TTATTCAGTTACTTAATTGTTCAAACCAAAGCTCAGTAGCTGTTCCATTACATACTTGTATATATTGCACAATGCTGGCCTGTACAGTCACATTGATACCAGCAGATACTGTGACATTGCATGTTATTTATGTGTATGTATGAGACGTAACCTGATGAGGAAATTAGACCCATTTCTTAAATATCATGATAAATCCAAGCATTCAGGGCTGGTTGCTAGGGTTTTACCAAACTGAAAACAGTGTTTCCACTTTGAACATTCTCATCTCATCTCATCTCATCTCATCTTGTGTGCCCATATATGGGCTTCTTGTATCGAGATTCCCATGGACTCTGCTATTCCTTCTGTCCATCGTTTATGTGGTTGGCCTCTTCTTCTGCTTCCATTTGGTCTGTACATCATTGTTTGTTGTGGTATCCTGTTAGTTGGGAACTTAGTTACATGGCCAAACCATTTGACTTGCTGCCTTCTAATAAAATCTAGTGCTGCTATAACCCCAACTTTAGTCCTGATTTTCTCTCTGCATGATATATTGAGTATTCTTCTCAGGAATCTCATTTCTGTTGTGATTTTTCTTTTCTCTTTTTCTGTCATTGTCCAGGTGTGGCATTGGTAGCATAGCGTTGGTAGGAAGATTGTGTTGTAAAGTGCTTTCTAGTAACTATTGATACATGTTTGTTCTTTAGTATTTGTGCCATTTGTCCAATGAGCTGGTTTGCCTTATTGCATCTATTTTTGATCTCGTCTTCTGATTTGCCATGTGATGATATTGAACATTTTAAAGGGGAAAAAATGCTACAGGCATCCAGCTCTGTGTAAATGCAAATACATGGTTAGTTTAAAGCTGTTCTGGCAACACAAATTTCATACCTTTTGATTGGTAGTGTAAGTGTGTGTTTGTGTTTCAACTTAATGGATTCATTTATTTGCTTCAAATTATTTAAACAGTGTGCACCTGACTGCATACAGTAAAATATGGCAGCCAGTAAATTGTATGGTATAGTTTTTGTATCTTATTTAATTCTTTAATTGTTTAAGTATAGTTTTAACCATCTGTAAACAGTAACATTCATAATCATGTAGCAGGTCCTTTGCAGGTCATGGCTTTCAACTTGGCTCGCTGAAAAGATTCTTGATCCCTTGCTAGTTCTTCATGCCTGGGGTGTATAGAGTTTCCTGTGCCCATCTCTGTGCTGGTCATCCCTGCCTCTACTTCCAGGAGCCACATCTTCCACCACTGTTCTTTCCCCATCACTGCAACGTTTAATGTGGCCACAGTATTTTACAGGGTGTATTTTTAATATCTGTGCAGTGTTTTAAAATATTGCCTGTCCAAGTTTTGTATTTACCTATTATGTTGCATGAACTTTACAGAGGGTGAATACAAAACTTGGACTGGCAATATTTTCAAACACTGCACAGTCATTAAAAATACACCCTATAGTTTACTAAACATGATGCTGTTTTTAAGTCAGTTTTATTTGATGTTCAGTCCATGTAGAATGCTAATACTTTTTTCTTCTTCGTCCATGATATTCTATGAAATTTCTGTCACATTTCAGCTCAAAAGCCCACATTGTCTTCTTCAGTGATTGTGAAGTGGCTTATGAATAACACCCCTATGTTGCTGCAAGAAAGATGCATGTTTTCAAAATGTCACTTTAATTTGTTTGCTTGTGTTGTGCCAAATACTCTTAATATTGTTTCACAGTAAACAGCAACAATATATAATGTGAGAGATCAGTCCTGCAACAAACATGAAGAAGCCCTCATGTTTTAAGAGTTAGTGTTTGGATGTGATTTGTCCATTGTTAGTAAAAATGAGCACACAGTACTAAAACAAATCTATGTTGTTTGCAACAGTGTTAGTTGTGTGTGAATGTTAGAGAGCTTCTAGTCATTTTATATTCAAATTCTTGTTTACGGTAAATAATGTGAATTTTAAAAAAACTTGTTGATAGTGCAAATTGGCTCAGGCAGTAACATGTGTAACATTGGGTAGATGTGTTGTGTACATGGCTGGTGCTTCCATAAGATCAAATAAACAGCCACCATTGGTGCAGACATCAGAGGAGATACCAAGCAGTGGCCTTAAAGATCTGCGGTAATGATCTTTAAATGATCTTAACCACATTATGGGTAAGAAAAAGTTGTCTCAAACTGTCTTCACTAACCAGAGACATGGAGAACAGCTAAAGTATTTACTAATAAACTACAAAGTCTGCAGGCAAACTGCTGCGGTTCATCATATTTTTATTTGTGTGCTCGCTTGCTGTGAACTCAAGCGCAGTCCACACACGTGCTGTTATTTCTAGTGCGCAGGATTGAGATTTGCATGTGGATTAGCTTTCCTTATTACCAGTGTCCCTCGCCTTCTGAAGCTGGCTCATCATATAAATAGAGTTGGTATAATTGAAGAGACTGTTTACATTGTTTAATACATTTTGGATGTCTCAAGATTACATTATAAATTACATTTCTGTCATATTGTGAGTTAGGTTCTAGAAGAAGTTTTTGATTTCAAAACGGCAACTTGTATAAATCCAATCCATATTTAAATAATACCACCGGAAATGACCTTTTCAACCTATAATGGTGGTGATAGCGTACAACTGTTGTAATATTTATGTATTTACATTGAGATTAGTTACCAAGTTGTGTAGAGTTGCTTATCATGCTGACCATCATTTAGTTGACAAAGAAGCTAACAGCAGCGTTCCTGCCTGCTGAAAAGGTTAGGACATTGTGTTAAGGCATTTTTTCATCATCATCATCATGTGCCACGGTTTAGGTGATCAAATTCCTTCACAGACTTCTGTTCTCCAGTGTTTTTAAGTTTAACCACTGATTGTCTTCCATGAAATTGTGTGTATGTATTTGTTGTTTACATTGTTCTGCTTTTACTGGTATGAATTGGGGTTTCTTATGTTATGAGGCTAATAGATATGTGTGAAGAAAAAAAATAATTGTTTTTTGTAAGAAGGAAAGGGGGTAGTGGTTTTGTCAGGGATTACTTAAAATTGCACATAGATATCTCCAAAGATGTGTCAGTCTTCTCCCATAGTTCATGCAGGGTGAATCTCAGCACAGTGCACAAACTCTATAGCACTGGTGAGGATCCAAATGTGTGCATGCCAGAAATCATGCATACTATAAATATTCTGTTGTGGGTGGGTTTTATCATTTTAAAATGGTGCCTGGGGTGCGGCCTATTCAACCTGATCTTTCCGATTTCAAATTAATTCTTCTGCTTCTTTTGCCCTGTCTCCCCCATTACAACGTACGTCCTCTGCCAACTCATGCCAGGCTGTCCTATATTAATTTCCAACTACTGAGAGATTTTTAACTTGTGCACCATGCACACTTCTTCTCCAGGTTCTGTGATTTTGTCTGAAAAGACCAAGGCAGGGCTTTTAATCTTTTTCGTATTTTGTTTAAAAACAAAAAAGTCCACACTTGAATGCAGGCCTGCGTGAATTTGTCACAGGCGTTGTATTCCTTGTCGGTGCTCACCAAACCCGACACCCCACATTGTGTCACAGCTTCAGATGGAGGAGTGCAATTGGGAGGGTACAAGCCTTATCCTAGTGGGGGGAAATACAACTTAAAGACTAAATGTCATGTCATTGTAGGGCAGACCAGGCCCTAAGCCTTGGTCGGCAACTGGTCTAGGATCGAAGCTCCGATGGGTGGATAGATTAAACATTGCTTTGCTGCAGCTTGTCTGGTTCCAGACGTATTGGTGTTAGCTTTCCTCTGGAGTAAACTAAGCAGGGTGGGAGAGGGGTCATGTTACATGGGAAACACATGGTCTCTACAATTCAGCCCAGGCTTTGTGCTATTGGGAGATATAACTCCATCCCTGGCCTTACCGCTATGGGTTGTGGTTGTTGTGCCTATTTTGATAGCACAACTTAACTATCTAACTATCATCTGTCAAGACAGCAAGGTGCCAGTGAATGTACCCCTTGACCACTTCATCCGTATGGACACAAATATGTATTGATATAAAGCCACATAGAAGCTTCATATGTTGCTGCAATTCTCATGTTAATGCCCATAACAGTATCTGCTATGGGGGGTATAAAGTGATGGATCTGAACATACACTAGGTCATGGGGGTGGTCTCCGTGATGAAGTTAAGTTTCTCGCCTCGCGCTCTGAAGGTCATGGGTTTGTTTTTAGACTGCATCGTTCAGACCACAAGCGCAATACTTTCTGTGGGTCATTGCTAAAGCTACAGAGTTTGTGCTTTTTTTGTGAGACAAAACCAGATGGGGTCAAACCTGGTGCAGTGAAGTCGAATCTCTCACCCTTAACCCTTTTATATACTAAGCAAAATGAGATGATGCCACCACCTCACTTCCATACCCTTTCTTTTATAGTAAGTTTAGACAAGACCAGTGGGTACTCATTTTATGATCAGGGCTGTGCCGTGCTATGATACAGATAGGTGGCCGCATCAGGTTGCACCGTAAGGGGGCGGCATTTTTAAAGAAAAAAACATTTAAAGGGCGGCATTTCGAAAATGCATCATACTGAGAAAATTAACTGCACGACCCTGCGTAGGGTACTCATTTTATGATGTAGGGTGACTAGCTTGTTTCCTCCCACATTTCTACCCCAGGACATTCTCTGATGCCCATGTTGCGAGGTTGAGATGACTTCAGTTGAGAAACAAAATCTTGTCACTACCGAGTATTGAACCCAGACTACACACTGCTGGCAAGGTCGTGCACTAACCAGCATACAACTACAGCCACAGTAGTAAGTCAGGGCTATATAAAGGATCCCTTGTCACACCTTGAGGTGTATTATGGATATAGTGCTTGCCCCATATTTGTAGATGCATTGACATCCAATACATGATATTTTCAGTTTTACACCAGCTGCTTTTACTTCCCAGAAAATTTCCTGATACTCATTTTGAGGCTTTGTTGACCTGGGAGCTTAGATTAATGAAACAATTTGAGGCTTTGTTGACCTGGGAGCTTAGATTAATGAAACTTTTTGAGGCTTTGTTGACCTGTTAGCTTAGATTAATGAAACATTTTGAGGTTTTGATTGATTGATTGATTGATTGATCTAGGAACCATTTTGAGGCTTTGTTGACCAGAGAGCTTAAATTAATGAACCATTTTGAGGCTTTGTTGACCTGGGAGCTTAGATTAATGAAACAAACTGTCAACTGTCATTTACTGCCAATATAGTACCTTGCGGTGTATGGCAGAGCTGTCTTTGAGCCTGAGGAATTAAGACCGCCTAGCTAGTGCAGAACTGAGTTGGTTAGGATTTTCTTTTTGCCCTCAACAGAAACAAATCCCACACCTTACCAAGGGATCGAACCCGGATCTCCCGAAGGAGAGTCCAACATTCTAGCCACTTGGCCAGCCGCTCCTCAGGCTAGTGAAACAAATCCCCAACTAAAAGAAGATTCAAACACATAGCAACTGGACAGGCAGGCAAGCTAATCATGCTATCAGCTGTGCTGCCTTGGCTGCAACAATACTGCAGCACTGGTGTAATACAGTAGAAGCTGAGTGATATAATATTGTAGATGTCTTTATTAACCAATAGGCTGATTGTGCATGTGTCAGTGCTTTCATTGGCTAGCATGTAATGTCTTGCAACGAGTCATATGATGATTACTTTGAATTTGATTGAGTGATTTTTATTAATACGTTGTTTATGAGTGAGTGATATAATACATATCTCCATACAGCGTGCATTGAGTTGACCGATGTTTCACTTGTGAATTGTCATATATGTCAATCTGTTCATCAGTATGTCTGTTTCTTTTGTTTCTCTCTCTCTCTCTATCTTTCTCTCCGTCTCTTTGTCTCTCTCTCTCTCTCTCTCTCTCTCTCTCTCTCTCTCTCTCTCTCTCTCTCTCTCTCTATAACCTGATTTTGTAGCTTCCTAATAATTCTTCATGTGGAAGACAAAAGGAAACCACCACATTGTCCTCCCAAAATTAAGTTTATTAACAAGTCCATATCTGAAATGGAGAAGTGGCATGTTTAGAAACGTCTTACAGGTGTTTATACTGGCCAGGTGGTTATGTAGCCTACCTACTCCATACTCCACGGCTGTGGTTTTGATTCCGGACATCATCACTTGGTTCATAAGTGAAATTTTCTTGGAGACTCATGGGGGTCGCTGCTGAAGGACAGGAGTTTGTGCTCTATGTGACGCTTTCAGCCGCCCGTCCTGCGGAAAGAGACCAATTCATACGGGATAAAATCCCTGTGCAATGTAGTCGATCCTGTCGCTTGTAAACATTTTGTTTATACTGAACAACCTCACTTCAACTCTTTCTGCCTCGGCAGTTGTCACATTAAACTGTGGCGTGCGTAATAGCAAATATCAGTTGTTGGAGAAACCAGTCAGGCCACTGAAATAGCACGAGTAGTTACTTCCCAGATATTGATAAGTGCTTATAGCGTGAGCGCAGCGCACGCACACACAGCACATATGACAGAACACACTTCTTATGTTGACACCTCTTCGCAGATCCAAGTGACTGTGTGTTCCTAGATACTATTATATATCTATAATAATATATAAATATATATATATATAGATAATAATATATAAGGATGCTTGAGTTTGGATCTGCGGGTGTTCTAGCAATTGGTAACATAAAGGATGATTTGCGTTTGTGCACCTATTGTGACGGATCTGAAGCTACATCTTACAACTGTGCTGACGGGGCGGAGTATCTATGGGGTTGCCCATGGTGCTGTGTAAATTCTAACAAACACCAAACAACTCATAACAGACAACATATGAAGGGTGGTTCTCTACTAACTTCTGTATTTACCATGAATGCCGTGCACTGTTTTAGACTCAGATATGATTGAGCTACCTTATGACATAGACTTGCTTCTTGTAGCGCTGAATCTTTGGCGGCACTCTCACCAAACCGACACCCCACATTGTGCCAAAGGCTTTGGGCGGAGGACGCAATTGGAAAGGTACAAACTTTACCCTAGGGGAGGAATGCGCCTAAAGACTAAATGTCTCGGGAGGGCACTAAGCCTTGTCAGCAAATGGTCTAGGAAGGAAGCATCCACAGGCGGCCAGTTGCTTGAGCATTGCTCTGCAGCTTGTCTTGGCTAAACTAACGTATCTGTGTTCCTTTCCACTGATAACTAGCATGCCGAGAGAGGGATCATGCTGCAGGGGCAACATATGATCTCTAAATTCACCCTGGCCTTGTGCTATGGAGAGATATAATTTCACTTTACAAGCTATCGTCTGTCAAGACGGCACGTTTTAATCTATTTCCATGCAGTAATGTAGATACTGTGTAAAATTTGAATACTGAACAAATCAGTCGAAAAGCACGTGTGCGCCTCATAAGTATTACAGAAGATTATTACAAATTCATTTGAGGAAAAAGAAGACAAACAGATGTGCCCAACAAGAACAAAATGTTGAAGCAGACTGGTAATTAAAACAATAAAACTGAGGACCATAAATATGTTGGCCTTGTAAAAATACAGATGTTTGGGAAAGATTATTATGATCGGAGGTGCTCATTGATGTAGAATAACAGTAGGTCTCAAGCGTAGATGTTTCCAAAACGAGATCATGTACACAAAGCCAGGACAGCTGCTGGGGTTGAGGTCGATCGCAAATCACATGCAACATTTTAACTGATGCAGTAACAAACAAAAAGTAATTTTAGACCAAACATGGTTCACAATCAGATGACTGAACAATTAGAATGTAAAGTTCCGTTCGCTGAGCATTGAAACTGTGGAAGACAATATGAAACAAAACACAAATCACCATGACCCTAGTATGGTGATATGTCGTCCTTCTTCACAAATGAGAGGTCCCATGTGGCGATATATTATCCCTCAGCACTGAATCAGTTAAGTTATGGGGGTTGGGACGGGGGGTGGATGGGTTCTGCACTGGATGATGGCAACGGGTAACGCTGCACTGCATGCAGACGATATGCGTTCTATTGCACAGGTTTGTGCGTGTTAGAGGTCGCAGTCAAGGTTACGGCAGTTGTCAACGCTTGAACTACATGCCTACAGTACTTAGAGGTCACGCCTATGCTCTTCAGTCACGGGACTAGGTATGCACAGAATTAACGTCTATAGTATATGCATTAACTGTGTGCATGCTTAGTTCCGTGACTGAAGTGTATCTTACATGACAACCTTTTGTGAAGTTTTGTCACATAAGCAAGGTCTTTTGTAATGTTGCTGCAAGGATTTGAACCATCACTATTACCACCACCTGCGCTTCTTCTTCTTCTTCTTCTTCTTCTTCTTCTTCTTCTTCTTCTTCTTCTTCTTCTTCTTCTTCTTCTTCTTCTTCTTCTTCTTCTTCTTCTTCTTCCCAGGGGGCTGAGTGGTCTCGAGGTATGGTGTCCGCCTCGAGTGCTGGAGGTCCCGGGTTCAGGCCCCGGCGAGGACCAGGATTTATTAAAAAATTTCCCCTGGTTTCTGGGTAGTGAGATCGGACGCCCGTGTGTATTGTTGCGCACGTAAAAAATCCCTTGACAGTTGGACATCGAAAAAGAGTAGCCTAACGGCGCTGCCCAAGCAAAATCTCGAGTTAAAAATCTACCCAAAGTATTTTCAGGATTCTCGCCGATGCAACGGAGTTCGTGCATTGAGCTGAGTTTCTCCAGACTCAGGTTTGAGTTAGGAGGAAAACGGAGCACCTATGGGTTTAACCGTGTGCCGTGATGTTGATCTATCGACTAAACTAAACTAAACTAAAATTTCTTCTTCTTCTTCTTCTTCTTCTTCTTCTTCTTCTTCTTCTTCTTCTTCTTCTTCTTCTTCTTCTTCTTCTTCTTCTTCTTCTTCTTCTTCTTCTTCTTCTTCTTCTTCTTCTTCTGCTGCTGCTGCTGCTGCTGCTCCTCCTCCTCCTCCTCCTCTTCCTCCTCCTCCAAAGTAGGATAGGTATATTTAAAAATGGGAATATCAAAATGTTGATATGTAACAAGTATGGTATCAGATAACGCGGACATTGAAGAGATCACGGGGACACTTGAGTAAGGAGTAATACACGGAAATGGGGAGTTATTCACCAATGTTTACGAAGTGAATCAATATGTAATAGGAGGACATGTGTACCTAAATACAGGAATGCACACAACAACGTGGATTTGATCAAACCACAATAGAGAAAATCACGTTCACCATACTTTATATATCGATGAGGAACTGTGATCCCATAGAAAATCATTAACTTAATTTAATAACATATAGAGACACGAGGTGCAGAATTGTCCACCAGAGAAAACTAACAAAGAGTTTGTTGCATGTCCTTTACAGGACATAGCAGTCAACCCCAGCATGTGATCGTGATTCCTGGGCAAGTTAGCGTTCAGTAAACAAAAAACTGTCATCCATCCATCATGTACCATGCCAATAAGCGTGGGCGGTCATGTTTTGCCATCTGAAACTGACAAGGGCATTTGAAATAAGAACAGGGATGAGACTTTTTCCACCTTTATTTTTCTTACTGATTAAATAGACTGGATTATGAAGACAACAATAAATATAATCTGACATGGACTTCAATAGACTCTTCTGAAGAAAGAAAAAGCGGTTTTATGATTTGGACGTCACTGACGATATTGCCTTTCTGCCCCACACTTGAAATCAGATGCAATATAAAATATAAACACTTGATGGGAAGTCGCAAGAAATGGTTTCGAATTCATTGGGAAAAGACACACATACTTAGGATAAATCCAGCAAATGATAACTAAACCTTCCCAGCGAAGCCTCGCCTCAAGAGATGCAATCTACACCTATTTAGACAGCAGTGTATGCGAAACATATTCGTCTTCTTTCGTTCGCTTGAAATGTGTCTATAACTGCAATGTTGTGTCTTGTATGAATTTAACTGCTAGTTAGTTAGTTAGCTAGTTAGTCGATAGATCATCCTCATTGCACATCGAACCATTCAGTCCATAAGTGCTCGGAACCCCTCCTCAGCAAATCCCGCAGCGTGTAGCGGCTAACGACACCAGTTCTGTGTTGGTTTATCAATCTTCTTTGGCTTCCTGCTTAGTTTTCTTGTTTGGCCACCCCTATTTTAATTTGATGTTCTCGCAGTCAGGCCATGGTTGTAGATTCACAGTCATCACTTGGTTCACGCAAAAGTCTTACTTCTCGTAGAGCATTCAGAATGTCAGCCTGGTCCATGGTGCGTCCGCCCTGCACCGTAGCCTCACCTGCGAGCTTGTCAGCCAGCTCATTTCCTTGTACTCCCGCATGCCCTGGCACGAAGATGAAACTAATCTTTGCCAGCCGAGACCGCTCCAGAGACAGCAACCATTCTCTTCGGATCCACCCCACCTCTATCCTCTTGATCATGTTCATTGTGTCGCTAAGGAAACATGCCCTAGTGAATATCTGTGTCGCGAGTCATGTTATTGCTTTACTTACTGCCATAACCAGAGTCCTCCTTCACAATTCTCCCTCCGGCTCGAGCCGTAAAGGCCCATGAGCTTCTCACATGTCGGACGACCGACCCATCTGTGTAGATGACAGCATCACCGTCTAGCGAATTCTCGAAAATCAACGCTTGTACTTCAGCCTCCACAGCTGCTGGGTTTTCTTGTCTGCATTTTCTATCAAGTTGCATGCAAACTGAAAAGGATGTGCAGAAATCTGTTTGCACTTGTACCCACTCCTCGCCAGGTTCTAATTCCTCAAGAAAACACACCTGTTGAAGAATGTCTTCGGCTTGACCCACCCACGACCGTCCTCTTTTCAACCTGCTGCCCTTCACCTTCATAATTTCACTATGCAGTGGATGTTGTGTGTTTCCGTTAATTCTGAGGTAGGCGCGTGCTCTGCAAACTTGTATTCTGTCTTCAATGGTTGGAAAATCAAGAAGGTAGCGCATCGCCCTGCATGTTGTATCTCTTGTACATCCAAGAATAATGCGCATAGCTTTATTCTGTATCCTTTCCATCCTATCTATCTGCTTACGACTGAGAGTCAGGATTGCCATTGCAAACTCAAAAACAGACATGACCAGCCCCTCGTACAGAAGACCTAGATGGCGCTGCTCACAGTTTGCTGCCGCCATCACCCGCATCGCAGCAAAACCCCGCTTGGCTTGAATTTAACTGCGCTTTTTAGCTCATTCAGTGGTTAACAGAGTTTATGTGCAAAACATATGAGTGGGCCTTTTACTTTTGAAAAAAAAAACACAGAGAGAGAGAGAGAGAGAGAGAGAGAGAGAGAGAGAGAGAGAGAGAGAGAGAGAGAGAGAGAGAGAGAGAGAGAGAGAGAGAGAGAGAGAGAGAGAGAGAGCCTGCTGTGGGTATGTGAAGTGTTGTTAAGGACAAGCACAGTTTGTCAGCCTGAGCGGACAGAGGAATATATGGTCAGACTTTTCTTTACCCAGCCAACGTCGAACGGATCTGTGATAAAAAAAAAGAGGTTAGAGTAAGAACTGTCTGAGACACGTATTTGTATAATGTAAAATATGGATGACGAACTACCACCGACTGTGTCAAGCAACACACAACATGTGATGATCATGCCTTTCCGGCAACAATCTGTGTTATTATATTATTTTACACTTAGTGTGAACATAATAAAGAAGTCTGGCTAGATAAGTTTAACTAATATCACAGCTTATGTATTATACAGGGTTTATATACTTTGAAATTAATACTCCTTTTTTATAACGTGGTTGTTATCAGCTTTGCGGCTGAAACAGCTTCATAGCAACAGCCTAGGACAGACAGCGTTGAGTGTAACAATAACGACCTTAAGCCATAAGTAATATTAATACCTAACACGTTATGTCAACAGTGCTTGAGAACATATTACGTGATTCCCGTCGCCGCACGTTTGACACAACGTTCATGTCAGGCACACGCGCTGGTCCCATGCATCGAACGTCGAATATCATTGATCATATGTATGCCAACTGTGGCATGTTTAAATACAATGTCAAACCACCAGGTATTGAATTTTGTTATTGATCCTGTTTCCCCTCTAATCCGAGTGGACTTACCGAACCATGTATTGTAATTCATTTCTCTAAGCAATCACAGCCTCTAGAACAAGGGTTCTAAAACTGTTTCGCGTTGCCTCGCCTCACTATGTGAGCTACGGAAGCACAGTATGACAGGCGGTTGGCATGGGCGATTGGTTATTTGTGAATCCTAGTAAGGGTGATCTCATGTCTCATCTTATGTCTGATGAATTTACCCTGTTTGGACTCAGTCACCTTCAATTTAAATTCAGTGCCGAAGGTTAACATATCGCCAAATATGACCGCCCATTTGGACAGGACGATATATCGCCATACTAGGGATCGTGTTATTTGTTTTGTCTCGTTGCTTCTTCCGCTGGTTCAATGCTATAAGGGGCGTTCATATGAAATCCGCTCGTGCCGCACCGCGCGTAATTGCGTATGTTGAACATGATCATGTCATAGTCATGTGATAAGTACTGACTAATGAATAAAAGAGCACGTGCTTATCGTCCCATGATGCATAGGTTCTGTTTCTGACCGCTGAGAAAATGGCCCGGTTGATCCAAAATCCGTCCTAAGAAGCTCAAAGAGCGATGATTCAGTTTCTTTCATTTGAAGGATGTCGACCAGTGGACGTTCATCGAAGAATGCAGGCAGCGCACGGTAACAAATGTGTGTCGAAGACTACAGTAACAGACTGGGCACGAATGTTTCGGAAAGGACGTCAGTTCATGACAGATCTTCGACGGCCGGGTCAAGCGCATATTTGTGACATAATGTCTCCAGACGTTCGCATCCCCAGTCCATTTACATTTCTCAATACTCAAAAGTTAAACAACGTAAGCCGTCTTGATAACCCTGGCTAAGAATAACTTAGAATATTCTAGATTAGGGGGAGGAAGATGAACGGTGGGGACCCATAATGACTTGGCTGACCCTTGGGCGAGTAACGCGGTATTTTCTAGGCTAACACTTAATTATTCCGCCAGTCGAAGATTTGATACCATCCCGATAAGATGTGTTCAAGATGCAGTGATAAAACATGCCGATTCATTCTCTAGGATATAGTTTTCTACACCTCAGGTACCACACAATCATTTAATATGTTATGTGTAAGCCTGATGATAAGAGAGAGAGAGAGAGAGAGAGAGAGAGAGAGAGAGAGAGAGAGAGAGAGAGAGAGAGAGAGAGAGAGAGAGAGAGAGAGAGAGAGACGAATGGCAGAGTATTTTCTTGAGAAAATGTGGAAATGAAGACAGAACTTCGTTGTACAGTGACACTATAACTGCCTCTCCAACCTGTCATGTCTACCACAGTGAAATATTCTTACCATGTCTATTGTCTGTCTGATTTGATGATTTGCATATGCTTGTGACTGTAAACTACGCTCAATGCATATTGCAAAACCTTTGTGCGCTCTGAACATTCGTTGAGTGCCTATCATGACCCATTCTTAACCAAACTGTACACTGCTCTTGCGAGTTACCTTTGGCAGTTCTGTTTCAGAATGTGTGATGCTACATGTAGTTTTTCCCTTATAATGGCTGAGAATGTTTGAGTGAATGAGACGGTAATTGTATAATTAACCTCTCATATTTGTAAAAGTAAAGACGCTTATTATATCCATGTTTGCAGGACTGCATTGCACTTTAGAATTACAAAGTTCCTGTAATGTCTGGTGACTGTATTACGCTCAAGAAAATTGCCAAAAGCATTCATATAGAATTGCCTAGGATGCAATTTCTCTTTGACGTTATGCGCTGGTTCCTTTGCATCAATGGTTTAGGTCCATATGAACTACATTCCAACAAGGAGCAATATGTGTTCGAACCTACAGTGTCTAGTCAGCTGAATACATGTAAAGGCTCATGCTATTTGTCAGGGAAAATTCATGTTTTCTTTCATATGTGTATTCCACATATGAGAGCATTGCTTATGCAGTATTGCTTAGTACCCACTGCAGTATATACTGCTATTGCATGATGGGGAAAGAGCACATGATGATGATGATGATGATTTGATGGTGCTTGTGAACCTGGTCTAGCTTGAGAGGAGGAAATTTGGCATTGCGGTGTGAGTGTGAAGGAGATAGGACATTCTTGTACCAAGGTATCACCTTTATGAATTGCTAATTGGTCCATTGCCATTAGTTAATAATATTGCCTAGTGCAGTCATGAAAGATGCCTGTCTTCCATCTATCTCATATCTGCCTTATGGTGATTGTTTCAGCAAATATGCCTCATGATGGTGTTCATTTTATGCTGTATGCTTCATGTCTTGCTTTGAAATGCTAGTGCATGATTGCTGCCTTACAATGCCTACTTCTGAATGCTTATCACACTGTCTGTTCTCATGGTACACCTGTCCCCTGTGATATACTTATTGTGAGAATTTATTTAGACAAATAATTACAAGGTGCTTGATAATTGTGTGAAGCTGCCCCTGATTAAGCATATGTGCTTATGATTTCACAATTTGGGGATGAACCTTGAGAAAAGATATCACCCCAAACCACCAAATAAAATTGCACTTCATCACCAGTGAGGGGCAGGTGTTTGAATGTCACTCTCCTCTCTCCCTCCCATTCCTCTCTGAATCTGTAATGGTACTACATAACTATGACAATGTTTCAACAGATGTAAAACACATGTTGTGCCTTTGTTTATTAACAGAGAGTGAGGAAGATGGGGAGGCCTTCAATTACCAGGACAACTCCAGGGAAGTCCTGGGCTCTAACCTTCAATCCAGCTTTATAAGATGGACTCTCCAATAGTACCACATGACCACAGGTTGAAAATACTCAGCCTGAATTCACTAAATTCTGGCCGATACAGATGGCACTAGAAAAAAGTCTTCTATTAAAAGCCTAATACAGAGATGCTCTCCATTCTTATAAATGTTCCGGGATATATCTTCAAGAGAAATTCAAGAAGTAACCCTAGGAAGTGAGAGATTACCTGGTTTCAGCATGCCTCTACTGGCTAAGGGTGATAATATTATGTGTACCTGGAGCTTACCATATATTCTCCTCAAAACCACATCTTGAGGAGTATTCCAGGCTTATTACTAGCTGAAAAGCATACATGGTGAAGAAGGATAATACATAGAGCAAATTCACAAATGGATTAATGATTAAGTGGTGTGATTTCAGTACCATCAGAAACTTTAGGGGAGATAGACTGGCAAGGAAGAATGCTGGGACATATTGGTTTTTAGATCTTCATCTACTGGAAACGTAAAACTAATCCCAGATTGTCAACTTCGTGAACAGTCTACTCACCATGGGAAGACATGCCTGTCAATTTCCTTAGAACTAGTCACAGTAGGGAATAAATAGTCTTACCTGGGAAAACATCATGGGGAAAACTGCAACCTGAGACTTTCCCAACACCCTTCATAGGTGATAACAGGATGTGCACAGATCAGTGGAGCAGAGTGTCCCTATGCTTGCCCCAGACTATGAGTTTATCATGTGTTTCCCTCATTGACGGTTGAAGGAATGATATATGCATGAATTGAGTGTGGTGTAGGATAACTTTAAGGAGTAGAGATGTGAAGGAGGAGGGTTTGTTTTAAATTGATGCTCTGTTGGGATATTGGGTGATGTATTTGGGTTTTCATAATCATTGTCAATTATATTGCATATTACCAAATTTTGAAATGTAAATTGTTGGCAAAATATGAAGCCTGAGTCTTCACTTGACCCCATAAGACATTAATAAAATTATGATAGTAAGAGAACAGTTTTGAGATACATGTCTCTGTGGTTGTCTTGTATAACTGTTGTGAATACATTACTTTGTGAATGAATTGTCCAACTGTTGTCAAGCATCTTCATGATGACTGTTTACTCTACTGTTGTTGTTGGTTACTGATATTGTGGAAGTCCTGTATAGATGTTGTCAAGTATCTTCCATGATGTATGACTTGTCTAATCTGTTGGTGTGACCATTCTTTGTGAATGTGTGTCCAACTGTTGTCAAGATCTTCTCATGTTGATGTCTTGTTCAACCGGTGTAAAGTACAGTGGTTGTTGTTTATGTTCACTACAATGGTCCATTTGTCAATGTGGTCATTTGTTCAAGTGTCTTATGTCACTTGTAATGATATTAAAGAGATCAAAATGAGGTTGGCGACCAGAGCACAGTCAACAAGATAGATGAGAGAACTGCTTTTCATTTGTTACTGTGGCTAACTGCCAAGATCTCTATATAACCTATAAGAGAAATCATCTAATAATAATTCTGTGTTGAACTTAAACTTGGGTCTAATTTCTCACAGTGGGGGTACTCGATGAGCCAAATTCTAAATGGTTTCTCTACAAGGGTTCTGCGAGAATAAATATCAATGCCTCTAGAAAACAAAACTTGCTGTTACTAACCTGTATCTTTTATAAAGAGATATACTTTATAGAACTTCACTCATTGGAGCTTCTGTAATTATCTATAAACCCACAAAAAACCTCACAATATTGTTGCAACAGAAAAAAAAAAACCACCGCTAAATTTGACGCAGCAGTACAGATGAACCGTTGTCGAAGTATACCTTCGCTAGCGAAAGAATTTGATGTGTCAATTGGAACAATTCAAAAGGTCGTTCGGCTGAAACTGCAATATCGTAAGGTGTGTCCACTGTTGGTACTACGGATGTTGACCAACCACCAAAAAGAGGAACTATTGGGATGGTGTTTGAACCACTTGCTGCGTTACAGAGTGGAGGGTGATGAATTTCTCTTCTGCATAGTGGCAGGCGATGAATGATGGTGTCACCACTTTGAGCCGAGCAGCAAAAGAGAGAGCATGCAGTGGGAGCTTGCTGAATCACCAAAAGCCAAAAAATTCAAGTTACAGGTTTCCGCTGGTAAGGTTATGCTGAGCGCATTTTTTGTTACCATGAAGGGCTATTGTTGGCTGACTTTAAAGAACCTGATGTCAACATCAACTCTACCCACTACTTGCAAACACTAGACAAGCTGCAAAAAGCCATCAAGAAAAAACGACCCGGCATGCTTTCTCGCGGTGTGATTTTGTTGCACGAAAATGCTCGTCCGCATGTCGCAAAGATTGTTCAGGAAGCATTAGCAAGGAAGAAGTGGGAAATTCTGCAACATCCAGCCTATAGTCCTGATTTGTCACCATGTGATTTTCATTTGTTCGGACCTCTTAAAAAAAGCTCTCAAAGGGCAACGATTTCACACAGATGCAGGCGTAATGAACGCGGTAAACACTTGGTTCAGTGAGCAACCACAATCCTTTTTTGAGGACGGCATTCGCCGCTTACCTAAGCAATGGGATGCTTGCCTGAATGCCTACGGCGACTTCTTCTGACCAACCCATGGTGCATAATACATTCAAAATGAATGCTGTGTTTAATTCTACCACACCTGTTAATGTTTCTTTCATGCTTTTGTAATAAAGCCATTGGAACGGGTTTCAAATGAACGTCCCAGATAAATAAATGAACGTAAATATTCATGATAATACTTGTGTATTTGATTGTGTACGATGTTTAGTCTAAACCTACTTTTTGTTAGTCTTGCAAATATCGTCTATAACAATATGATTACATGTGGTGTCAACGTCTCTCACGCACACAGGTATTCCAACTCCTTCATACGCACTCAAGAAAACCATCAGTGGTACGTATGGGTCTTTACAATTTATTCAGGCGAACCTGATCATCATCAAATGTGCATACAGGCGGTGAATTCATTCCATACATATACAAATGCCGCCTTACAACCGCTTATAGCACACAGCCAATTACACAAGTCCTACACTCGCTATCTACAAACTAGCACTCTCGCAAAAGCTATACACTCGCTCTAGAAAACACAACGTCCTTCCCCTGAAACTGTCTGAGTCCCGTCTGACGTTTTCAAACTGGTCAGTTCGTCTCGTGGTACTAATCCACGTGCCTTTCGTGACCACCGTGCTGTCTTAGCAGTCACGTCGTACTGCAGTCCGTCCGTGTTAGGTTAGGTCATTCAGTGTACTGCCGTCTAGTCCGTTCAGGGCAGTGTCCCGTGAACTTATGTCCCCTCCTATCACTCGGTCCTGTCCTGTCGGTGTCCTGTCTCTGACATCTGTGTCCTTACCCAAGTCCTGTCTCCCCTCTATCTACTGTCCTGTAGATGTCCTGTCTTATGACCTCTCTGTGTCCTGACTTCTGTCCTGTCTCTCATCTATCGACTATACTGTAGATGTCCTGTCTTATGACATTTCTGTGTCCTTACTTCTGTCCTGTATATCGTTATCTCTGTAGTTCTGTAGTCCTGACTCTATTCTGTCCCTTGTCCTTTCTATGTCATGTACCTATTCTCCCAACACCCTGACATCCTCCCATGCTCCCCGGGTATTGTGTCACCGAATTCATTCTACAGAGTGTGACACAATGTCGTCTATGCATATAAAAAATTAGTCGGAACTAATTTGTCAGTGTGTTGTGGGAATTCATCAATCACTCTATTTGGGTAGCACTATGATTCATAGGGTTCATAAAACTCATGATAAAAAATCATGATTCATGAAACACTGTTGAAGCATCCACCCATTGGTCTATCATCAGTTTAACATCCTTGATATGTTGCCAAGAGTCACTAACTCTCCTACATTTCACTACTGGAAGCTGTTACGAACCAAGGATATATTGTCTTATAATTATGGTTACCCAATAAAATGCAACGCCTCTCAAACACCCCAAAAATTGTGTCCCGAAACAATTTGTCCCTTTTGACGGAGACTAATCATGGATATATTATCCATGGCTTCCATAAAATGTTACCTCAACATCTCTCTTCAAGATCTGTGTCCACTGACGTACACCTATCTAACTTCCGCTTGTTGATAGATTTTTCATTTGTGTACTCATAATCTATATTAATCTCTTGTGTCCCTTGTAGAGTGTGATCTCCCTTACTTCAAATTTGGTGTTTGTACGTTATATGTTCATATTATGTTTGTTTGCGTGTTCTAGTATAATTACTGTATGTTCAAATTAGAAACTTAGGTATATGTTTATAATCTGTGTACTTTAGGTCTTCAAGTGTCATCAGGTAGGTATCTACATCTCACAAATGAAGACTTATGCTCAATTTTTGAAATGAGTCACCGAACTGTGATTCTTGAAAATATAACCATAGTTGCAATGTAATTGTGACGTCACACTTATAAATCAATGAACGCTCACATGTGTTACATAGAAGATGAAGACAAATCACCACACACAAAACCATGTGTGCAAAAGAGCGCACCAATATTCAAACTTCTTGTTTTAATGCATTTATTCGCCCTTTTATACTCTTTTTCGCTCACTCAGTTACACAATGCATTATTAAAAATGTTTACCATTGTAAAATAAAAATAAGCCCGCTATGAACTCACTAAACGAGCTGATTTACATTTGTCACTGTAATGTGCTAATCGTAATAGTTTTAAGTTCTATAATACAACTAATTTATATACAAGGTTGTTTGATTGCTCTGGGCAATGCTAAGGGAAAAGTTTCAGTTAACTTTTTGTAATTTTAACCTAATAGATGTTATTAACCTAAAGAAATGTAACTTAATCGACCTAAATTAATATAGTAGAACTGTATTAGCTCCCTTAAGTCAACATGCTGTTACTGTTTCCTCTGTGCTAATTACTTAACTAAGGAGTTTGTAGCTGTTTTTGAATCAAAAAGTATGTACTTTAATATAAGTGGAACTAATGTTACTAATATTTATCAAAGTTGTCTCGTTGGAGAACTGTAATCTATACTAAACTACTTCGTTGCTGTTAGTAGCTTAAATATTACTTCCGTTCACAATGTAGTTAAATAAGATTGCACATTTCTAACTCCATTGAATTTTAACTTATGGGTAAATTTATGTGCTTGTGCAATTCAATATTATACTTTAGATGAAGGGGAAAATTTTCTGAATGTGCAACTTCAATAAAAATAAGTTGAACTAATTAAATGTTGCCGGCTTCGTGGCTTAGAGGTTTTGACTTTTCTCCGTAATCTCGTATACTCTCGTCAGGTAACGTGATGACGGTTCGAATCAGCAGTGGTTCGAATCGCATCGGTAACTTACGGGGTTAGTGAGCCGGCCGCTCAGAAAGCAATGGCAAACTACTGAGCGTAATCTTGCCAAGAGATCAACATACAGCTGAAAGATGCTGGTGTTGACAGCTAAGTCCTGTAAAGGATATGCTAAAAGAAAATAAAATTAAATGTTATGTCAATAACTATACAACTAACACATTCTAACTATTTCCACTAACTAACTATGTAGTCGTTCCAGATGACGGAGATGTTGTCGCGTCGTTGATCTGTTCGACTGCCATGTCTGAGGGTCTGGTTAGCAAGTCGGCTAAAATGTTTTTGGAACCTCTGATGTGCTTGATAGAGAACGAGTAATTTTGTAGAATGAGGGCCCAACGATAGAAGCGGTTGTTCTTCGGTTGTCCCTTTTCGATCACCATCAACGGGGAATTGTCAGTTTCAACGACGAAGTGTGTCCCGGCAAGGTACTTAGATAATTTACTAATACAATAGACGATTGCGAGAGCCTCCAGTTGAGACACTCCGTACCGTGATTCTGCTGGGGTCAGCTTCCTGCTGACGTAAACTATTGGATGGTATATATTGTCGTAGGCCTGGAGCAGCACACCTGAGATGGTCGTGGTGCTCGCGTCTGTTCTGAGAGTATACGAAAGGTCTTTGTTAGGGAGACGCAAAATGGGAACGTTACTGAAATAATATTTCAGTTGCGACATTGCATTCTTTAAAGAAGCACTCTGTACATCGATTTTTGAATTAGTTTTTAACAAATCTGAAAATACGCTGGTGATTTGTGCTAAGTTTGGTATGAACATGTTGTAATAGTTCACCAGGCCTAACAGGCTTCTCATTTGCTTCTTAGTCGTAGGCATTGTGAGGTTTAGGATCTTGGTCACGATTTTATCATCAGTACTCAAGTGGCCTTTAGATATTTTATGGCCTAGAAATTCAATTTCTTCAAATGCCAACTCCACTTTTGTTGGTTTCACAGTGAGTCCAAACAATTTTATCCTGTCGCATTTATATTCTACAGTTTGCATACAAATGAAGTTTATAGGTGTTAAATTACAGTGGAATAAGATGACAATTTTCCTTTCAAACACAATCTCATACAAAAATGATGGAACAATATTTCTTATTTCAACAGTTGCAAGTAATATTAATATGGTAATCAACTTAAACGTAGTTGGTGTTGGCTGTAGTTGGTAGGCGCACAATGCTGTCAATATAACATTTAGCAACATTACTAACACAACTGCAATGGAACCGATTGTGTGCCCTACTAGCAGGTTTATGTTCTGATTTTCGTCCCTTTTGTTATGTCCCTTGAACCTCTTGTCATTGTGTGATGTGTTACTGTCCGTGTGTTTCAGACCGTGTTGTCTGCTAGGACAAGACTGTAGGGTATCTGCTTTTCGTTCTATGCCCTCTCTATGTCCTGTACCTATTCTCCCAACACCCTGACATGTAGTTTAACGTCAAACCCCTGAGGATATCTCAATGGCCAGATGAATTAAGCCATTACCCCATGTGAACATAAATTACCTTCGGATTAATAAGCCTGTGATGGTGAAACCGTGGGCAGCTGCTTTTGCGGCTGACTCAGATCACAGGACTATCATTCTGAGCCAGTGATGGACCCTAACTATAACTTCTCATTGAGGATGAATAGGGTAGGGGTAATGGTAGAATCGAATCAATGGCCGTCCTTGCGTTTCTTTTTTTTTTTTTTTTTTGGTTTCTCTTCCGAGGGAAGTGTGTCGTGTTCAGTTAAGTATGATACTGTTTGATCACGTCAACAATGTGGGAGAACAGATGACGGTTGGGAGAGAATGGTGCGGTAGGGAGTGACAAGAGGGTCTGGCCGACATTCAGTACTCCGAGGAAAGGGCAGACAGATGCATTCACACATCAAGTGATGCAATTAGTATTGGGACTCTTGGTTGCTGGAGATGGAGGAGGAGCGCGTACGAATTTTCTCGAGTACAGTGATGACAGAGAATCATTCTTGACTTAGCTCAGCTCAGCTCACTTAAGCTCAACTCATTTCAACTTAGCTCAACTGAACCCAGCTCCCGGGAAGGTTAACCCGGTCAACAAATGCCCGCAGAGATCGGATGTGTCGGCCTAACGGCGCAAGAACTCAGCTCTGCTGTAAACAGGCACAACGCAATCACGTCCGGGAAAAAAAAACTCCGGATGAACGCAGCAGAAGAAGAAGAAGAAGAAGAAGAAGAAGAAGAAGAAGAAGAAGAAGAAGAAGAAGAAGAAGAAGAAGAAGAAGAAGAAGAAGAAGAAGAAGAAGACGAAGAAGAAGAACCCAGCTCAATTCAATTCAGCTCAACTCAACTCAGCCCAACCCAACTCAGTTCTTACGTATAGGGCGCCTTGTCGCGCTCTCGAGCATACAGGGCATTCATTCATTCATTCAGTAGCATGTCCTTTGCAGAACCTCGCTCCCATAACAACCTTCCGGAAAACCTCTCGATCATAAGCAAGATGTCCCGCGTCTGATACACCCATCTGGAGATCATCCGCCACATCCTGCACCCATCTTCTCTTTGGCCTTCCTCTTCCTCTCTTCCCAGACATATACCCCTCCATTATTGTTCTCTCCAAACTTTCGTGACGTTTCAAGTGACCAAAATATTTCAATTTTCTTTGTTTTATCGTCTTTAATAGTAAACCTTCTTCAATATTCAACTCTTGAAGTATGGATGCATTTGTTCTTTTCTTTACCCAAAATATTCTTAGAACTCGTCTATAACATTTATATTCAAAGGTGTTTATGCGCTGTTCAGCTTGTTTAGTAAGTGTCCATGTCTCACAGGCGTATGTTGCAATGGGAAAGATGCATGCTCTTAAAAATCTAATTTTTGTAGTTCTGTCTGTCCCACTCCATAATTTATTCAGTTGTTTTAGTCTTTGAAGAGCAATGGATCGTCGCCGTTTAATTTCTTTCATTGTGTCACCGTTGTTGGTAATCAATGACCCAAGATATTCAAAATTTTCCACCACCTCCAATTTTCCCCCATTAATATATATTTCTTTCTACATACAGGGTATATGTTGCTAATAACATTGTCTTAGACAAATCAGCATTTAATAATTGTCGTTGTCAGTATCACGTCGACTGCCTTAACATACCAGGATAATTTTCTGTTACCTATTTTAGGAACCCCGGTCTCCCTGGTCGAGGGGTTAGCAGCTTTCTACGTAGCCTCGAATACTCCCGTGGTTGACGTGAGCGCACGAGAATTGGAAGCGGTTCGAGTCGCGCCAGTGACTTATGAGAGTATGAAGCCGGTCGCTCAGAAAGCAATGGCAAACTACTGAGCGTAATCTTGCCAAGAAATCAACAATCAGCTGAAAGATGCTGATGTTGACAGTGATGTCCTGTAAAGAATATGCAAAACATTAAAACAATTTTTTAGGCCGGGTCGACCAGGTAAACGAAAACAAATCCACAATACCCAATTAAGTATCTCTCAAACTCTAAGGTCAACCATCATCAATTCATCACGCATTTATGCCAGGTTCTTGTAGAAAGTACTCATAGAAAGTAACGTACCCTGTCTAACCGTGGGTAACCCCCCATCCCTTCCACGGCTAAAACAATGTTGCAATGACAGCGGTTTACGGCCTTCTTTTTAAATCCATCTCGGCAATGGGTTGGAGTTTCGTGACAATGAATTAGCTAAAACTGCCTTGAGCTAACGCTATCCGTTCCGCACAGGTTGTGGTGAATCGTGACGAGGATATACCCAAATATGTCTCTCCTCTGATTATGAATTTCCAGTGCCGATCTTGAACAGCCCGCTGGTTTCTGATCTGGTGACGAAAAAAAGGGCCCCGCAGCACATGCCATGTAGAATGGTGCTTTGGTACCTCGCCGGGATAAAATTATGTACACGAACCTCACTTTGATACATGCAATCCCCATTCAGGGTACAAACCGCCTGGAGGCCAATGCACCACACTGAATGGTTTTAACTCAGTCTTCCAGAAGATTCACAACCCTCCCGCCCGCCGCTTTCCCTCTCTCCATCTCGACCGATCGACCGACCAACCAACCAAACAACCAACCAACATACCAATCAACCAACCAACATACCAACCAACCAACCAACATACCAACCAACCAACCAATCAACCAACCAACAAACCAACCAACCAACCAACCAACCAACCAACCAACCAACCAACTTCTTCTTATGCGTTCGTCCGGAATGTTGTTTTAGACGTAATTACGTTGTGCCCGTTTTACAGCTAAGCTGCAATATTTGAACCTTTCGGCCGACACATAGACGGCCATAGACTGAGAAGAGGCTGGTCCTGGATGGCATAGGCAAAAATATTTATCAGCCAGGTGTGGGAAATAAAAAAAATATCAACCGTGGAAAATAGTAGGTAAAAGTACCTGAAAACATGTCGGACTGGCACAAGGTAATAGTCACACTGGGTCGTCAGTGTCAGTGCAGAGAATGGGCAGCAGGCCGCACAGATTTTCAGGTACAACATCTCATCCAAGGCAACACACACCAAGGTGAAATAGTCATCTACACCGATGGGTCAGTGGTGAGACTGAGGTTTCATTGCAAAGGCAGTACTGATGTTGACAGCACGTTAGCGGAGTTGACAGGGAGCTGTGCCGATATTGTCATGTTTGGACTCGTCGCCTGTTAAGTGAGGGACATATTGGCCACACATCCCTCCGCACATTCAGGCCTCAGAACGATGCTTTAAAAAGGAGTCTAGCATATGAGACTACAACCTCCAGTATGAGAATATAGGTGGAAGCAGTAACAGCAGCCTTCCGATGGTTAGGGGAGACCGCTGCAACACACACTGTATTCATTACTGACTCACGGTGTATGCTTAGTAATGTGGAGAAAGGAATGCTTCGTGTAAACTAGCTTGCCTCGCTTCAGGGGTCACAAATTGTGAGAATTGTGCGGATTTACTGCCCTGGTAATGCGGGAGTGCGGAGAGATTAACAGACTGATATGCTGGCAGGGGATGCACCTCTCGGTGGTAGATTATCTATGGACAAGGAAGAGGTGGTCGTGCGCCTGTGGGACAAGGTGGAGAAAGAGATGGAACAGACTGAACACCCGTGTGTGGAGAGAATGAGATGGGGGGATCGGCAGAGTCTCTGGACGACTCTCAAACCGAGAGGGACGACCAGGAGAACTTTCAGTCAGATGGCATTTGGAACCATTAGTAGAATGATTCTTCACTGGCGGCGGAACGAGGGAACAGAGCGCGTATGGAAATGTCATTGCAGCGATGTCATTTCTTAACTCAACTCAACTATTACATGCATGGTAGGCTATTGTGACTACTCTTTTCTTTCCATGTGGACCCCGTTAACACAGTCTTATAGATATATATAGTCTTATATACAGTATTGGTTATTTCTGGACCCCGCTGACAGCCCAGCAGCCCTGGGTTCACAGCCGTTAAATAGGGATTGTCATCGTGACCGCGTGACTCTATGGTCGACCCGGCTTAAGAAATTGTGTAGCAGAAAACTGCGAGTTAAGGCAATCGATGTGATACTGACAACATTAACCTTTGAGTATTGTTTGATCAAGAAATTATGGATCTAACGCGGTATGCACAGCGGGCACGTTAGTGAAGTTGACAGGGAGCTATACTGAGATTGTCACGTTTAGGTTCGTCGCCTGCTAAGTGAGGGACAGATTGGCCATAAATCCCTCCGCGAATTCAGGCCTACAGAATGTTATGGCGCTATTTCAATACAGACTAATAGCAGGAAAGTGCTTTGGAACAAATTAATTATTAAATTACAATGTGCACAATGTTTCCATAATGGTATGGGACACGGTCCTTTATCTTCTCTCTGTTTATTAAGTCACCCCTCTTCTATCCTGGACTGTTCACACCTCCCTCGCACCCCCAACCGCATTAGGTTTGAAGTTGGTCAACTTGAACGTACGTAAAACCCTTGGATGCCACATTACCACCCAGGGCCAAAACCCGACCTGCCCATGTGTGCAAGCTGAATCAAGATCTGGTACACTCGAATTTGATTATTATTTACTATGTACATTCAGATAAGCAATATCGGTTATATAAGCACGTTTAGATGTTTACTATCTATTCACTGTTCTATCTGGCCCAAACGATCGCTATTTAGCACTGATTCTCAAATTTGTTCCAGCTATCGTCACTTTGTTTCCTGTGCAACATTCCTAGCTCCCTATAAAACACGTTGTTGTATATCCTTTACAAGACGTAGCAGTCAACCCTAGCATTGTTTGGCTGTTCGTGATTCCTGGGCAAGTCAACGTTCAGTAGTTTGCCATTGCTTTCTGAACGACTGGCACCTATACCATTTCATACACACACAAAACAATACAGCTGTGTTTTGAACGTGGGTATGCGGGATTACGAATTACGTCTTAACCCCTTCGCAGCTGAAGAGCTGTTGCACATGGAGACACACGGCTGTTGTACATGGAGACACACGGCTGTTGCACAACGAGAAACACAGCTGTTTTTATACATGGAGACACACGAACATTCTGAATGCTCTACGAGAAGTAAGACTGTTGCAAGAACCAAGCGATGACTATGAATCTACAACCATGGCCAGACTGCGAGAACTGCAAATTAAAAGAGGTGTGGCCAAACAAGAACACTACGCAGGAAGCCAAAGAAGATTGATTAACCAACACAGAACTGGTGTCGTAAGCCGCTACACGCTGCGGGATTTGCTGAGGAGGGGATCCGAGCACTTATGGACTGAATGGTTCGATGTGCCGTGAGGATGATCTTTCGACTAACTAACTAACTAACTAACTAACTAACTAACTAACTAACTAAACTAACTAACTAACTAACTAACTAACTAACTGACTGACTGACTGACTGACTGACTGACTGACTAACTAACTAACTAACAGACTAACTAACTAACTAACTAACTAACTGACACACGAATATTGCACAATGAGAAACAAAGCTGTTGTACACGGAGACACACGGCTGATGTACAATGAATGCACATCCAATGCGAATATGAACGAAAACTGGAAGAGCGAATTGGTAATCCCTATGTATACATTAAGTAATGAAAGAAAACTAGAAACAGAATTGGTAATCCTTGACACAGTCATCATATACTTTGAGTAATGAAAGAAAATTATGAGTAGAATTGGTAATCCCTACATAACCACAATCACCATAACACTTACGTACAAACACACAACTCTATCTTATTAAAAGGCTCACTGCCTGTCCCCGTATCTTCAGTTACGTAGTCGTAAAATCAATAGCACCGGGAGTCTTACACAGTGCTTGACAATAACATAAATGGAGGTCAGCGTGGCCGAACGGATAAAGCCCTAGCTCTTAAACTTTCTATGTGCTGATGGCTAGGTAGCGGGTTCAACCCCTACACCAGTCAGTTGGACAAAAATATTGACTTCTCGTTCTTGAATTGGGAACGTAAAGTACCTTAGAAGTCGGAGTAGATTCGCCTGATAGCGGGGCAACCTGGTAATAGGGAAAGCTGGCCCACACGCAAACATCAGTCCTGTGTGAACTACGCTCGAGTTTAAAGTGACCCAACGACCCGAATAAACAAAAAAATATCCCCCAAAAATATGAATAATAAAAGCAGGCCCGCATAGCTGAATGAGTAAGAACGCATTTTCCACACCTGAATGCACGGAGGAATAGGCGGCCAGTCTTTCTCTCACTTAGCGAGACGACAAACGCGCGGTTTGTACCATTGTGTGACAGCGTTCATGACATTATCGGTGCAGCTCCCTTTCAACCTCGCTAACACGCCCGCTAGTGACACAAATACTAGTAGTAAATACGATATGCTACACATTATGATGTCCTAGTTGGTAATCTGATGGTTTGTATTATTATTGTATATAACTAGATTGGTTTGACAGTTTGACATCAAGCAAGGAGTCCGTCAGGGTTGTGTGATGTCCCTTAATGTTTTAACCTGTACGCCGAAAATATAATGAGAAATGTCAGAGATGATATAACCAGGGAACAATATGATGCCCTAAATATCGGTGGATCATGGAATACCAGAGATTCGATATGCTGATTTAATGTTGCATATCCCTTACAGGATATTGCAGTCAACACCAGCATTTTTCAGCTGCTATTGATGTACTAGGTAAGATTGCGCTCAGTAGTTCGCCATTGCTTTCTAAGCGACGGGCAAACATACCCCAGTAAGTTACCAGCGCGGCTGGTACCAGAGCAGAACACCTCAATATAAAAGAATAGTGAAAATCACAACTTATATCTTAACTTAGCAAAAACAAAGAAAATGTATACAGAATGATATGCACCCAGGACATACTGACAGAGGAATTTGAAACTCTGAAGAATGTCTTAAACCTGAATGGGTACTCCACAGGATTTATAAAGCGCCACTGCCAACAGCCCAAACCAAAACCAGACTTAACTACAGTCCCTAAACTCAAGGTATTCATCCAGCTAACCTTTCGAGGGGATGACGTAATACAACGTCTACAAGACCGGCTTACTACAGCAGTAGGCCGAACATTCTGTGCTGCAACTCCAGTCATTAGATATAAAACCGTACCGATTCCTACACAAGCAGTCAAAGAGCCTGTTTCTCTGTACGCCACAAACAATTGTATTTACCAATTCACATGTAGATGCCAGGCCTTCTACATTGGTAGAACAGAGAGACAGCTTAACAAACGAGTGTCAGAACACATACCTCAATGGGTCAACAAGATACAACACACAGGAGATGCTAGCCTCGTGGGGCCGACACACCGGAAGCTCCCGACGTCTTCAATTGGTAGGCACATTGTCGATAGCGGCCATGTGGTTGACAGAGACACTGCCTTTCGCGTGTTGTTTAACACACAAAATACTCGCTTGTTAAAATTTGCAGAAGCAATTATGATCAATCAACGCAAGCCAGAATTGTGCAAACAGAAAGACATGTTAGTCAGCTTAAAATTACCGTGTGCGAATATGTGTATATTTCAACTTGAAGGATTTATCTAGTTAATTCACATAAGTTGTGTGATTTCTGCAGTATGTACCTGACGAGATGCAGCGAAATATGCCAGGCAAGAAATCGTGCAATCTATTGTTTGTGTCTTCGTTATTCAAATTCACTACGAGAAAACATTGTTTTGTATACAGATACAACTAATATGGAGAAATAAATATATATGTTAATAGGGAAAAATAGGTAGTGGTGAAACATTTCGAATATTGTTGGTCATTGATTGCCAACAATGGTGACACAATGAAAGAAATTAAAAGACAAATATCTATTGCTCTTCAAAAACTAAAACAACTGAATAAATTGTGGAATGGGACAGATAGAACTACAAAAATTAGATTTTTAAGAGCATGCATCTTTCCCATTGCAACATACGACTGTGAGACCAGGACATGTACTAAACATATGTTACAGACCGGTTCTAAGAATATCTTGGATATAGAAAAGAACACAAGCATCCATACAACAAGAACTGAAAATTGAAGAAGGTTGACTACCAAAAATGATAATTAATTAATTAATTAATTCATTGCAGAACCTCGCTTCCATAACAACCTTCCGGAAAACCTCTGGATAATAAGCAAGATGTCCCGCGTCCAATACACCTATCTGGAGATCATCCGCCACATCCTACACCCATCTTCTCTTTGGCCTTCCTCTTCCTCTCTTCCCTGGCATATACCTCTCCATTATTGTTTTCTCCAAACTTTCGTGACGTTTCAAGTGACCAAAATATTTCAATTTTCTTTGTTTTATCGTCTGTAGTAGCCAACCTTCTTCAATATTCAGCTCTTGAAGTATGGATACATTTGTTCTTTTCTTTATCCAAGATATCCTTAGAACTCCTCTATAACATTTATATTCAAAGACATTTATGCGCTGTTCAGCTTGTTTAGTAAGTGTCCAGGTATCACAAGCGTGTGTTGCAATGGGAAAGATGTATGCTCTTAAAAATCTGACTTTTGTAGTTCTATCTGTCCCTCTCCACAATTTATTCAGTTATTTTAGTCTTTGAAGAGCAATACCTATTCGTATTGAAGATGATAAAACAAAGAAATTTGAAATAGTTTGATCACATGAAACGTCATGAAAGTTTGGAGAGAACAATAATGGAGGGGTATAAGCCCGGGAAAAGAGGAAAAGAAAGGCCAAAAAGAAGATGGTTGCAGGATGTGGCTGATGATCTCCAGATGGGTGTATCGAACGCAGAATATCTTGCTTATGTCCGCGAAGTTTTCCGGAAGTGTGTTATAGGAGAGTGGTTCTGCAAAAGACATGCTACTTAATGAATAAATATAACTAGATAAACACAGTTAACATGTAACACCCACTAATAGATATCCCATCCACTGTGCTTCTTCAGGTTTTGTTTAGATAAACCTATGACAAAATAATATTAAATAGATCCGAATTAAAAACTAATATTTATTTTCATTGTGTGAGGCAGGGCGTGCACTGGTTACATAAACAAAAATACCGCAGCCGCGCCCTGGCACGACTACACATCTGTGTCCTTCCAACATTGGGAGTTATAGTTGAAAGTATCAATCGCATAGAGCCCGTAGTTGTTACAATTTCTTTAAACCAAAACTCTCTCAGCCAGCGCCATATTCAACATACAATACACCTACAGTATATTCAAAATGTCAAACAAAGCCTATACAAACACTGATTTCAATCACTATACTGCTTTGAGAGTGCTGTTCCTAAAAGGTGGCAACCAGTAACTTTAAACTGCGCAAAAATATTACCATAACCTACATTTTGATGCTGTGGTACTCGAATTATTACACAAATACAGTTAGTCCCTTTACCTAGTCACACCTAGACATGAATTCCGCAGCATACACTTTACTTAATGCCGCAGTTCACCTTCTGCTACGTCTCTCAATGGAGCACACACCTTCAACAATTGTACCTCAACTTTCTTGCAGACTTGTTCATGACTAGTTGGATTGTACAATTAAAATGGTCTACGTTACCCGATGAAGTAAAGTTAGTAAAGGAATGCGTGACCGAGAGGTTTAAAACAAACTACCAACCAATAAAGGCACTGGAGATGTGGATATACAGAAGAATATGACACATCTCATGGACACAAAACAATCAAATACAGAGGTTCTAGAAAAACTGCGAATGAAAAGAGAGTTGGTGAAAGAAATAAAAAAAGGAGCAAGTGAAATATTTCGGCCACAATAAAAGACATAACACTCTTATACAAACAATACTGGAGGGCAAGGTTGAAGGCAAACGACCAAGAGGTAGATAACAATACAAATAGGAAGATAACATCAAGAGATGGACGAACATCAGTCTGACAGAATGTACACTTAAGACGTGACAGACAGTGCTGAAGATCCATTGCAGCCAACCTTCATTGTGGATACAACACTTGATTGATTGATTGATCAATCAACCGATGATGTGCCGTGAGGTGGAGAGGGGGGAAGGGGGGCTTGAACCTGAGGAATTAAGGCCGCCTGGCTAATGCATTCGTCACGAACTGTGCAGGCTTGTGTTTTATTTTTTCCCCCAACAGAAACAAATTCCACACCTTACCGAGGATTCGAACCCGGGTTTCCCGAAGGAAAACTCGACATTCTTAGCCACTTGGCCAGCCGCTCCTCTTGCTGTACAGATACAAACACCCTTAACATTTTGTCGTCCATCCTCTGTACATTTACACTCCTCGACAAGTACTGGGTATATGGTGCTAAACCCATATTTTATAGACCAATCGGCACTCGATGGGTGATGTGGTCAATGTCCCAAGGGCAGCTTTGCCTTCCCATTGCATTTCCCGGTACTCACTTCAGGCTGGATCGACCTGGGAGTCCAGGTCAATTAAACAAAAACAAATCGGCCTGGATGGGCAGTCAAAGACATAACCAGTTAGCTGGCAGGCAAGCGTGTTAATCACTGCATTATCGCTGGCGGTTGAGAAGTCCACCATCGACGACTGCAAATAGGGTTAGAGCTAGGACACATCGTTAGTTGATACGGCTTGTATCGTTACCGTTTTACAGGGCAGTTCCGTTTGTGTCATTTTGAAACCATTTGGTGCAGTTTAGGGTGGAATGTATACAGTTCTTCATCTTTGCTGACGCGTTCAAATGTCTTTGTGACATCAACAGCCGTATGGTGGGGAGGTATAGTTGGCGTTCCAGCGCCTGATGTGAGACACCTGATAGTGTCATTCCGTGTGACTGTACACTCATTTTGATGTCGCCAATCCATTTTCTTTTTGCTCTCGTTTCTGATCTTCTTTTGGGTGTAGCACCAGTGATTGTAACTGACATGCCAATTCTAATGATATGGCAATCAGTGAAACCAATCGTAAAAAATATTTATTTTGTGGCCAGGACTGTTCTTGTAGATGGCGTAGGAAATGACCGAATCTACTGATGATTCTCAAGCTCGAAGACCACGTTGTGCTTCAGGACACAGACATTGAGCCAAACTTTGCAGTTTTGTGCGAACAATACCCAGTAGAGAGATAACTAAGAGTTATTGCAATCACAATGTCCGCCTGTATTCTCATGGTATAGTAATGATGACGACACTCGTATCCTGGGGGAAATTGTGGTTTCCCGCAGCCACTTGTCACCTTTTAATCACATTCATTTCGAAAACAACAAAGAACACTTAAGAGACAATAAAGTAACATTTGTTGACTAAAGGTTGCAAATCCGGGATCATAAGACAATAAAGTTAAAGTTAGTTACATATCCTTTACAAGACGTCGCAGTCAACCCGAGCTGTTTGTGATTTCTTGGCAAGTTTACGTTCAGGTTGTTTGCCATTGCTTTCTGAACGACAGGCACTCAAACCACTTTACGAAAACAAGCACAAGGAAAAGGTGGAGGAAAAAATGGAGCTGTGTGTACTGACTATTGGACACCATTCTTTCGATACAGTATGCTACCAGGATATGCTTGCTATCTTATTACTCGAATAAGAAAGGCTATTTTTTCCTGCCCTGCATTTTCAATGCGTTACTAGAATTGGTTTCGGAATTGATACTGTCTTACTAGCGTGAACTAAGACTACATATTGACTAGGTCACAGCTTTATTTCTTCCCTGCATTTCGTGCCAGTGAATACTTTGGTATTGTAACCATTTTACAAGGCTAGGTCAACTTCAGAGCTGTGCACAAGTAAAGTAAAGTAAAGTAAAGTAAAGTGAAGTAAAAAAGCCCTGTTAAAACGCCGTTAAAAGCTAGCATCCATATTTTGATAGCACAGTCGGCACTTGAGGGTTGTTGGGGTCAATATCTCAAAGGCTCCCTTTACTTTCCAGATATCTCCTGGTATCCATTTTAGGTTGGGTCGATCTGAGAGCACACGTCATATTTTAAGAAACCCGCGTCGATGAGTTCCAACCCATGATCATAGTGCTGACAGGCAAGTGTACTAGCCGCTATGGTAACGCGACTCCCGACTGTGTGTAGTTGGGGGATGAATAACACGCTCTAACTAGCAATCGAACCATGGTCACCGTGTTAGCCAGCCAACGCCCTATACGTTATGCTAATGTGGTATTCAGACACATAGGTCTGATAGATATTATATAAGGTTAACATTTGCTGCTGTCGGGGATACAGTGAGCGCGAAAGGTACAGACAGACAGACAGACAGACAGACAGACAGACAGATTCGCAAATACAGGGACATGGATGCTGAGGGAGAGAGAGAGAGAGAGAGAGAGAGAGAGAGAGAGAGAGAGAGAGAGAGAGAGAGAGAGAGAGAGAGAGAAATAGTAAAAGAAAGAAAGAAAGAAAGAAAGAAGAAGAAGAAGAAGAAGAAGAAGAAGAAGAAGAAGAAGAAGAAGAAGAAGAAGAAGAAGAAGAAGAGAGAGATGAATGTTGTAAGCATAAACAATGCATGTTACCATGTTATGAGACAAATCCCCCACCCACCCACCCATCTCCTATCCATCCGCGTGTCACCCACGCAACATCCACCACCCAACCACACACATACCCATAGGCACATACATGACCCCATCCATCCACCCATCCCCAGCCAACACATCCCAAACACACCCCCACATACATCATCTCCCTACCCCCACACACACATCTCCCACCCACCACACATCCCCCACCCACCCACACACCCAGGCACACATGCATGCAACCACCCATCCATACCCACCCACACATCCCACACCTTCACACATCTCCCCACCCACACGCACACATCCTCCACCCATACCATAACCTACCAACACTCACCCACCCACATATCCTCCACCACCCACCCACACACCCCCAAACACTCAGCCAAACACACACCCCCCAGCCACATTTCCAACACCCACGAACACATATTCCCGCCAACTCACATATCCTGCACTTACCCAGACACAAAACCTGAACCCACCCATACATCCCGCACCCACACACACACATCCCTTCCCACCCCAACCTACACAAACTCACCCTCCCACACATCCTCCACCCACCCACTCGCCAACCATCCCACCCCGATCTCCAAACCCCAATCACACATCCCTTAACTACACATCTCACCACCCACACACACACACACATACACACACACACACACATCTCCCCACCCATACACACATCCTCACCCATCAACACATTCTTCATCCAAAAACACACACACCAACCACCCACACACACCTGACAACCCACATATACCACACCCACACACATCCGCCTTCCCACCCACACACACATCCCCCACCCATACACTAATCTCTCACACACATTCACCCACTCACGTACTCATCCATCAACCACGCACACCCACACATCACCCACCCGCCCATCAACACATGCATCTCTCATCTACCCTCCCACTCACACACACCCCAACCACCCAGCCAAACACACATCCCCCATCCTCACATACATCCTTCATCCACCCGCACATCCCACACCTCCCCCACCCACACAATACCCCACCCATAAACGCATCCCCCCACACACACATCCCCCCACATGCATTCCCCGATACACATCCCCGCCCACACATCTCTCACCTACACACAC
This sequence comes from Cepaea nemoralis, assembly GCA_014155875.1. Classification (NCBI taxonomy): domain Eukaryota; kingdom Metazoa; phylum Mollusca; class Gastropoda; order Stylommatophora; family Helicidae; genus Cepaea; species Cepaea nemoralis. Next base: position 43,626 of record JACEFZ010028301.1, read on the forward strand.
AAGTCTCCCCACTCACCCACACATCCCCCACCTACAAACATCATCACCGCCCACACATACATCATCCACCCACTCACATTTATCCCATCCACACTCACACACTCAGACCCACACAGACATATCCTATTCACAGACACTCAGAGAGAGAGAGAGAGAGAGAGAGAGAGAGAGAGAGAGAGAGAGAGAGAGAGAGAGAGAGAGAGAGAGAGAGAGAAATACGTATGTGCTTTGCATACAAAAATATACAACATACATTCATGAATATTAACATACACTCATGGAAGTGAATGAAAGAAGTAGAGATAAGAGGGCATATTGTACAATATAACAATTAACAGGCGGGGTTCGAACCTGCTGCCTCCAAGTTACGACAACGCCTCGATAAAGGAACGGTCAGTCATTCAATCAGCTTACGTGGATGCCTGCTTACCTACATAGCTAGCTACCTACTTACCTACCTACTTACCTACCTATCTACTCACCTACCTACCTACTTACCTATATACCTACCTACTTACCTAACTACCTACTTACCTACATACCTACCAACCTACCTGTTTGTGTGTCTGTCTGTCTGTGGTGGGTGAGTGTGTAGATGGGAGATGTATGTGTTAATGGGTGGGTGGGGGATATGTGGGTGTGAGTGGTTAAGAGATGAGTACATAAGTGGATGGCTGTGTATGGAGGATGAGTGTATGGGTGGGGATGTGTGTGTGTGGGTGGGAAGATGTGTGTGGTGGGTATATGTGAGTGGTGGGGAGTGTGTGGGTGGGGATCTGTGGTTAAGGGATGCTTGGTTAAGGTGACTGGGGGTGGGTGGGTGGATGATGTGTGGGTGGGTGAGTGTGTGTAGGTTGTGGGATGGGTGGGGGATGTGAATGTGTGTGAGTTCGGGATGTGTGGGTGGGTTGGGGGAGATTGTGTGGGTGGGGATGTGTGCATGTGGGGGAAATGAGGGTAGGTGCGGGTTTTGTGTGAGAAGGTGCGAAATGTGTGGGTTGGCGGGGATATGTGAGGGTGGAGATGCACGGTTGGATGATGTGCATTTGGCAGGCTGGTTGGGGGTATGTAGGTGTGCGGTGGTGTATATGTGTGTGGGTGAGTGTTGGTGGGTGGAGGATGTGTGTGTGGGTGGGGAGATGTGTGTAGGTGGGGGATGTGTGGATGGATGATGGGTGGTTGGGTGCATGTATGTGTGCCTGGGGGTGTGTTTGTGGGTGGGGATGTGTGTGGGGGGATGTGTGGTGAGTGGGAGATGTGTGTGTGGGTGGGGAGACGTGTGTAGGTGGGGGTGTGTCTGGGTGTGGGGGATAGGTGGATGGGTGCGGGCATGTATCTGTGCCTGGGTGTGTATGTGTGGTTGGGTGGGGGATGGGTGTGTGGTGGATGGGTGGGTGAGTGGGGGTGGTGTCTCATAACATGGTAATATGCATTGTTTATGTTTACAACATTCTTTTGACAAGGGTTTTTCCCTATGTGAATGTATTATGCACTATTGATGAAAGAAAGATGAGTGACTGGAAGGGCTGAATGTAAGACGGGCCTGCGTGCCCAATTTGTTATCCTTTGAAAATAAAGTTCGTTCGTTCATTCTGTCTGTCTGCCTGCTTGCTTGCCTGCCTGCCTGCCTGCCCGCCCACCCGCCTGCCTGCCTGCCTGCCTGCCTGCCTGTCTGTCTGTCTGTCTGTCTGTCTGTCTGTCTGTCTGTCTGTCTGTCTGTCTCTCTGTCTGTCTCTCTGTCTGTCTGTTTACTTACCTACCTGCGGGCCTGCTCCGTGGCAAAGAGATTACTGACGCGGTTCGTGATTCCACATACCCGCGTTCGAAACACAGCTGCGCGCGATCGGCAGCAGACAGCGTTGCGTTGTTTTTTTACGAAATGGTATGGGTGCCCACATACCCGCGTTCAAAGCACAGCTGCGCGCGATTTGGCAGCAGACAGGGTTGCGTTAGTTTTTTACGAAATGGTATGGGTGCCGGTCGTTCAGACAGCAATAGCAAACGACTGGACAATACTACTGCTAATGTTGACCGCAACGTCCTGTAAAGGATATGCAACTAACTTTTTAACCTACCTACCTTACTACCAGTCTGCCTGCCCGCCAGCCCGCCCGCCCGCCCGTCCGTCCATCCGTCCGTCTGTCTGTCTGTCTGTCTGTCTGTCTGTCTGTCTGTCTGTCTGTCTGTTCCTCTGGAGAAATCACCCAGTAGCACAAGTTACCGTTATGAAGGAAAAGGTGGGATCCTGCAGAAATGTCCGGGGAAATTATGAACCATCTGGTGATGATTCGGTTACAATTATCACTGACTTATGGATCTACGCATGTGCGTGTTTTGTATGTTGATTCACATAAACACTCACTCACTACTCACTCATTCACTCAGTCACAAACACACACACAGAGAGAGAGAGAGAGAGAGAGAGAGAGAGAGAGAGAGAGAGAGAGAGAGAGAGAGAGAGAGAGAGAGAAAGAGAGATAGAGAGAGAGGGAGATAGAGATAGGAAGAGAGAGAGTGAAAGAGATAGAACACGAAAAGGATCATTGAACCTTTATTACGTGTATCGAGGCGTCGTGGACATACGATGCTAACACCCATGATTTTATCAACCAACCGGAACTCGAGGGGCGATGGTGTCTATACCACACTGGTCGCTTTTATTTCTCAAGACATTTACTGGTACGCATCTTAATTTTAGGCTGTATCGCTGCACGCACGCACGCACGCGCGCGCGCGCGCGCGCACAGACATACCCACTGCTACGATGCTTGTCTCCTATAATGTCTTCTCTCTTCCAATCACGCTCGCTGTCTAAACAAAACATTGTAGCAGCTCAACGGGAGCCTTAACTTAAATGTCAACGATAATGATGGTATAAACGGGCTGGGGGGGGCAATCCACGTCCAATAAACTTAAATAGTAGTTGCTCGGTCGGCACAGGTTATAATAATAATTATTGACCATGCCCATAATGCTGGGAGGATTGGTCAAAATACATAATAATAATGATTACTGAGAATATATAATTTCAAACTGCCGAATCCCGAGGCTAACCCTATTTCACTAACTAAATGACAATGGAATTTGCTTGCGTGGCCATCGTTCTAATACCTATATTAACGTTTGTCCTAGGTTCCGTTGACCTATGTCTGGTATGACGCACATGACTTTTAATTGCTGATCGCTCCGGCCAGTTATGATGCGCTCAATTCTTTCATTTCTCCTGCGCCCTGCGTTTAATATGTCCTTGTCATCAAACTGTGCCTATTTCCTGACGTTGCCGAGTCTCATATGCGGTCCCTACCTTTCTAGCTATCGTTCTGAAAGTTCGGTGTTACATCAAACCGCGTCTTCAGAGGTTTCAAACTAATGTTAATGGCTAACCTTAGTTCTCATGACGTATCTATACTTTGATCATGCGCTCATGTGATTCTCTTTGTATCTGCCACAATTTTTCATCCGATTAATCATGACTGTAGACGCTACATGCAGTGTGGCCCCCCCCCTATTTTGAAGTGCAACATTTTAGTCAACGGTTGTCAACTATGAATTACGGTGAAACATACTGAGGTCATTTCTTATATAATAAATATATATATCTATATATATATATATATTATATATATATATGTGTGTGGTGTTGTGTGTGTGTGTTCCAACATACTTATAATTGTGCTAATATGATGGTATGGTCTGCTATTAATCACACACAAAATCTCATTAAAAATATTATTATATTACGGGCACGCACTTCTATCTATACCCCCGGTATACGTCGTGTAGCACCAGCCTATGGGAGGGCTGTGCTAACTAATCTATAAGCTTCATAAGGTCCCGCGTCCTCCCCATAGTAGTCCCTCATTTACCAATAAAGACAAGCATCCCCAACCAAAGCTATAAAACCCGATCGAGGAGACGTGTGTGATTAAATGGTACCATTCCCTCTGTATTAGTATTGGAGATATGGAATCTACATATATATCAATGACTTTTCTTTCAACTTGCTATCTTGTCATACGTGGTTACCACTTGACGTTTCCTTGTTTAAAACGAAATTCGCTAGGTGAAGTTTGCTGCCTTCGTAGCTGTAGTCCCAGTGGCATCATATGAGTTCTCTGGGCCTTTTTGTTTCTTTTAATTCTATCTATGAGATCCGAGGTCATATGCGTCTTTGCTTCTTTTCTATTCTGTTGACTTGGTTTTATAGTTCGCTATACCGTATGCCTATTAACGTGGATGGGTGTCAACAACAAAATTCTATAACCGTAATTGTTGCATTAAAATAAAATTAAATCTGCAATTGCTAACATTGTAATATCATATTGACAATCCGTAATGTAACATGCAATATTATACCACGTAAAAACCATATTTGTAGCCTAATCTTCTCCTATGATTGTGGGTGGTTTTGACTTTTGTCAACTTTAGCTCTGCTATTGGGTATATACACTTAGTTTGCCTCTTCAATAATACGTATGAGGTTAAATATTCAAAGTGTTAACCGCCATCAGAGTACCAGGAACACTTATGTGAATAAACCATTAAAGCCACAACTTAAAATATAAAAAAAATCAAGCATAATACATAACAACAATATAATAGTTACCGTAATATTATCTTAACCTGAAATACTGGAAAATCATCATGTATGCAATTTCAGAATACTCTTACTCAGTCATGCTATTCAATCCTTTTTATATAAGCATTTATGTTTAGTCTGCAATGTTCTGTGTATCTGTTGTTTTTGAAATGAAATCGGGTATTTATCATTGGACTGTGTTTTGCAATTAAAATTATCTCTACTATACCAAACAACAATCTCTGTCGTTATGTACTGACATTATATAACTTATATCCTTATGTACTATTATCACTTGTTCCATGATGCATGAATGGTCATCATCATCAAGTGCCGTGCCGGCTGGCGTAGGCGTTCATGGCTCTCCATAGATCTCGGTCTTTGGTTTTCTGGATCAACTCTGCTGCTGATATTCCTCCATGCCACCGTCTCAATCCATCCAGCATCACTCCTCTTGGTCTACCTCTGCCTCTTTTCCCCTCGATCTTTCCAGGTGTCACGATGTTCTCCAATGCCTCTCTTCTCATCACATGACCGAGGAAAGCTGTTTGTCTCTGTCTTATTGTTGTATATAATGTTCTAGTTTGATTAGCCTGTTTCAGGCAGTCGTCGTTAGTTACTCTGGCAGTCCAAGGAATTCGCAACATTCGTCTCAGGAACCACATCTCTGTTGCTTCTAATTTCTTCTTAATTTGTTCATTTACATTCCAAGATTCACTGCCATACAGCAAAACTGGTTCTACATAGCATTTCAGCCCTCTCTTTCTTACATTCAGTGATAGTGACTTATTGCATAAGATACTCTTCATTTTCTGAAATGCGGCTTTTGCCTGCCCTATTCTGCTCCTAATCTCTGTTGTACATCTTCCATCTGATGTTATAAATGCCACTAGGTATCTAAAATTATCAACTTGGTTAAGGATTTTCCCTTCTATTTCTATGTCACATGAATGGTAAGTGAATGATATGTTAAATGTATGACTGCCATGACCCTCTCATCGACGGTGTGAAGAGAGAACCATGACGTACAAATACAAATATGTGTTCGTGAAGTTGGAGTATGATAACGATTGTTGATGCTAAGTAAGTATGGTTCATGACATGAAGTTATCAAGGAAGTAACTAATATGTACACACAATATATTAGAGTCCGATATCTCGTAGTGAAGATGTCCGTAGGTGTTGCCCAACTATAACATCGACTTATATCACGATCGACTCGAACTTGAACAAAAGTCTGACATCACCATAACACAATACTCGGAGTAGTGTCGAGCTGAAAAGGTTTGAATGGCTTCACAAAGGTCCTCTATGCAATGTCACTATATCACATCACTCGGAGTAGTATCGAGCTGACAAGGTTCGAATGTCTTCATAATCGTCCTCAAAACAATCTGGCAATTAATCAAATTGGAAAAAAAAAATTTACCTATCTGACAACAATTATCCTAATTAATTAACATATATCAAATTGTTTGTCGTATACTACCTGCTTTCTGTTAGCGCCGAACGTTGGGCGGCGCTTACCAAATCCGACACCCCACATTGTGCCAACGGCTTCGGGCGGAAGAGCGCAATTGGGAGGGTACAAGCTTTACCCTGGTGCGAGGAAATGCAAGCTAAAGACAAAATATCAAGGCAGGGCAGACCAGACCCTAAGCCTTGGTTAGCGGCTGGTCTAGGATCGAAGCTCCGACAGGCGGACAGTTAGAGCATTGCTTTGATGATCCGGCAGCTTCTGCAGCTTGCCTTGTTCCAGATGTAGGGGTGTTACCTTTCCTCTGGAGTGAACTAGGCAGGCCGAGAGAGGGATCATGCTGCATGGGCAACACATGATCTCTATATTTTAGCCCAGGCTTTGTGCTATGGAGAGGCAATAACTCCTTCCCTGAACTTAACTGGTCTCGGAATCAAAGCGAGAGGCAACTGTTACGGGTTATAAGTCCCTGTCAATTGGCGTAGACATAGGGCGCCACGCGTTGCCTCTGACGGTGGGAGACACCTACAGGTGTCACTGATCAGCTACCGCCCGCCTCAAGCTGGGCATCCCCCGGTCAATTGGGTGCTGATCCGCCACAGCCTGCCTGCTTCAATGGGTGCTTGGGGCTAGGACAAAATCTGAATCGCAGGCTGTAAAACCAATGCTCCAGGTATAAACAAAAATAAAAATAGAAACCTCAAGCTACGGATTGCAACCTGGAACGTGAGAACCATGTGTCCAGGATTTTCCACTGACTTGACCAATATTGACGATGTGAGAAAAACGGCTGTGATTGATGCCGAACTCAATCGTCTTAACATTGATATTGCTGGCCTGCAGGAGACTCGCCTCGCTGAGGAAGGGTCACTCAGGGAAAACAATTACACCTTTTTTTTGGAAGGGTAGAGGGCAGGCAGAAAAAAGCAACATGGTGTGGGCTTTGCAGTGAAGAATTCGCTACTGGGAATGATTGAAATTCCAGCAGGAGGACATGAAAGACTATTATCCCTGCGCTTGGAAACCTCTTGTAAGTTTGCTGCCATTATTAATGCATATGCACCGAAACTCGATTCCTCTGATGACTATGTGAATGATTCATCTATGAGGAGTTAGACTCCGTGATCCCCCTCTGCTGTGTGTCCACCGTGACGAGGCAGAGGGGCTTGTGTGTTCCAATGACCCCAAGAGCTATGCCGACGGTAGCACAGCTACTGGTAGGGTCACCCATGTCGGACAGGTCAAGGGAGAGGGACCAGACCAAGTGACACACAAATCTGCTGCCTTGTAGGTAGCCTGAGGACAGTCAAAGGCTAGGGAATGCATCCCGATCAAATGCTTGTCGAAATCGGATGTACTGAGCCACAGGCTTGACAAAGCAGTGCAACGTAACTTAATTCATGATGTCACAAATCAAAATTAATCGTTATGGTGCTAATAACGCGAAGTCCCATCAGGCGGTGATAGTGCCGGGCCCCCTGCCTCGAGGGGGTCCACCCATGACTACTGGTGGTCACCTTCACTGTGCTGTGGAGTCAAGGCACAGAGGAGTAGGTTAAGAGCTATTGACCAAATACCAAGGACACTCAACATACTACAGTGGAATGCAGAAAGAGTTATAACAAGAAAGTCTCCCTAACACAGCGTCTTCATAAAGATAGAATAGATGTGGCATGCATTCAAGAGACACACCTCAATGCCAATCACAAACTCTCAGTCAGAGGATACCAGGACACAAAGGAGGAGTTCTAATACTTACACGAAATACAATACCTTGCAGCGAAGTATCTGTGATCTCTGACAACCAAACGGAAATTATAGGTGTTGATATAATGATAAAGGACGTCAAAATAAGAATTTACAATCTGTATAGCCCAGCAGATAAGGACCTCACACTATCAAACATGAAAATAACTGACACAAACTGCATTATTGTCGGAGACTTTAATAGCCGTTCAGAAAGATGGGGATACCCAGATACTGACAAAAGAGGAGATGAAGTGGAGGACTGGGAAATAGACGCAAATCTCTATCTACTCAACAAAGCGGGATGACACACCGAGCTTCTACTCCAGAAGATGGCTTACCACTTCTACTCCAGACTTAGCTTTCTGCACAGGAGACATCCTCCACAAAATCGATCGCCATGTGCTTGACCAATTAGCAGGTAGTGACCACAGACCAATCAAGCTTGTAATGAATATGGAGTATGTTCCACAGGAGCAAAAGCCTTTGCCCCGCTGGAATTACAAACGAGCAGATTGGGACAGATTTGCCATACTAACAGACAAATATTGTGAAAACATAAATACACGACATGGCAACATGAAGCAAATGGTGGAAAGTCTAAATAGAGCAATAATACAGGCAGCCACTGAGTCTATTCCAAGAGGAGCGAGGAAAAATTACAAACCATACTGGACTGAAGAACTACAAATTTTGGAGGACAAAGTTGAAGATGCCAGGAAGACAGCAGAGAGAGAGAACAAACATGTGAAGCGAACGTCTCTCTCAAAGCCATCTCAGCAAAATATAAAAGAACAGTAAATCAAACAACAAGAGATTGTTGGAGGGAAAAAACTGAAAACCTGAATTTTGATAGGGATGGAAACAAACTATGGAAACTAGTGAAAGCCATGAACAATGAAGGACCTAGAAACAAACAAATTACAATTAAACAAGGAAATGCCTTGCTTACATGAAAAAAGGCTGCAAATGCACTAATGGAACACTATGCAAGTGCAAACCACATTGATATTACAACCGAACAGAAGAAAACAACCAAAGACAAACATATACACCATAGAAATACAGAGACATACAGAAATACAGATATGATGGTAAATCTAACAATGGAAGAAATGGAACAGGCAATGAATACTCTAAAAAAGAAGAAATCACCAGGAAAGGATGGAATCACAAATGAAATGCTAATAGGACTAGGCACTAAGGCAAAAAAGAAACTACTAGCAGTCCTAAATTACAGCTGGAAGAGAGGAATAGTCCCAAAAAAAGGAAAACACCTGGAAGAACCAAATGGCTATCGACCTATCAGTCTACTTAGCTGTGTAGGAAAATTAATGGAACGCATTATCAATGGCAGGCTAACATGGCATCTGGAAGAAAACAAACTCTTAACACCACACCAAGCAGGATTCAGAAAGTACAGATCCACTGAAGATCAAATAACCTATATAGCTCAGGAAATAGAGGATGCCTTCCAAGAGAAAAAGCACACACTAGCGGTCTGGATAGATTTAGAAAAAGCATTTGATAAAGTATGGAAGGAAGGACTGAAAGTAAAACTGCAAAAAATGCATGTTTGTGGGAAAATGTACAAATGGATCAGCCACTACCTTGAGAACAGAACTGCCAGGACAAAAGTACAAGGACAAACCAGCAAAATGATGCTGTTGGAGCAAGGTGTCCCCCAAGGAGGAGTTCTTTCACCAACATTATTCCTAGCACATATAAATGACATCACGGAAAATTTTCTGTCCAGAGTACACACATCATCCTTTGCAGATGACCTAGCCATATGGACATCTGAAGAATATATTAGTACATCTAACAGCAGAATACAGCAAGCCCTATTAGCGCTAGAGGAGTGGTCAAAATCATGGCTAGTGAAGATAAGTGAGGAGAAAACAACATGCACAGTGTTCTCCCTCTCAAATAAAACTCAGCAACCTAAGCTGGTATTGAATGGAAAAATATTGCGCCATGAAGAAAATCCAAACTATCTAGGAGTCACCTTTGATCGTCGCCTGACATGGTGTCATATATTTTTGAAGGGAGTGGGAGATCACTGTAGTGCATGCCCCATCTCTAACAAAAGATGTAGAGCCCCATCCTCTTCTATCTTCAATAACCCCAGAATATGAACCTTGAGTTATCTGCAGGCCTCGTTTTGTTAAGTATTGTCTAGGAGATATAGATTATGGCCCTGGTAAGAATGGTAATTTACTAATTGGGAATCTGCCCCTTCTCCAATGATTCTTTAGCTCTGGAGCCCCCTTTTAGTTTATCAAATCTGAGGAAAGTCAGGAGAATTTTCTCAGCCTGATTTAGATGAAGAAAACATGGATGTTGAGCAGTTGATAGGTATAGAGTCTTTTATTTCCCCCTTTAGTAAGTCATTATGAGTTAATTTATCTTTTAACAATCAAACACATAATCAATCACATTAGATTTTGACAACATGATGCACAAAGAAGTTGTTGACAGATAGGTTTGAACTTGACAAATTAACAGAAGGTCAATTCATGTTAATCATTTATTGACTGGCCTGAGCCTTCTGGTCAGTACATACATCTCTATTGTGATTTACACAAAGTAATAGAACAGTTGCACATTGGACCATTGTCCCAGACAATCAATAACAAGCATCAATATATGAAATGTCAACAAGTGTGAAAACATAGTAAACATTTTGATGTTGTACATATTAAGTATGATAGTGGTGTCTCAACCATAACATATCAGTGTTCCTGTAATTGGGTGTGGGTTCTACCTATGAGAAAATGTAACCTGGTGACTGGAGGATTAGGTAAGCCAGGGTCCATTGACTGATGGATCCACTTCAGGTCTGCCCGTATAGCTCCACTGAAGGCCTCCCCATGCTCTGCTCATAGCGAAGTCATCCTCCCTCTCACTTGTGGTTCATCTCCTCTCTCGGCTTCCCTCTCTCAGGTCTGATTTAGGTGGTTAGTTTGCTGATGTGTTGGGTGGTTGTTGGTATGTAGCCACCAAGATCACTCGGATCCAGACTTTTGCCTTGTCCATTGAATTTTTGATCACACAATCTTCTCACATCCGTCCATGGAGCGAGTTCAGACAAAAGTGCGGGCTGATTAACATTTCTGATGAAATGGGGATATATGTTAATTATGCACTGGCGCGAAGGCGGGTCAGGTGGTTTTCTCATCCAATGATTTTCCGAGCTTGGTCTGATGAAATCCTTCCAAGAATCCACGTCATTTGTCACTTGTTCAGTTCCAGTTTCGATGTTAAGTTTTACGTCCCAATCTCCAATTGCGTTTGTGAAGTCAATTTCTTTTAATGTTGTTTCCTCTTTTTGCGGCATTTGTTGATAAGATGAATAATGTTGGCTGCGTTATGCCACACATGGAAAACACAGGCTGAGAAAAATCGAACAAGAGCAAGGCAAAGAATGGCAATCATGAAAAAGCTTGCTGGTACAACGTGGGGAGCAGATGAGAAAGTTCTCAAGAAGTTATATACTGGACGGGTGAGGCCAGTATTGGAATATGGCATTGCAGCTTGGGAAACAGCAGCTAAGTCAAACTTTAACAAAATAAGTAGAGTCCAAAATCAAGGAATGCGAATCATAACTGGAAGCCTGAAGACAAAGCCTATTAATGAACTAGAAAAGATCACTTGTTTACAACCAATGCAGGACAGAAGAGATAGCAGAGCCCAGCAACAAGCAGAAAAATTTAGAAGATTGACAGACCACCCTATGTATAAAAGGTTTCATGGTTTTGGAAAGGGAAGACTGAAGCGTAGCAACTTTGTAGAAACTGCAAAACGAAAGATTAGGGCAGATCCTATACTTAACATATCAACTGTCAAACCCATTTACAATGCACACAAGTTCCCAGCTTGGAGACAGCAGCAACTGCCTGAGATGATAGAAAACATTCCTGGTATTGAGAAAAAGAACACTCAGAATGAAACTGAAAGAAGAAAAATAACCCTAAACTACATAAAAGAACATTACCCAAGCAGCAATTGGACCCATGCATATACAGATGGATCAGCCAAAAGATTCAATAGAGAAATGGAGGAGGAGGAATTCTCCTAATTTAAAAAATGGAGTGAAAAAAAAGCACATTCAAGTGGCAACTGGACAATTTTCAAGTAACTTCAAAGCGGAGGTAGAGGCTCTGAAAACTGCAGCAGAAATGCTCTTGATGGAGGAAAATAAAGAGAAGCAAATAGCTATCTTCACAGATGCAAAGTCAGCTGTCTCAATACTGAAGAGCAATAACAGCACAGAACTAAGCTGACCTAAGAGCAGCACTCCATGGTCTATGCCAGAAATCCAAAAAAGTTGTAATACAGTGGATCCCATCACATTGCAGTATACCTGGAAACGAAGAGGCTGACAGACTGGCAAAAGAGGGCGGACGACTACCACAAGCCTGACATAGACATAACCTATAATGAGGCAAAGAGGTTGATAAAAAGCACTTATAGAACCAAATGGGAATCAGATCATGTAGGCCACCATAAGGATGATGCATATTACAAACTCGACCGAAGAGAACAAGTAGCAATCTTCAGACTCCGCACAGGACATAACAGGTTGAAATACCACTTGTTCAATAAACTAAAGATGGGAGATACCGATGAATGTAATTGTCGAACTGGAAAAATGACAGCAAAACATTTGCTGCAGGATTGCCCAATATATGCAGAACACAGAAAGATATTTTGGCCCACACCTGCTTCATTTTAGGACAAGCTGTATGGAGATATCAACAAGCTCAATTTGACCGCAGCTTACTTTAACTACATACAGGTTGACATTTAAAGGTGTATGAAGAAGTATTCAGACTGCCACACTTCATACCACAGGTATGTCGGTTACAAAAGCCTCCCAGAGGCATGAAATGGAATATTGCTTGGATAGCAAATCCATTACGTGGAAAGTCCGAATCAAAAGCTCACTGTGTGGGCTTCATAAAAGGTGGAAAAAGTGTCCTAGTGGCACAAAATGGAATATTGCTTGGCTAGCAAATCCATTACGTGGAAAGTCCGAATCAAAAGCTCACTGTGTGGGCTTCATAAAAGGTGGAAAAAGTGTCCTAGTGGCACGAAATGGAATATTGCTCGGATAGCAAATCCATTATGCGGAAAGTCCGAATCGAAAGCTCACTGTGTGGATGTCATCTGCACACTGCATTCTTCTGGTTTCCGGAAGAACAGCCTATGGTTAACGGAAGGCCCAATATACGGAAGTGAGGCTAAGCAGCCATGTGCAGGACGTGACGATTCCTTGGGTGAGCCCAGTACCAGAGCGCTGTGTGTTGGCTCTGCAATTATGGAAGCCTCCTTGGATGGCGGGGAATGCCCATGGTCTGCCCCTGCCTTCCCTTGAGGGCTTGACCAGGATGTCTTTGGCTGTTCTATATGGGCCAGCTAGGATGGGAGATAACACCACAACAGTGAGAGTCAAACGTCCTAAGAAACCCCCGGGAAGGTTAACCCGGTCAACAAAACCAGCAGAAGTCGGATGTGTCGGCCTAACGGCGCAAGAACGCAGCTCTGCTGTAAACAGGCACAACGCAATCACATCAGGAAAAAAAAACTCCGGATGAACGCAGAAGAAGAAGAAGAAGACTCCGTGATAAAGGCAGTTCCAAAATCTGACTACATTTATATGCTCGGTGATTTCAATGCTCGTGTGGGCAAGGACTCGAGTTCATGGCCAGTGTGCCTTGGAAAATACAACATCGGTCGCATGAATGAAAATGGGCAAAGGCTGCTGGAGCATTGCACCAGTAATGAACTATGCGTTACAAATTCCTTTTTTAAAAGCAAAAGAGATGCATAAGGTCACATGGAAACATCCAAGATCCGGCCATTGGCACCAGCTGGACTCCATCATCACACGGAGACAACATCTGAACCATATATCATTGACTCGAAGTTACCACAGTGCTGACTGTGATACGGATCATTCTTTGGTTGTTGCAAGGGTTAGACTGAGACCAAAGAGACTCTACACAGCTAAACACAAATCTAGCCCAGGATTAATATTATTAACACTCACGATCCTGAAAAGTGCTTTCAGTTTCAAAAGCAACTTGAAGACGCTTTCACTGATACACCAAAAAATTGTACAGTAAATGAAAAGTGGGGTCAAATTAAGGAAACTCTTTATAAAACTGCCATAGGGGTTTACGGCACTGTTGATCATAAGAGGCAGGACTGGTTTGCGGCAAACAGCGAGACTCTGCAGCCCTTGATTGATAAGAAGAAGAAAGCTCTCTTAAGAAACAAGGAAAGACCAACGCGTAACACTCTGAGTGAGCTAAGGCAAGCTAGGAAGGATGTGCAAAAGGCTGCCAAGCATTGTGCAGATGATTATTGGATCAAGTTATGTGAGTCCATTCAAATCGCAAGTGATAAGGGAAAAATAAGAAGCATGTATGAAGGAATAAAGAAAGCCTGTGGTCCAATGATCAAAAGAAGTGCACCATTGAAAACCTTGACTGGAGAAATCATCACTGATAAGAAACAGCAGATGGATAGATGGGTAAGCACTATTTGGAGCTTTACTCAAATGAGACCAAACTAGCGGATGATGCCCTCAACGCCATAGAGGCTCTACCAACTCCTGACCACCTGAACACACTTCCCACCATAACAGAAGTTAAGTGTGCTATAAATGAACTTGCATCTGGCAAGGCTCCAGGTAAGGATGGGATTCGAATAGAGGTTATCAGGAGTGGGCAAGACACACTCACTCTACAGATCCACCAGCTAATAGAGCTATGCTGGCGAGAAGGACAAGTCCCACAGGATTTCAAAGATTCAAGCATCATAACACTGTACAAGAACAAGGGCGATCGGAGCGACTGCAACAACTATAGGGGTATCTCACTACTGTGTATTGTTGGAAAAACATTTGCCAGAATTGTTCTGCGCAGACTTCAAGTCCTAGGAGATCAAGTCTACCCCGAATCACAGTGTGGCTTTCGACAGAACCGGTCTACCAATGATATGATATTCTCATTGCGACAAATGCAAGAAAAATGCCGTGAACAGAATCAACCACTGTTTATTGCCTTCATCGACCTCACAAAGGCATTTGATTTGGTCAGTCGTGAGGGTCTGTTCAAGGCACTAAAGAAAATTGGCTGCCCACCAAACCTTCTGTCCATTGTGGAATCGTTCCACACAGGCATGAAGGGTATAATCAGGTTTGATGGTGCAACTTCTGAAGAGTTTGAAATCAAGAGTGGAGTTAAGCAAGGTTGTGTACTAGCTACCACCCTCTTTGGAATATACTTTTCACTTCTACTGAAATATGCCTTTCGTGATCAGGATGGTGGTATATACATTCACTCACGCTCAGATGGCGGCCTTACAATGCTCAGAGATTGAAGGCCAAGACCAAAATTAGGAGGGTACTGATCAGAGAGTTGCTTTTTGCAGATGATGCTGCAGTTACGACCAACTCTGAGGAAGAATTGCAATGTCTACTATCTGCATTCTCCCATGCTTGTTCTGAATTTGGTTTAACAATTAGCAAAAAGAAGACACAGATTATGTCACAAGGTGCACATGGGGTACCATCAATCTTTATTGACGACGCCGAACTAGAGATGGTAGACCATTTTACATATCTAGGATCAGTGGTAAATAGCAAATTATCCCTAGATCAGGAAATCAACATCCGGATTGGTAAGGCAGCAACAACAATGAACAGGTTAAGAAAAAGAGTCTGGGAGAACAGGAAGCTTACTGCCAAAACAAAAGTCCTTGTCTATCAAGCCTGTGTCCTTAGTACTCTTCTTTATGGCAGTGAAACCTGGACAACTTACTCACACCAAGAGAAACATTTAAACAGCTTTCATATGCGGTGTCTGCGAAGAATTCTTGGTATTAAGTGGCAAGACAAAATCACAAATACTGAAGTATTGGAAAGATCAGGTTGTGTGACAGTTTATTCCATGCTCAGTCTTCGTAGACTTAGATGGATAGGACATCTTAGGAGGATGGATGATGGTAGAATACCAAAGGACATCTTTTTTGGTGAATTACAGATGGGTAAGAATCTCAGGGTCGGCCTCTACTACGATACAAAGATGTGTGTAAGCGGGACATGATTGATAGAGGCATTGATAATGCACAGTGGGAGCAAGTCGCCGCTGAACGTGTTGCATGGAAGGCAAACATCAGAAATGGAATAAAGACAAAGGAGAAAATTATTGCAGATAAGTCACACACCGAGCGTTTGAGACGTAAGATGGTGCATGATGGTGGAAATGACCACGTGTTCACATGCACCCACTGTGAACGGACATTTACATCGCAAATTGGCCTTATCAGTCACATTCGCTACCGCCATAGGTAAAAGTTATTATGCCTTTTTAAAGCACAAACTATCGTCTGTCAAGACGGCAAGGTGCCAATGAGAATGAGTGATATTTGAATAGTTCTATAGGGTGTTCTGAAGTGGAAATATTATTCAGAATGCTGTGGTACTCAATATTAACATATATGCTTGCAGACTTTAACATGAAATATGATATGTGTATAGATTTCTATAGTCTACTGAGAAGATCAGCCAGGTTATTATCTTTACTCGGTATGTGACAGATATCAAAATCATAATCTTGCAAGAGAAGAGACCATCTGTGTATTCTGGAGTTTTTTAGGACGTCCATCTTTAAAGACCTGTAAAGGCTTATTGTCAGAAAGAACAAGGAATTTCTTCCCTAGCAAATATTTAGAAAACTTATTGACGCTTTCTATCAGAGCTAAAGCTTCAAGTTCAGTGACGACATATTTCTTTTGAGTGTCTGATAGTTTCCTGCTAAAGTTTAGAACAGGATGTAATTTACCATCATGAATTTGCAACAGAATCGCAGAAATTGCATAGAAGCTAGCATCAGTCTGAACAATGAAGTCTTTTGAGATGTCAGGTAGTTTCAGAATTGGACAATTACTAAAAAGATTCTTAATTTGTTGTAGAAGTTCATCATGTTTCTCAGTCCACTTAATTTTAGCGGGTTGACCTTTTTTCAATAGTTCTGAAAAAGTTGCTGTCATGTCCGCGAAATTAGGAATAAACTTTTGGTAGTAATTTATGAGTCCTAACACACTTATAACTTTCGTCTTAGTGGTAGTAGTTTTAAAATTTTAGAATTGTGAAAACCAAAATGAGGTTTGTCTTGCAGCTCATTTCTTATTAACGGACTAGGATAATGGAGAATGGAATAAAATTTTAAATTTCTTAAACATTACTCTTTCTTGAATCTGTGGTGTGTCTTTTCTGAATGTATGAATTCATATTCCTTTTTTAAAACTTTGTTGACTTGAACAATGTTATAGCCTTCAGTGGTGTATATACTGTATACCATACATGTTGTGGTGAAGTTAATCTGGTTTATCTCAAGTAGATACAAGTGACCTCATCTGGCAGAGGACTGACGAGGACAAGGGCAAAGCCCTCTTTGAACGCTACCTTGAGCAAAGCAACCAGACAGACATGGGAGGCCGAAATCTGGCCAAGGAGGTCACCTCAGACAGATGCAAGGCCCAGAACACTTCGGATGAAGACACAGTGACAGTGAAAGAAATCAAGGCTGTGCTTCGACGATCAAAAAACAGTGCTCCAGGTCCTGATGGCATAAGATACGACGACATAAATAGGTGTACCGACAATGAGCTAGAGAAACTAGCAGACATGTACAACAACAGTATAGGGAGTGCTAGCATCAAGGAGGAATGGTTACACAGCTATCTGATTCCCTTGCCGAAGCCTGACAAAGACCACAAAAAAATTCAGGGATATCGAATTATAACCATGCAGAATACAATAGGCAAGCTGCTGGAGAAGGTAATTGCCAGGAAAATATCAAGCCAACTAGAGAGGCAAGGTGTTTTCCCACCCACCCTGGGTGGGTACCGTCCAAAGAGAGAAACCTGGACCAATGCAGCAGTCTTTGCCCAGGATGTCTATGAAGGTTTCCACTCAGGCACTGAAACCGTTGCTGCAGCGATTGATCTTGAGGACGCATACAACAGAGTACCACTGGATATTTTAATGTTTCAGCTTCTCGAACTAAACGAAAATCCATTCCTCCTTAGTTGGATCGCTGTAGCCTTCTTCCAACGCAAAGTAGTTTTTAGATGTGGCAGTTGGACTTCGGAACCAACAACAATATATCCTGGCCTACCACAGGGATCACCATTATCTCCGGTACTGTTCAACGCCTACACAGTGAGAATCACCAGTGAGCAGATCACTGGACCTGGCAGGACATTGTCATATGCCGATGATGTTTTAGTGTATCGTCAGGGGAAGGATAGAGAGGAGGTTGCTGTGGAACTACAAACCGAACTCAATCGCATAAGTACTTGGTGTGATGAAGCTGGGGCAATGGTCAACCCAACAAAGGCAACAGTGACTTGGTTCTCGTTGAATAATCATATTGTCAACACTCCAACACCAACTGTGACGCTGTGTTCAGAGACAGTGGAAAGAACGCAGGCAATGAATTACCTGGGGATACGGTTTGATCGAAGCCTTGCTTATAATGTGCACATAGACCAGGTGATAACAAAGGCCAAGCGGGGTTTGGCAGCGATGCGGGTGATGGCGGCAGCAAACTGTGAGCAGCGCCATCTATGTCTTCTGTACGAGGGGTTGGTCATGTCTGTTTTGGAGTATGCAATGGCAATCCTGACTCTCAGCCATAAGCAGATAGAAAGGATGGAAAGGATACAGAATGAAGCTATGCGCATTATTCTTGGATGTACAAGAGATACAGCATGCAGGGCGATGCGCTACCTTCTTGGTTTTCCAACCATTGAAGAGAGAATACAAGGTTGCAGAGCACGCGCCTACCTCAGAATTAACGCAAACACACAACATCCACTGCACAGTGAAATTAGGAAGGTGAAGGGCAGCAGGTTAAAAAGAGGACGGTCGTGGATGAGTCAAGCCGAAGACATTCTTCAACAGGTGTGTTCACTTGAGGACTTAGAACCTGGCGAGGAGTGGGTGCGAGTGCCAACAGACTTCTGCACATCCTTTTCAGTTTGCATCCAACTAGATAGAAAATGCAGACAAGAAAATCCGGCTGCTGTTGAGGCTGAAGTACAAGCGTTGATTTTCGAGAATTCGCTAGACGGTGACGCGGTCATCTACACAGATGGGTCGGTCGTCCGACACGTGAGAAGCTCATGGGCCTTTACAGCTCGGGCCGGAGGGAGAATTGTGAAGGAGGACTCTGGTGCTTTCACTGAAACCACAAGTAGCCTGACCATGGAAGTCATGGCAGTAAGTAAAGCAATAACATGGCTCGAGACACAGACATTCACTAGGGCATGTTTCCTTAGCGACTCAATGAACATGATCAAGAGGATAGAGGAGGGGTCGATCCGAAGAGAATGGTTGCTGCCTCTGGAGCGGTCTCGACTGGCAAAGATTAGTTTCATCTTCGTGCCAGGGCATGCGGGAGTACAAGGAAATGAGCGGGCTGACAAGCTCGCAGGTGAGGCTACTGTGGAGGGCGGAAGCGCCATGGACCAGGCCGACATTCTGAATGCTCTACGAGAAGTAAGACTGTTGCGAGAACCAAGTGATGACTGTGAATCTACAACCATGGCCAGACTGCGAGAGCAGCAAATTAAAAGAGGGGTGGCCAAACAAGAACACTACGCAGGAAGCCAAAGAAGATTTATAAACCAACACAGAACTGGCGTCGTTAGCCACTACACGTTGCGGGATTTGCTGAGGAGGGGATCCGAGCACTTATGGACTGAATGGTTCGATGTGCAGTGAAGATGATCTGTCGACTAACTAACTAACTAACTAACTAACTAATTAACTAACTAGATACAAGTTAGGTAAGCAAGGTAAGGAGAGATAAGTGTAGATTGTTTTCTGTAATGTCCTCTCCATTTTCTCAACCATTTTGTAACAGATTTCTTGATTTGTGCGCAGATGTTTGTAACAGTCCAATCATCATGGGTGAGAATTAGTTTAATGAGTATCATCACATGAAAAATAAATATGTTTATGATGTTCCACTGCCATTGTTCTGTGAACTGTATATGTTGTTTGTAAAAATTAGATGTACTTATGGGTGGTGTTATAACTTCTATTCTGTCTTTATGTGGTCTTATGATGTCGACCGCTATTTTTTTGGAACGGTCGAGATGCCAAATCATTTTTTTGAACTTGTGCCTAAGGATGTTTACCTTTTCGGTGTCGTCCTTTGGCATAGTTCGCATGATCGGACATGTCCACAAATACCCTTCGAATAGCCAGGCCAGTAGAATTGTGCCATAATTCTTTGTGTAGTTCTGGCTATCCCCATGTGACCTGCAAATGGGGAGTCATGTGCAAGTTTCAGTACCTCGCTGCATATTTACTAGGTAGCACTGTTTGGAAGAGTAGTGTTGTTCCCTTCCTGTATTGCCTGGTGAGTATTTTGTTATTTAACATAAATTTCAATGTACCCTGTTTCGCTTGTTTGGCTGGTTTGTGTATGTTCTTAAAACATGTTTGTAATGTGGGGTCTTGTTTTTGTTCTGTGGCTAAGTCTTTCGTCAGTAATAAAGGGTTTTGTGTAACTGTCTTTCAAAGTATGTTGTGATGTCGAGTGACTATTTTCTTCTTCTTTTAGCTTTCTAACTTGGGCTCTCGTGAGTGCATTAGTTGGTATGTATTTGATCTCCCAGTTGATTGCTTCTTCATGGGTACAATCTCTTACATTTGGAATGTTCCCAATCAACAGACCAGCACACGGGTTAGGTAAAACTGCTGCTCGCACTCTACCTTCAAAGTAAGGGGATTTTATTGTGACATAAGCAATCTTGTATCTCTCTAGAGTACCGCCAAAAGTTCTACACGCAACACTCTTGCCTGTGTAGTCTTTTGTCCTTCACAAGCTTTCGGTCAACCCCAATAATGGACGCGCCTGTGTCTCTGACACAAGTGGTTGGCGATCCATTGACCCATGCTTGATGGACTTTCAGGGTACCATTCTGGATGTTGACTGCATTGGCCTCTTGTATTGGGACATTATGGCCACATGCCAGGTTACCGTCTTCATGGAATTCTTTGCACACGTTACATGGTCTGTCGTTGGGGAATGTCTCTAATATGGCTGCATGAGTGTCTTCAAATTCGTCTGTTTCACTACTAGTGAATATGTATGCTGCACTGGCTTCTTTCCATGTCTTTCTAATCCTACAATCTTTCGAGACATGCCCATAAGAGTTACAAAACAAAGCATTTAACGCTATTTTTGTAAGAAGCATACTTACTGGCCTTCTTAGATGTTAGGTTCTTGAGGTAAGAAGTCGTAAGAGGGGTTCTTGTCGCACATCTCAAGTGAATCATGTTGTAATTTACAATGTGGACATTGCATGAAGTAACCCTTTCTAGGTCTTTCTGGTTCTCTGTGTGTGTTGCCTCTCATGTGGTATGGTCTTCTGCCTCTGTACTGCTGACCATATTGTGAGAATCTGTTCGATCTACCTTGGTATCTTTGATTCGGTACTCTAGCACTTGCTCCTATAACTAACTCCGGTTGAGCTCCTTCAGCAAACACATCCCTATGGGCGTTGTAATATGCTTCCCCCTTGGCTTCCATCTCCGGGACTGATGTACACTTGTTCTCCACCAGAAATGTAGACATCGTTTCTGGCACTGAAGAAAGCAACTTGTCTCTCAGCATGAGATCACGGAGTTTCTCAAAATCTGAACCCACAGTCAGCTGATTTCAGCCACTTGTCAAACAGAGAAGATGTTTCTGAGACGTAGTCTAGGAACGTCTGGTTTGCCTTTGGTGCCAGTGTTTTAAATTTCGTTCGTAAACCAGCTTGATCCAACGAAAAATGTGCCAAAACACGGTCTCTAATATATGTGTAGTTGGTGCGTAGGCTCTCAGGTATCAACTCTACGACCTTAAAAGGTTCCAAACTCAAATACGGTGAAATAGTATTGGCCACTCTTCGGTTGGAACTTTGTAATATTTCATTAACACCTCAAAATTAATTATCCATGCTGAAATGGAATCACGATGTGTGAAGTTCCTGATCAGACCCTGGTATCGTTTAATGGAGTCTACTGATTTCGCTTGCAATTTCGCTTGAGCTATCTTGGCTTCCTTGTCCATCTAAAGAGTCTTGACTTTTAAATTCCCTTCTAATTCTTTGTCCTTCATTACCACCTCGACCGCTAGTTTCTCTTTCTCAAATGCAGACTTCTCCCTTTCTGCTGCCAGTTTTTCTCTTTATATAGCTGCTTATCGTTCTCTCGCCTCTTTATCGCGAGCTGCTTGCGATAATTTACCCTGCTCGTGGTTGTTATGCTTATATATTATCGAATGCGCCTGTTCAGTTCACAACGAAACGTTATGAAGTTCCCATATCCCAGCCTTGTCGACCAAACAGAGTGTGCAAGACTCCATGTTGTTACAACTGTTTAGTAGTATTGTGTTGAAATTAGATTTTTTCAAATAACATTTTACTGTTGAAGCCTATAAACATGAGTGTGGAAAATCTAAAATCAAACAATGGTAAAAAGCGAAAATGTGAAGATGTTGCTTGTTTTGAATTCAACGAAGATTGGACGGATAAATTTATGTTTATGCCTAGCCGTAGTGGTAAACCTGTTTGCTTAAGCTGCGGATTTTGTGTTTCTGTTACAAAAAAAAAAAAAAAAAAAAAAAAAAAAAAGACTTAATCGGAACGACACTTCACGACCACACATTCAGACATAAATGTCCAATATCCGATCAATTCGGAGTTAAGAAAAGATTTCATAGAGAAAGTTCTCTGACCGGGCAGCAGTCTTTTTCACCAAGGCTAACGAACAGAGCAAGAGTGCTGTTTTTGCGTCGTACGAAGTGGCTCTTCTGTTGGCTCGCAAAAAGATGTCTTTCACCGATGCAGAAGAAATAATCAAGCTTTCCCTTAAAATTGCTGCTAGAATGCTTGGCGATTAAAAATGTGGAACAAAATTTTATCAGATTCCTTTGTCTAATAATACTATCGCTAGGCGAGTTGTAGAATTAGCCAACGATGTTAATCGTCAAGTAGCAGCACCTATCAAAAATTGTATATGTTTTCATTGGCAATAGATGAATCCACTGACATTTCTGACGCAGCTCAGGTCGCAGTTGTTGTTCGAGCAATAAAAGATAATTTTTAAAGTTATTGAAGAACTTCTAAGACTTGAGTCGATGCATCTAACTACCAAAGGGGCTGATCTGTTTGAAACTCTGAAGTTTTGTGTAGAGAAAAACAACATAGAATGGACCAAATTGGACAGTGTATGCACCGACGGTGCTTCGGCTTTGGCGGGTAAAAAGTATGAATGTCCAGCATTTTGGAACAGTTTCTTGGCCCCACTATATTAAAATATCATTTTATCATTCACCAAGAAGCACTGTTTGGAAAGACATTAAATCTGAAACATGTGTGAACAAAGTGCAAAGTAAGGCGCTGAACAGGCGTTAGTTCAGATAGTTTCTATCAAACCTGAACGGGGAATATGGTGAGCTACTGTTACACTGTGATGTCAGGTGGCTATCTAAAGGGAAAGTTCTGTCCCGTTTCTGGGCACTGAAAAATAGTGTCTATTTGTTTCTGTCTGGGAAAAAAATGCATTGCCTATAGAACGGGAATGTCTACTGAACTATGACTGGCTTAATGACCTGGTATTTTTGGTGGACATCACGTTTAATTTAAGCTCTTTAAATGCCTGAATCCAGGAAGAAGAAAAAAAACTATTCACAAATTTGTGCGATGACATTTCTTCATTTAAAATGAGACTACGACTGTTTATCGGACATCTAACTGAAGGAACTTTAGAGGCGTTTCCAACTTGTGGTGGAAAAGAAATGTGTACTTGTTACAGTACAAAGTAAAAAAGTTGAAAGTCTTCTGGATATCTTTCAGTCGAGATTTCAAGAGCTCACAATATAGGAGGATAATGTTGCCCTCTTTATAAATCCGTTCGCATTTCCTATTGCCAAGCTCTGTCAATTACAGCAAAACCTTTAGCACGAAGTAATTGATTTGAAATGCAATTCTGCACTGAGATGTAAATTTCTGGATGATTTCATATGATTTCATTCTTTCGACTATTGTCTGTTGAAAAATTTGAACACTTGCATTCATTCACCCAGAGATACATTTGTCGTTTTGGTTCGACTTACAGATGCGAGCAGTCATTTTCCCCAATGGCCGTTATAAAAACGCAACGTTTCAGACTCACCGACAGTAACCTAGTTGCGCTTATGACTTAGGGCAGGACATATTTTTGCCAGACATTGATTAACTAGCATCTGAACTTAAATAACTGGTTATGAAGAACAGTTATAATTATAAATTAATTACATTGATAGCGATTTTCAAAACTGATTAAAAATTTATTGTTAAATGAAATTTTGATTGTAAACCAAAAAATGACCGCAATGTAGTACTGAATCTGACTGCCTTTAAAGTTTGATAATTTTGTTGACCACAGTTAAGAAAGGTAAGAATGATATAGCACGATTGTTATAATTGTATAACGTTGTGGCCCGCTTAACTACCGAAAATAGTAGATATGGCCCTCTACTTGAAAAGCTTGGGAACCACTGATCTATATAAATATGTTGTTACCCGTCGAGTACCCATTAGTCTATATAAATATGGGGTCACCTATCGAGTGCCTATTGTTGTATATAAATATGAAGTCACCTATCGAATGCTGATTGGTCTAATTAAATATGGGGGTCACCTATCGTGTGCCGATTGGTCTATATAAATATGGGGTCATATATCGAATATAAATTGGTCTATATAAATATAGAGTCACATATCGAGTACGGATTGGTCTATATGAATATGGAGTCACATATCGAGTACTGATTGGTCTATATACATGTGGAGTCACTTATCGAGAACCGATCGGTTTATATAGATATGGAGTCATATATCGAGTAATGATTGCCCGCAGAAGTCGGATGTGTCGGCCTAACGGCGCAAGAACGCAGCTCTGCTGTAAACAGGCACAACGCAGTCACATCCGAAAAAAAAAATCCGGATGAACGAAGAAGAAGAAGAAGAGTACTGATTGATCTATATAAATATGGGGTCACATATCGAGTACTGATTGGTCTATATAAATATGGAGTCACTTATAAAGTACCGATCGGTCTATATAAATATGGAGTCACATATAGAATACCGATTAGTGTATATAAATATGGCGTTATCCATCGAGTGCCATTGGTCTATATAAATATGGGGTCACCTATCGAGTGCCGATTGATCTATATAAATATAGAGTCGCCTGTCCAGTGGCGATTGGTCTATATAAATACGGGGTCACCTATCGAGTGCCGATTGTCTATAAAAAATGGGATCACCTATCTAGTACCGATTGATCCTCGTATATAAATATGGGGCCAGCCCAACATGACCATTACACCCCAAGGCGTGGAAAGAGCACCTTGCTTTTCAGTCTTTTCTATTGCATTTGTAAAAAAAATATTTCTCTTAATTCTACCGGTACTGCTGTAGTATCGACACTCAATGTAAACTAACCAGCATATTTTTCCATTCATTGGTTGGTTTTTGTGATCCTCTGAAAGACTATGAGATTTAACTCTTAAATCAGATTTATCGGCGATAGGGACATCTCAGCTTTGAAAAGACAGTCTATTTGAGTCAGGCTGGTTTATAGACTCCCCTCCCCCCATCTCGACCAGTACCGAAGTACCATCTTCATGCGGATTGTGTTGCAGAGCTCATCTTCCCTTCTCCAAGCTCAGAACAACCGGAGTGATCCTCTTCTTCTTTCGCTCGCTATATTCCATAGCATGATAGTGTGGCTATATAACAGCAATTTGGAACTTAACTGGAGTGCAGCTTTTCACTTCTGTGGAAAAACATATTAGGATGTAATCAGATCATGATTAAACACAGCACATGCAGACTGACCGAGATTAGGTCTAGGTCTTTAGTGTTTCCCCCACAGGTGTGAGGTGTTTCGTCGTCAACAGACTTCAACACAATGCCCAGATGGAATTTCCTAGTGTAGTGATCTATTTGCCGGTGCTCATTTTGTGTAAACCGCATTTGTAAAAAATAAATTACCTGTACTCGCAGGTTGACCCAGCCGAAATTGGATACCTGTAAATGACTTGAGAAGTAAAGGCGGCCGGCGTGATATTAACCACACAATCCTCAAGTACTAAATGGTCAATAGAAATATAGATCTAGCACCATATACCCAATGCATGTCAAGGCGGAAAGGGTTCCTTAATGTTACGTACTTTTCATGTTATATAAATAAACCTTGGCATTAACCTTGCCAGGACAGCAATGCAAGGATCTGCAGTGGTAGAAGCCTTTGTCGTAATACGACTAATTCATGCACTTTCCCGACCTGTATCTTTGCTGTGAAATGAATAATTCAGACCTTTTCTGGCACATGTCCTTGTTTGTAACATTACTAAAGCACCCCTTTCATGACACACGTGCTTACCGTAATATTACAAATAAGTGTTTTCGTCGCATATGTCTTTTTCATAACATGACGAATTCAGCCATTTCCAGACTCTTGTCTTGTAGTAACATGACTAAATTCGTGTTCTCCTGGCATTCGTCTTTTTCGTAACATGACGAATTCAGTCATTTCCAGACTCTTGTCTTGTAGTAACATGACTAAATTCGTGTTCTCCTGGCATACGTCTTTTTCGTAACATGACGAATGTCAGCTCTTTCGTGACACATACCTTGCATTAAAATGATTGATTCAGGCCTTTTGTCCAAACTTCAGGCACCACTAAGTTAGATAGGTAATCAATTGCTTGGGGAACCCAGCATTAAACAGGATGAGAGAACAAGTCGCATAAATTTATAGAAGGAAGGGACATAAATGAAGACAAGATGACACAATAGGCAATATAGCCTACCCATTGACAACTGAAATCTCACCAGGGTTCGAACATGCCATCTTCAAATTCTGACACCGCCTCGCCGAAGAAACTAGCGAAACATATATGTGTAGGAGCCCAGGTCAAATAAAATAACGCCTCGATGGGGATTCGAATGCATGATCACCAAGCCAGCAGGTAAACGTATCAGCCACTGCGCTACCGAGGCGTCCAAAATCCGGTCTACGGGACATGCCTTGCATCTACCGTGGTAGGGTGACTGTCGGTGCGTCAATATTTTACAGGGAAAAATCTATCTAACAGATTAATCAAGGGGACAGCGATATTTGCTCTCTGCAGCCAATGGGTTCAGCGGGTGACAGGGAGGGGAGATATTAGTAGACAGGGAAAACACGTGAGAATAAGATTTCATTTAAGCACCATCCCCTACCCACCCCCCTCCATACACACAGACACACACACACACACACACACACACACACACACACGCACACACACACACACACACACGTGTATATATATAATCAGGACTAAAGTGGGGGTTAAAGCAGCACTAGATTTTATTAGAAAGCAGCAAGTCAAATGGTTTGGCCATGCAAGTAGGTTACCAGTCAACAGAATATCACAACAAGCAATGATGTACAGACCAGATGGAATCAGAGGAAGAGGTCGACCACGTAAACGTTGGACGGAGAGAATAGCAGAGTCCATGGGAATATCGATATATGAAGCCCATAACCGGGCACTCTCACGATGTTTATACTTCACCTCGACACCGCAAGGTACAAGAGGAACATGATGAGATGAGATCACACACACACACACACACACACACACACACACACACACACACACAGAGCGCGACAGATAGGGAGAGAAGGAGAGAGAGAGAGAGAGAGAGAGAGAGAGAGAGAGAGAGAGAGAGAGAGAGAGAGAGAGAGAGAGAGAGGAGAGAGAGAGAATTCTGATTTATCTTTAGCTTGTACTGCCAAATCATCAGGTGTTAATTCCTTCTGTATAGGCATCAAGACTCCAAACCGATTCTTCACTTCTACTTTGTATGCATTTGGTATTTTTGTGAGATCAAAACGAAGTGGCCTTGGTCCTCGGGTAAGCTTTTTGAGCTTTACTTTCACATCTGCTTCTAATAACTTATGATCTGTATCACAGTCTGCACTTCGTAAGGTTTTTAGCGATGTTATGCTTGAGCTCTATCTTCTTTGTATTAAAATATAACTACTGTCCGGGAACTTCCACGTGAAGAGTCTTCTTTGGAGTTGTTTGGAACGTGTGTTGACTATCGTTAACTCATTTTCTGTGCAAAATTTAATTAATTTGTCATCTGCATCATTTCTTTATGCCAATCCAAATTTTCCCAAAACGTGTATCTCTTGTTCAGCTCTTTCTGTACCAACTTTTGCATTAAAATTTTCCATTATTATTGTTATGTCAGTATGATCAATATTATGTAACGTGTCTTGCAGTGTGCTGTAAAAATCTTAAATTTCGTCTTCCTCTGCTGTTGAAGTAGGGGCATAAATCTGTATGAGAGTTATGTTTTGGATGGCCTTTACGTCTGACAGTGAGGATTCTATCACTAACCGGGTTATACCCAATTAAAGCTTTTGTAGTTTTTTTCTTTTTATCTAAACAATGTGTCACTTCACTCTGGCCTCCGACATCTCTACCAGAATATATGAGCAGACTTTCATTTTCAGTTGTAAAATGTCCCTTGCCTCTCCAGCGATGTTCACTAATCCTTAAAATGTTAATATTTAACCTCTCAATGCTTTCCCTCATACAGACTTCTCACATTCCACGTTCCTAGTCTCACTCTCATCATTAGTCTGAAATATGAGGTTTTCTTGGTAACACCTGCAGGAATAACTCCGTCATCACGATTACTATAGCTATACGATTATAATAGCTATCTCTGGCGCTAGACTACTAGATAGGACTGTCACTGTCTGTTCCATTTTCTGACTACATAGTACCTTGGCGGTTAGCGGTAGCGGGGTATCCCCTATCAAAGGAGACGTAAGACGCCCCCTTTCCTCCGCTAGCCTACGGGACACCCTTGGGCAAAGTGGATTGATTGATTGATCGATTGATTGATTTAGGAACCGACATCACAGCATTTGGGGCATTCCCATAAGCGCTTCGTCCCCATCCTCAGCAGCCAACGAAGAGTTCCAACACCAATAGTACCAATAGCAATCTGATTATATTTCCGTCTCGCCTTTCCTCTGAGCGTCGAGCGTCGGCCAGATCCCCTCGTCACTCCTCGCTGTCTCATTCTTGCCAGACCATGGTGATCCATTTGCTCCTCCGAGGTGTACACGTGCTCCCACAAGGCCGCAATCACGTCTGCCTTGTCATGCATCAACACTCCACCAAGTTTTGCAGAGCCAGCCAATCTGTCGGCCTGTTCATTCCCCAGCACACCGGCATGCCCTGGAGAAAAGATCCAGGCGATGCTTGCCACCCGTGACCTCCGAAACGAAGCAAGCCACTCTGCCCGAAGCATGCCTGGCCTCACCTTCCTCAGCATGCTTTCTGAGTCAGTTACAATCACGATGTGTGTGTGTGTGTGTGTGTGTGTGTGTGTGTGTGTGTGTGTGTGTGTGTGCGTGTGTGTGTCGTATTCTCGATACGGCGGAAAGCTGCACTGACCGCCTCCACCTCCATTCTTAAGCTAGATGTTGTGGTATCATATTCCAGGCTCTCATGCACCAAACGTCGACCATTAGCTTTTGCTAAGAACCCCCAGGCACTTCTTCTATCTCTCAACACCGACTCATCTGTGTAGATAATCACATCATCCGAGCGAGCTTTATCCTGAATTAGTTGTTGGATTTCAACTTCCGTGGCCCCTGCTGGCCACTCCCTGCACTCCCGGCTCAATGTGATTATAACTCTGCACAAGTCTGACAGGTCCGCTGACACTCTGACCCACTCCTCTCCTCGCCAAATGTTATCCAAGATGCACATCTGTCTGACCGTATCCTCCGCCTGAGCCATCCATGATTTCCCTCTTATCAGTCGCTGACCCTTAATTGCGTCCAGCGCCTCATGCAAAGGGTGCTCTGTGTCTGCAGCTACTCTGAGGTATGCCATCGCCTGCATCACCTTGAGCCTACCAGCAACTCCACCGTACTCCATTTGGACAAAGTAGAGTACCCGTTTAGCCATAGTGAAGTCATGGAAGCAGGTGGTGGATGGAGTGTGTGAGCAGCCGATAGATTGTTGTTTGTTATAGTTTGCACTCTGCGGCGATAGGCACCTGCTAGTACAGTCACTGCCCAGAAGGAAAGCAATGGCAAACTTTCTGCAAAACTTGCCAATTGGTCTCGAGGTATGGTGTCGTGTGCTGGAGGTACCGGTTCAAACCCCGTCGAGGACCGGGATTTTTTTCACGTGGACTTCTAGTAATAAAATTTCCCCTGGTCTCTGGGTAGTGAGATCGGACGCCCGTGTGTATTGTTGCTCACGTAAAAAATCCCTTGGCAGTTGGAAATCGAAAAAGAGTAGCCTAACGGCGCTGCCCGGGCAAAATTTCGAGTTAAAAATCTACCCAAAGCATTTCAGGATCCTCGCCGGTGCTACGGAGTTCGTGCACCGAACTGAGTTTCTCCAGACTCAGGTTTGAGTTAGGAGGAGAACGGAGCACTTATGGGTTACACCCATGTGCCGTGATGTTGATCCATCGACTAAAGTAAACTAAACTAAACCTTAACAGCCATGATAGAAAACCTAATAAGAAAGAGATCTGCTGGTGAGACCCTCAAATCAGGCAGATCAGATATAACACTGGGGAAGAGTGGTACACAGGGGCCAGTGCTCTATCATCTAGCTACTATGCCGCAGCAATTCTAATTTAAATCCATATTTTACGCAGTAGTGGTAATAACTTTCCGAAGTATACACTAAGGTCTTATTAAAAATTGATGCTAATAATAATAATAATAATAATAATAATAATAATAATAATAATAATAATAATAATAATAATAATAATAATAATATGTGAATACTTTCAATAACGACGGGTGAAAGGTCAAAGTGCAGAAGACAGCTGATCCCCCATCAGAAAGAAGTTCATTGTGTGCCTAGCCAGAAGCCAGTTCTCGTCTGAACGTCCGTCTACCACCAGCTTTCGACTTTTGATCTCCAGGTTACTATGCCAGTAGCGAAGTTTAGCGTTCCTGTTAGCTGATATCTGTTCACTTATTATTCGAAGGATATGAGGTGAGTATACTTGAGTTTATTAATATTAATTATCCGTGACCTGAATCAAGTGTGTGTCAAAGACGTGATTGCAAAATGGCGATTCGCTTTCAATATTTTAACAACAATAATGTCAATAATAACGGCAGGTTAGTCTATTAATTATTATTATTATATTAACTTACTTTTCGCAGTCGCTGTTTGACCTAAACCATTCATGTTAATTTATTTGTATAATGTGGAATGTAACTGATGAATTGGTTAAATTAATATAATATTGATTTCACTTACTTTAGCATTCCTTTAACTTTAACTTTCTTTTCTCTTATAGTATAAGTTATACTATAAGTTGAAAGTATAACTATAACTATATCATTTTTATCCACCAGTAAAGTTATAAAAGAGCATTTTTTCGCGGTATCTGTTTAATCGTCAATGGTTTGTGGTAGCTAACTGTATTTATGAGAATATTTATAATAGTATAGTAATTAATGTATACAGTGATATCACCAAGTTTTTTGCAGGAGTAAACTAACAGTGCGCCAAACTACAATTACAATATTTACATAGTAAAGTATACAAATATGGGGGAGGACATACATAGATACTAAAATAAGAATACAAAAGTCAAAGAGAGACTTTTATAGAACAAGGAGATTTGTGGAATTTGCAAGGAATTAAAACTAGTACCAAATATATAATATTTAACTTGTACAGATGTATTGATGTAAAACAATGAAATGACTTAAACAATTGCCACTACATTATAAACATTCATTAACTGCAGTTTGTGCTGAATAGAGCTAAAATGGTATGAGAGAATCATTGATGCAGAGCTTGGGGAAAGAACAAGACATTCCTGAGAATCAAGAAGTGGGGAAAAGATGCTTGATGGGGCACATATTGTTAACACATGTCGACAGTAAAGTATATAAATAGCTGTAATTTAATATCATCTTATCATGTTAGAAGATATGAGAGGAATCACATTTGATGGATGTAACATCAATAACATTAGATATGCTCATGATACAGTATTGATTGCAGTTAATGAGTAGGATCTGCAACCTTTATAGATGCGGTTGTTGCACACAGTGAACAACTAGGGTTAGAATTAAATTGTAAGAAGATTATGGTTGTCACTAGGAAGAAGGAAATACCACAGTGTAATATACCAATAAATGAACATATTCTTAAACAATTGAATCAGTACAGTTATCTTAGAACAGTCATAACATCTGATGGGAGATGCCTTGAAGAAATTAGAACAAGAATCGTCATGGTGAGGTAGCCTTTTGCAAGTTGGAAAACATACTGACCAATAAATAGATGTCAGTTACTTCGAGAAAAAGAGTGTTGAAGTATTAAATAGAACCTGTACTTTTGTATGAGTCGACTAGAGGCTCTGGAGATGTATATATTCAGATGATTATGTTGTATTTCATGGGGAAAAAAAAAAATCAAATACAGAGGTTCTAGAACAACTGGGAATGAAAAGAGAGTTGATGAAAGAAATAACAAAGAGGCAAGAGAATTATTTTGGCCATGTTAAAAGAAATAATACTCATATAAAAACCATACTGGAGGGCGAGTGAGCAAGAGGTAGACACTGATGCAAGTGGGAAGATAACATCAAGAGATGGACGAACATCAATCTTACAGAATGTACAGCCAGGGCGAGAGACAGTGTTGGAGATCCATTGCAGTCAACCTTCATTGTGGAGACGGTACCTGATCGATTGATTGAAGTGTGGACAATGCGCATCTCATCTCATCATGTTCCTCTTGTACCTTGCGGTGTCGAGGTGAAGTATAAACTTCATGAGAGTGCCCGATTATGGGCTTCATATATCGATATTCCCATTGACTCTGCTATTCCCTCCGTCCAACGTTTACGTGGTCGGCCTCTTCCTCTGTTTCCATCTGGTCTGTACATCATTGCTTGCTGTGGTATGCTGTTGACTGGTAACCTACTTGCATGGCCAAACCATTTGACTTGCTGTTTTCTGATAAAATCTAGTGCTGCTTTAACCCCCACTTTAGTCCTGATTTCTTCATTTCTGATCTTATCTCTTCTTGATACGTTGAGTATTCTTCTCAGGAACCTCATTTCTGTTGTTGTGATTTTTCTTTTCTCTTTTTCTGTCATTGTCCAGGTTTGGCATTGGTAGCATAGAGTTTGTAGGAAGATTGTATTGTAAAGTGCTTTCTTAGTAGTTATTGATACGTCTGTTCTTTAGTATTGGTGCCATTTGTCCAATGAGTTGATTTGCCTTATTGCACCTATTTTCGATCTCGTCTTCTGATCTGCCATTTGATGATATTATACTTCCTAGGTACTTGAAACTCTTCACTTGTTTCAAGGGATGTTCGTTTAGGTGAATTGTTGTTGTTTGTTCTTCTTTAGTTATAGTCATTACCTCTGTTTTGCTTGTGCTAATTTTCATGTTATGTTCCCTACACATTTCGTTTAGACTATTCATGTGGTCTTGTAATTCAGCTTCAATGCGCAGACAAGCTGAAAACATCTGGTGGCTGTGGAAATGTGTTTTCTTAGGAAAATGCAAAGAATACCATGGACAAGCAGAAAAACCAATGTCCAAGTACTACAAGAAACAAATGAAAACCATAAACTGATTAGTAAAATTAGACTTAGACAGTCAAAATATTTTGACACGTTATTAGAAGAAATAAATTGGGAGAACTTGGTGACAACTGGCATGCTTGAGGGGAAAATACCAAAGGGAAGGCAGAGAAGTAAATACCTGGATGGCTTGGCCATGTGGTATGATCAAGACAAGATCACAGAGCTGATATGTGACTCTGGTGATCGAGTGAGATGGTGAAACATGACTGTCCATGCTTATTGGCATTGCGCATGATGATGATGATGAATTTAATATATTTTTAACCTCATGTTTATAAAGTCTAAAATGATTCGAGCTCTTGTCCAAGGATTGCATTGGCCTCTAATTTCATCAAGTTCACTGTATAGTGTATTGTATAGCCATGGCGTTTTCTTTTCTGGATATACTCTGTATACTGTATTTTACTTGGTAGTGCACAATATATTGTAGTGCTTGATTGGTTAATTCACTCTATAACATGTTCTGGTGCACATTGCACTCTATACCGTGTTGGTGTACTGGTGCACTTTTTACCACAATGTTTTATGCAGATAGTGCACTGTATATCATGGTCTAGTAGATAGATTATATACCATGGTGGCTGAGTAAATAATCCTCTACATAAAAATGTTGCATGTCCTTTGCAGGGATCAATTCCAGGTTGATTTTTAGACAATTTTATGTTCACTAGTTTGCCATTGCTTTCTAAATGAGAAGTCAACATTTTAAGTGCAATTGACAGTATAGGAAATGAACTCACTACCCCACCATCAGCACACAGCAAGGTTAAGAGCAAGCACTGTTGACCTTTTGGTCACACAGACTTCAACTCATTATGTACAGTGATGATTTAATACACGTGGCACTGGACACATTGATGGTGTAATACTCAGCACATTTTATGCCATGGTGGTTTAGTAATACAGCGTGTATCATGGTGGTGTGGTGTGTAATTCACTGTATATCATGGTGGTTTGGTGGGTAATTCACTGTATATCATGGTGGTTTGGTGGGTAATTCACTGTATATCATGGTGATGTAGTGGATAATTCACAGTATATCATGGTGATGTGGTGGATAATTCACAATATATCATGGTGATGTGGTGAATAATTCACAGTATATCATGGTGATGTGGTGGATAATTCACAGTATGTCATGGTGGTGTGGTGGGTAATTCACTGTATATTATGGTGATGTGGTGGATAATTCACAGTATATCATGGTGGGTAATTCACTGTATATCATGGTGATGTGGTGGATAATTCACTGTATATCATGGTGATGTGGTGGGTAATTCACTGCATATCATGGTGATGTGGTGGATAATTCACTGTATATCATATGTGTGGTGGGTAATTCACTGTATATCATGTTGGTGTGGTGGGTAATTCACTGTATATCATGGTGATGTGGATAATTCACAGTATATCATGGTGATGTGGTGGATAATTCGCAGTATATCATGGTGGTGTGGTGGGTAATTAACTGTATATCATGGTGATGTGGTGGATAATTCACTGTGTATCATGGTGATGTGGTGGGTAATTCACTGTATATCATGGTGATGTGGTGGGTAATTCACTGCATACCATGGTGATGTAATAGTGCACTGTATACCATGGTAATGTAATAGTGTGCTGCATGCCATGGTGATGTAATAGTGCACTGTATACCATGGTAATGTAATAGTGTGCTGCATGCCATGGTAATGTAATAGTGCACTGTATACCATGGTAATGTAATAGTGCACTGTATACCATGGTAATGTAATATTGCACTGTATACCATGGTAATGTAATAGTGTGCTGCATGCCATGGTGATGTAATAGTGCACTGTATACCATGGTAATGTAATAGTGCACTGTATACCATGGTGATGTAATAGTGCACTGCATGCCATGGTGATGTAATAGTACACTGTATATACTGAAAACAGTATCAGCCAGGCATATTTGAGTCAAATGTCTCTTCTATATTGATTTAATCCCCCGGGAAGGTTAACCCAGTCAACAAATGCCCGCAGAAGTCGGATGTGTCTGCCTAACGGCGCAAGAACACAGCTCTGCTGTAAACAGGCACAACGCAATCACATCCGAAAAAAAACTAACTCCGGATGAATGCAGAAGAAGAAGAAGAAGAAGATTTAATCCTGATAAAAATCTGAAGTTTTACATAGTAATGACGTACACAGCACACTGTATGTAGCATCATGTGGTAGCTGATAACCTGATATCTTTACAAAATAAAACCTCATGTTCTTTGTAGGATGTTGCATCCACACCCAGGCCCTTATGGTTTGCTAATGCTTTCTGAATAAAAATGCAACGTTTAAGTCCAGCTGACCAATGTGGGAAACAAACCCACTTCACCACCATCTTGAGAGAAAGTTTAAATGGTTAAACTTCCCAGCCATGCCTGCCTCCAATCAGATATCTAACACTGGGTAATTTTAACATGGGGCTTAGAAGGGAAAGATATGAATCGAGTGCGCTGGTCATTTGCTGAAGTGCTCTGGCGATGCATTGTTATAATGTTTAGTTGAGCATGAATCCATGTTTGCGGATAACTCTGAGCTTATGTGTTGTCTAATGTGACACCTCTCTTCTGTCTTTCTATGTATGGGTTATCTGTCTGTCCGACCGTCCGTCTGTTCATCTATCTATCTATCTGTCTGTCCTGTCCAGTCCGTCCATCTGTCCATCCATCCGTCTGTCCATCCATCCGTCTGTCCATCCATCTGTCCATCCATCCACTCACCCATATTTCATTACTACTTCATATACCTCTTGTCTGCCAGCCCAGTGGTCATGTCATGTCTTCAAATCCCCATGAAGGTGGGAGATGTTTCAACAGTTGACATGGGTTCCCATGCTAACCCAGTATAAAATGGGTACTAGGAAATATTCTAGGAGGTCAAGGTGGAGGGAGTGGTGACTTAAAAAGTGTAGGAATGTTTCTATGGAACAGTAAAGCTGTCTGAATTTGTGCTGTCAGACATGGAACTACGCCAGTGCTTTGAGTTTGGCCTTCTTACTGATCTGTTTGCTTTGTCTCACAGACACTTGCTAAAGGCACACACATACAAGCTTTGTGAGTGTTTCACCTCTGTTCTCCTGCGGATGAATCAATACTACACCTGGGATAGGTGTTGCTGAGAGCCTCAAGAATGAAAAGTTACATGGTTGAATCACAGCAGTGTTGATCATTTTTATAAGAACAATTGGTTTCTAACAATATCACGTGTCACCCTGATTTCTTGTGCAGGATGTAGTTTACCTAGCCTCCTCACCTATCTTGGGTAGACACCTATTTTGATAAATGGTAAAACCAGGAGGCAAGTTGTCTTCTAAAGATCCCACGACAGTTGAAGATGGCAAAGAGCAGGCCATAGGCCCACCAATTTGGCAAAATTGTTAGGAAAGAAAACCTACCCATGGATATATGAAGCCTGCTACCTTGATTGGAATCTTGTCTACAGAAATAAAACTGTACACAAATGCATACTAAAGTCGGGACTCACTCACCTATAAGGTTGAGACTTGGGTATCACACCCTCTTGAAAGAGGAATGAGGAAGAAGAACACGACACTAGACATCAAGCTGTATACTAATAAAGAGGAATTCCTGAGTTAAGCTCAAGAACTCATCCGAAGGTGTAATCATCAAAGACATAAGCGGCAAGAGAAAAGAAAGTAACCGTCCCAAGTCGCCTTGGTAAAGGAACAAATGCACGCACGCGGTGCTGCTGGCTCTTCGGTATCATGTAGCAGGCTTTTGCAGATGTCGCTTTCATGGCAACCTGCCGGAAAGACTCTCGATCCTTCGCCAGTTCTCCTGCCTCGTGCATTTTTACACCGGGCGGGGGAGGGGTGGTGGTCTTTAGTGCGATATATCCCAATTTCGTGTTGGTCGACCCGCTCCCTTTGTAAAGTTCATGCAACATAATAGGTAAATAGAAAACTTGGACCGGCAATATTTTCAAACACTGCACAGTCATTAAAAATACACCATTTATCTTAGTGACAACAAGCACAATTGATGGGAATGGAGCAAGAGGAATGGTTTGATGTGCAATGGGGATGATCTGTCGACTAACTAACTAACTTGAGAGATAAGTACCTGGATGGCCTGGCCACATGACATAATGGAACAATAACGCAGATTAAGACTGGTGATCGTAGTGAGATAGCGACCATGACTGCCCATACTTATCAACATGGCTCACGATAGATGAATGAGTTTAATATGGTTGAGCTGGCAGGACGTCACAAGAAGCTACCTTCTTGATTTTCCAACCATTGAAGAGAGAATACAAGTTTGCAGGGCACGCGCCTACCTCAAAATTAACGCAAACACACAACATCCACTGCATAGCGAAATTAGGAAGGTGAAGGGCAGCAGGTTAAAAAGAGGACGGTCGTGGATGGGTCAAGCCGAAGACATTCTTCAACAGGTGTGTTCACTTGAGGACTTAGAACCTGGCGAGGAGTGGGTGCAAGTGCCAACAGACTTCTGCACATCCTTTTCAGTTTGCATCCAACTAGATAGAAAATGCAGACAAGAAAATCCGGCTGCTGTTGAGGCTGAAGTACAAGCGTTGATTTTCGAGAATTCGCTAGACGGTGACGCGGTCATCTACACAGATGGGTCGGTCGTCCGACATGTGAGAAGCTCATGGGCCTTTACAGCTCGGGCCGGAGGGAGAATTGTGAAGGAGGACTCTGGTGCTTTCACTGAAACCACAAGTAGCCTGACCATGGAAGTCATGGCAGTAAGTAAAGCAATAACATGGCTCGAGACACAGACATTCACTAGGGCTTGTTTCCTTAGTGACTCAATGAACATGATCAAGAGGATAGAGGAGGGGTCGATCCGAAGAGAGTGGTTGCTGCCTCTGAAGCGGTCTCGGCTGGCAAAGATTAGTTTCATCTTCGTGCCAGGTCATGCGGGAGTACAAGGAAATGAGCGGGCTGACAAGCTCGCAGGTGAGGCTACTGTGGAGGGCGGACGCGCCATGGACCAGGCTGACATTCTGAATGCTCTACGAGAAGTGAGACTTTTGCGAGAACCAAGTGATGACTGTGAATCTACAACAATGACCAGACTGCGGGAGCAGCAAATTAAAAGAGGGGTGGCCAAACAAGAACACTACGCAGGAAGCCAAAGAAGATTGATAAACCAACACAGAACTGGCGTCGTTAGCCGCTACACGCTGCGGGATTTGCTGAGGAGGGGATCCGAGCACTTATGGACTGAATGGTTCGATGTGCAACGAGGATGATCTGTCGACTAACTAACTAACTAACTAACTAAGAAAGAAAACCACACCAGGCCTTTGATTAGTAAACAACCAGCATTGAAAGAAGTGACAGGTGTGGCCGCTGGTTTCTTTGTGATGTTGCCAGTATCACTTTGCCACAGTGTTGATTCATTCATTGCCATGACAAAACACTTCATAATCCAAGCATGTGTGGGTTAAGCAAACGTTGCAGAAACCTGGGGAGAAAGGCAGACATTTTTGGGCCAGACAATAGACTACTAGAATGGCGGTTGAATAGTGGGTTGTTAAAACTAACAAATGGTCCAGCAGAGTTCATGGAATAATGAATGTACCGAATCTTGTAACGGTCACAACGTGCCGGGTATAATTGGTCACCTCGTACGTCATTGACATATACTGTCTTGTTGGCTTCAGTGTGGATAGGTGAAAATATACGTCCATTATCCGAACATTAATTCGCCAGAGAGCAGCACTCTCAGTTGATCAATAAAAGTCGTTAATAGCGGAGACATACAATTGGTAGACGGCTGTGACAGGAAGAAAGCAAGTACATGCATTAAAGCTTTGCTTAATCAGCTATTCAATCATGGAATGATGGATGCCGCACATTACATGTAATCATTTGTAGTTACACGCTGTTTTGTAACAAGCGCCGTGTAACGTAGATGGGCCGACTCAGCCAGGCGCTGTTTTTATCAGTTATGTAACAGCAAGATGTAGGGGTTTTAGTTGGACGAGGTCACGGGTCAGTCATCAAGGTGAAGGCTGAGAGGAAAAGTTTTGTTGTGAGACAAAAGCATGTACGTTGTGAATCTGTCCTGGGAACGGGTCAGGCAGCCATTTAGCTGTTGTAGAAGGGGAAAGGGGGAGCCTTTACTTAAATGCTGTCTCAGGTAGTTGTTGTGTAGTGGGGGAATACTGCTTGTAGCATGTCTGTCAGGAGTAAAGTAATAACTGAGACAGTGTGAGTTAGTGCGACAACTGTGTGGGGCAGAGTTCAAGGGCGAAGCTTGAGCCTAGTGAGCTAAAGCAGCAGCAGAGGTAGGAGGCATAGAGAGATGTTATATATAATAGAGAGGGCACTCTTCCGACAGACGGGTCTAAATAGTTCTGCAGTGAATAAGTGATTAGGGTTAGTGTTAGTTATATAAAATTATTCACTGCAGAACTATTTAGACCCGTCTGTCGGAAGAGTGCCATAGAGAGTTTATATAAGTATGTACTTAATATTGGTTGACAAAGCTCTTCGAAGACGAGTTAAGGCCCGATGTTAACTAATGTTAAACAGTGGTCTATGGAAAGAGTATTACATAGAACCGAAAGTGTTAATGTAACTGACGGGGGGGGGGGGGGGAGAGAACAGAGAGAGAGAGAGAGAGTATATGTGCTTATTTATCGACAAGGTCATCAAAGGACACTAGTGTTAGAAGGACCTGCCTGAACTGAAGAGAAGTCATAATATTTCACCAATAAAAGGACCACAGTAACAGGTTAGGTGTCGTGCCTTTGTCTGTGAAAACCCAGGGGTAGCGCCCCTTTTCACCTTACTCCATTCAAAGTAATCTCATTAACCGGGCCGAGGTTCACTAATTTTGGCAGGTTGCCCATCCCTTTCCCGTTATCTTAATTGTCAGAAAGATAGACACATGTTTCAAAACACAAGGGCCGCAGGCTGGGTCCTCAAAAGCCTCTCCGCTGGTCTAATCCGCACCAACTGCTGTCTGCCGCCCAGCCCAGTTTGTTTATCAAATACTTCAGTCAATATTCAACGTCACAAACTATGAACCGAACTGCACCTAGGTCGGCTATTATGCAAGATGTCACACGGACTATGTAGACCGTCAGCGTGGGGGAATGATGGCGTGGGATTGTTCGTGATACGCGGGTTGTGTTTGGTTGTTACATGTTAACTTAGTATATCAGGTCGGGGGGGGGGGGGGGGGGGGGGGGTGGTAGTCAGGTCGGTATGTCAGGTCGGACGGGCAGTGTCACGCGTCCCGGATCCTTGAAAACACGTGACTCCTCTTTGAGACTGTCACAAACGCAATCTTCCTCTTTAAATTGTTACATGTGTAATAATATAATATACGGTTTGTGGAGTCACCACTTTGCCACGGTTCTGGTTAATGTAACTGCTTGTGTTACTAGCTTCCACTCAGGTACGTTAAACAGGGGTATTCTTTTATGGTTTTATAGCATAAGGCGGCCAGTCAAGGGTTTAAAATGTTTTAGCGTTTGTTCGTCCTTTGTACTAAAGTACGTACCTCCACGGCCATGGAGAGGCGTAGCCAGCCTACCCCAGCTCCGCCCCTTTCTTTTTCACCGCCGCGTTTCCTTCCAAGATAATTGATGGGTGCCAGATTACCAGACTGGGTTGTCCCACATCACGTTTGCAGGTTGGAAGAGTGTTATAGCTGTTTCTGGATTCATATTGTTGAGTCTTCGTGTCTCCGTGTGTTCTTCATGGATACAAGGAGGAGATCTCATTTATCTATCTGGGGTTTCCTTGATAGGTTCAAATAAGTCTCCATATCGTCTCATTGAGTGCATTTACACGGGTGTGTTGTTTCATTCTTGCTCGTTCATGCTGGAAGACTCATAATAGAAATCTATTGGTCCACCACAGTTGACATACCATCAGCAATAGTCATACACTTACTGTTAACTAAAAGACATCTACTCCAACGTAATACCTATGTTACAAACAATGTCTGAAATGTTTAATATGTTCTTTGAATCTCTCCTGGGCAATCTAATCTAAAATAAAGCAAGACTTCCCCACTTGTGGAGTCACTGTTTTTCAAATGGGGCTTTGTCATTGCGATTTGTTTTTCACATCCTATCCCCGAATCATCATCTGTCCTACTGCAAGAACTTGTTCTCTCAATTTATCCTGAGCTTAATTTGTTTCACTTGGCGTCTGTGCCCAGCTGGTATTCATGCTAAGCATACCTTGTTATCCCTGTCTCAATCCCCTACCCTGGCTGTCACATCGCTCATGATCCATCCAATGGATTGTGTACATGTGAAATTGATAGCACGCAGATGAAAGGGAAGTGTGATGGAGATTGTTTGTTATTGCAGAGGTTGCGCAATATAGCACATTTGATCTGCGGATTGATTTTTTTGTCTTGCAAAATATCTGGCATACTGTGTGTGCACTAGACAGCGTATGGATGTAAAGCTTCTACTTGATTATTTAAAAGTACATAGCAGACAGATTCCATAAAAGCTTGCAGTCTATCAGTATTTTTACATTATTTGTCTGGAAAAATGGTTGCAATGGGAATTGATTTCTAGTTTAAATTTATTTTAGACTGTTTTTAGGCTGTTGTTCTAAAACTGGTAGACTTAAGATTTTGGGGATGGAGAGGCGTGTGTCAGTGGGGTTAGTAAAGAATTCTTGATAGAAAGGGGGGGGGGGGAAGAAAAAGAAATAAGAGCAATGCAGGCTTAGAGTTGATAGAGAACTTTGCTGGTAGTGAGCTTGGTCAGATGCAGCTTTGATGATTGGGCTTGTTGCTTGTCAAAGTGAAGGAAAGACAAACTATCTATTGCTCCTTGCTCTCAGGCCTACAAAATGTGATAGCGCTATAACATCACAGACCCCATAATTTGAAACTGCTTCAGGACAGTTTAATTATGTTAAGAGAGAGCAATACATCATCTTGATACCTTCAGTGTCTTATTAGTATTACTGTGTAGGACCAACAGAAAGCAAATTGTTTCCCTGTCATCTTGGGGATATTGTCAGAAGTCAACAGTAAGGGGCTCATGGGGAGGACATGATTACAGCTGTAAAGGATAGGAAGACTTGGAGTTGACTGAGTTGACGCCTATTCCCCAATGGAGGATAAAGAGTGAAAGGAGGACCCTTTTACATTCGTTTATTA
The DNA here is from genome assembly GCA_014155875.1 of Cepaea nemoralis. Lineage (NCBI taxonomy): Eukaryota > Metazoa > Mollusca > Gastropoda > Stylommatophora > Helicidae > Cepaea > Cepaea nemoralis. The sequence goes on from JACEFZ010028301.1 coordinate 86,382, forward strand.
TTTCGGCACCACTCTGCCAGCCCAATCTGTAATTTCTTCCACTGTTGTCTATAGATTCTAGAAAATCAGTTGTCTTGTTCTTATGTAGATAATAATTTGCATTTGTAAATTTTCCTCCACTAGACACTTCATCATTATTCTTGTCATCTTATCCTTTCATATTTTCAGCATTTTGTGAAGGAGCCTTCATGGTCATCTGATTATTATCATCGTATTATTGATTATTTTTCACGCGTTTTAATGCTTATTGTTCTTTTGTTGTCTAAGATTAGCTTCATAAGTGATGTTGAATAAAATAATGTATGAGAGGAAATAGAGAAGAAAGGCAGAATGTCATACGGGCCTGCGTGCCCAATTCTTAACCCTTTGAAAATAAAGATTGTTCGTTTGTTCGTTCGCTCGTTCTGATCCTTTCATGATACTTTCAGTATTCAGTGGTCTCTAGTTTGTTTCTAGCTGGTTTCTTTCATGTCTTTATCATAAACCTAGTCTTATCAGATAAGTGTTCTCACTACCCAAGAGAAAAAAGATCAGTTTAATATTAGAAACCAGTGTTTTTGCAAAAATGCTGGGTTTTGAACCCGTTATGCTTACCTCGCCTCCCCCTGTCTTTGTATTAAGTTTGTAGGATTGATTCACACACATAAGTCAACATGGACATCATATGCAGTTATATAAGTTTGTTTCAGTAGCCATTGTAGTGCAGTGGCTGTCAAGCTTGCCTGTCAGCCAGGTGGTATTGGGGTTTGAATCTGTAGCGAGTCTGATTGAAAAAAAATTTACTTGAGCTGCCAAGTCAACCTAACCTAAAATGGATACCTACAACTTGTTGGGAAATAAGGCAGCCTGCGTGATATTGATCACATTACCCCTTGAGTGCCAGTTGGTCTATCAAAATATTGGGCTGGCATCATACGTCCAGTATGCCTCAAGGCATGAAAAAGTCCTGTACTTTACCTACAAGTTGTTTACTGATATTGGCATAATTAGATTTGTCTTTTTTCTCTCCTCCCATCCCACACCAGTTTATGATCTGGGCAGCTGTGTGTATTACACCTGCTAGTGTTTGTGCAATACATGATATTTTGTCTTTTCTTGTATCATTTAGTTTTTGCAGTGTTTATTTTCTTCATTCCTTGTTCATATATATTTATTTCATAAGCCATGTGTGTGTCATACAGTTATTGTACACCTGGATAGTTTAGCTTAATGAGATATCTGCTTTGCTAGTCTTCATGTTCAAACTTATAACATGAGCATCCTTTTCTATATGTATATTGCAAGTTGTCTTAAGCATAACTTGCTTTACATTTGCTTGTATTTGCTTTGTTGCAATATTATGCAGGGTAGTGTCAAAAAGTTTCTGGAATAGTTAGCATCTGTTTAAAAGATTTATTCTATCTTTACAATTATCATCATCTTCATTTACCTTTCCTCTATCATTGGAGCATAGGCTTCAACCAAATACCACACCCTTTGTAGACTTGTTCATAATTGGCTGGTTTCAGCAGCAAAATTTTTCTAAAGGATGGAATGGTCAGTTCTACAATCTTCATTATTCACTTCTTATCCTTTGCATGGTAGATTATTTTTATTACTCATTGATTCCCTTATGGGCCCTGGTAATATACGGGTGAATGAAAAATTATAGCTTTGCAAAATGGTAGTGACCGTGACTTAACATTATGTAACGTTTCCATTTACTCGGGAATCGAAGTGACAAAAATATTTGTGTTGTGCATGAAGCATCATTATAGTTGAAAATATCTTTGATTGAACAACTGTCAAATGTTTTTCTGTGAAGTCACCCCCAGAGATATTAACCTTGTTTCAGAATGTATGTGGTGGTCCTGCATAAGAAATCACAAGTTTTTAAGTGGCACGAGCATTTTATTGTTAAGGATCCACAATGAGAACACTGAACACGTGTGGAATAGAAGACTTAGATTAGAAAAAATAGCTCTCTCAACTCGGAACTTCCTGATTGTTTTGTTCTATGACCTTAAAGTGGCACTGAAATGGCAGCTGTTAAATGATGCTTAAGATATTACAAGTGACACAATTGTGCTGAGGGAGGTTTGAATGTTGCCAGTGTCACAGTTGTGCTCAGGGAGGTTTTAATATTACCAGTGTTAGTTGTACTGAGAGGTTTCAATGTTACTTGTGCCACAATAGCACTGAAGGAGGTTTTGATATTACCAGTGTACAATTGTGCTGAGAGAGCTTTCAATATCTTTTTTTTGGGTAATCTTTGCATATCCTTTACAGGACATCGCTGTCAACATCAGCATCTTTCAGCTGATTGTTGATTTCTTGGCAAGATTACGCTCAGTAGTTTGCCATTGCTTTCTGAGCGGCCGGCTCACATACCCTGTAAAGTTACTGACGCGATTTGAACCACTGCTGATTCTCACCATCGTCATGTTACCTATGAGAGTATACGAGATTACAGAGAAAAGTTGCTAACCTCTAGGCTAGGAAGCCGGCCTTTCAATATCACCAGTGTCAAAATTTTGCTGAGAGAGCTTTCACTATTATCAGTGTCACAAGTTTGCTGAGGGAGGTTTCGCAGGGGTTCAGGAATGTTTCCGACCACTGTATGGAGTTGGCATAATACCAACTCAGCTGAAAAGCACACGTAACAATCTTCAGACTCTTGCCAGGACACAGCATCCAGAAATACCACCTGTTTAATCAGCTAAAAATAGGAGATACTGATGAATGTGACTGGAACTGGTAAAATGACATTTGTTGCAGTGGAGTGTCCTATATAAAGAACAGAAACAAACTATTTTGGCCTACACCCACTCCATTTGAGGACAAACTATTTGGAGATGTCAGTAAACTTAAGTTGACTGCTACTTTCTTTGCATTTATTCATATAGACGCCTGAAGATGAAAATAGGAGTAAGAAGAAGAATTAAGAAGAAGAAGAAGAAGACAAAAAAAAAAGCAGCAGCAGCAGCAGCAGAATAAGAAAAAGAAGAGGAAGAAGGAAAAGGGAAGAAGAAGAAGAATGAACACTGGCAAAAGTATCTGTTGCTGAATGGAACAATTGTGAAGCACACATGGCATAAATAACTGTTGTTATTGATATTTAGGCTGTAAATACAATTCTGGTAACTACTTGAAGTTACCTCATCAATCAATCAATCATGTGCCATGCCGGAAAGCGTGGTCGGTCATGACTCGCCATTTCACTCGATCACCAGAGTCGTGGATCAGCTCAGTGTTCTTGTCTCGTCCATGCCATGTGGCCAAGCCATCCAGGTATTTTCCTCTCGGTCTGCCTCTTGGTCTGTTTCCTTCGATCTTGCCAGTTGTCACCAAGTTCTCCAATCTATTTCTTCTCATAACATGTCCAAACAATTTTGACTGTCTACGTCTAATTTCTCTAATCAGTTTACAATTTTCATTTGTCTCCTGTAGTACTTGGTCATTGGTTTTTCTGTCTGTCCATGGTATTCTTTGCATTTTCCTCATAGTTACCTCATAGATTTAATAAATTTATGCAATAAGAAATTTTTGTCAGATCATCATTTTGTATTGTGTAATAATTTAATGATGTTGTTAAAACATTATTTGTCTTATGAAAATTCTGTAATATGTAATTTAATAATCTTGTATTGCAGAGTATTCCCGATGTTGGACACACGCGTGAGAAAAGCCCCAAACTTGTGCCACACCACTGCCACCACCATCAGCCACCAACGAAGCAACCCGAATTTGAAAAACTCCTTTTGGACTTTCAGTAACTCAATGACTAAATCATTAGCTGATCTAAATTATAGTGAAATCACCTCCAATAATAGACACTTAGATCTAGTTACGACCAGTAATAAACTGTATCATTCTCAAGTGTTACCTGTGTTCTGGACTACAGATGCCTTTATAAAGTGTATACAGAGTAGTAGTTTGTCTTTAATTGTTACAAAATTTCACAAGGAGGATTTATTAACATGTCAGGGCAAGCTGATGAAGATTCAGCAAAACAAAAAGAGAGGCTTTTTTCGTCTACTCCAAAGCTCAAGCACTCATCCCTCAGAGGGTGACCCAAGCAGCAGTGTGTGGCTAGATAGAGAGGCTGTGGGTGACAGCAGTGTGGCTGGTGCAACTCCAGGCAGTAAGTTGTTGAAGAACAGTGGGGCAAGTAAGAAGCAAGAGTTCTTAACTGAATTAGATCCAGACGGGTGTTACAGTTGGCTGCTGGCACCCAGCGATGGAACGGCTAGTGGCAAAAGAAGCAGGAATGACAGTGAGACTAGCATTAGTTCCAGCTCCAGCTCTTCCCTGCCTATGCCTCAGGCTCCAGACGGAGGTTGGGGCTGGTTTGTTGTTTTTGGAGCATTCACAGTGACGCTGATCTGTGATGGCTTGTCTTACTGCTTTGGCGTTTTGTATGCGGAACTCCTTGTTCAGTTTGAGGAGAGTCGTAGTAAGACTTCTTTGGTGGGAAGCATCTTTTTTGGTGTTGCTATGATTTTGGGCCCACTAGCTAGTGCTCTCACGACCCGCTTTGGTTGCCGAACTATGACCATCTTTGGTGGGCTACTTGCTTCCTTTGGTTTATTGTTAAGTTTCTTTGCAACATCTATTGAGATGCTGTGCATCACTTTTAGTGTCATTGTTGGGACAGGCTTTTCTTTTTGTTACATAACCAGTGTTGTCATTGTTGCATTTTATTTTGACAAGAGAAGGGCACTGGCAACAGGTTTGGCAGTTTGTGGCACTGGAGTGGGCACTTTCACCTTTGCTCCATTGATGGACTACTTGATTGTGGAATATGGTTGGCGAGGACTGTTTCTGATAATGGCTGGGATAAGCTTGAATCTGGTTGTCTGTGGCATGCTGTTTAGACCTTTGCAGTTTACAGAAAGTGAGAGATGGGAAATGCTGTTGGAAGAATTTAATAAAATTCCCTTCAGTAGAGAGGATATAGAATTATCTAGAGGCCGATATCAGACTGACTCAAGTGAGAGTAATTCAGATGAAGAGTCACTTGATGAAGAACAAAGAACCTTGTCTGTGCTGAGTTTGCCTACTTTTGTCACAACAGAATTACTGCATGGCCCATCCTCTGTTCTTATGGAAGCACTGAAGAACAGCAGAAACCCTCATCATACACTACAGCGATACATGAGAAATGCAATGATGCAGAGTGATCAGAACAATTCCGATCAGAAGTCAGAAGAAGTTGAAAGTCCTGTTTATGACTCTCCAATAACAGATACCTCAGAAGTAAGAAATGGAATAACTGCTGATTCAGATACGGACACTGCTATGGGCAGTTTGCCTACATCCTTACCCGATGATAGTTTTTCAAAGTCAAGCATGTCACCCATTTGTCAGCCAAAGGATATACAAGAAACGTCATTTGCAGAGAAAATCACCACCACCAGTTTCACGCTTCCTAACTTGAATGACAGATCAAAAATCATTTCACCCAGAAGCAAAAAGAATACAAAACCCGTCCAGGATGAGAAGGAATTGAATGCCAGAATTGTGGAAGGGAAGAATCAAGCCAAGGTGGTTGACAACCAGCACAACCATAAGCGGCATGAGTTCTCGGGTATGAGCAACATGTTGACTGATAAGGGCTGTGAAAAGGAGGCAAAATCCGTTGTGAAGCGGATAGGTGGAGTGCACATCGGTCGGCACAATGCACTGGGCATTCACCTGCCTTTGTATAGGACGGACATTTTCTACAGGCGGCTTCTGAAGAATGTCCCCGCTCACAAGCGATACACACTTGGTACTAGTTGTCCAGAATTGTCAGAATCTATTGCCCCTGAAGCGGAAAGAAACATTGTCACCCAGACATTGTTAAATGTTGTGGAAGAATCAGGTGACATTATGAAGAGTATGGTGGAGCTAAGATTATTTCTGAACCCCTTTTTTATCATCTTTGTAATATCAAACTTCCTGTTTTACTTTTGGAGTGATGTCCCTTACATGTATGCATCAGATCATGCAATGGATAATGGGATAGATCAGCAGAGAGCCTCCTTTCTTCTGTCTGTTGTTGGTATATTCAACACTGTTGGCCAGATGGTTTTTGGCTACATTGGTGACTATGAACATCAACCTCCTGAATGTCTACGCAATTGTTTCCTCCATAGCTGGCCTGTTTGTGGCAGTGATTCCTTTAATGGGCAACTACATATGGTATTGTGCGATGTATGCGATGTTTGGCTTCTTCATCAGTGTCAGCTACCCTTTGACTACAGTCTTGCTGGTTCAGTACCTTGGAGTGGGAAAATTGACCAATGCTTATGGTTTACTCATGCTGGTCCAAGGTATTGCTAACTTTCTTGGACCACCATTGGCAGGTAAATATATTTTTGATATATTGAAACAGAATTAAACATTGTATTGAAGGCACATTGTGGATTTCAAAGGAAAACATTACATAAATCTAATTAGAACACAGCTAAAACAAAATGCTTATTCCCTGTTCATGAATTTAGAAAAAAAGTAATGATATGCACAGGAGAGTAAGGACATTCTGTTTGCCATTGGTACAATAACAAGAGGATAGAAACAATGGTTATATCAAAGAAAAATGTGACACCAAAGTGTGAGATAATGATAGAAGGGAAAATGCTTAACCAAGTTGGTAAATTTAAATTATATCATCAGATGGAAGATGCACACCAGAGATTAAGAGCAGTATAGGTCAAGCAAAAGCTATATTCCAGAAAATTAAAAGTATTTTATGCAATATGACACTGTCACTGAATATAAAAAAGAGTGCTGAGATGTTAATACAAACTGTTTTGCTGTATGGCAGCAAATCAAGGAATGTTAATGAGTAAATTAGGAAAAGCTGGGAAGCAGTGGAGATGTGGTTCTGAAGGCAAATATTGTGAATACCTTGGACTGCCACAGTAACTAATGATTGCCTCGAAGAGTCTAATGAAACTAGAACATTACAAAGAGACAAACAGCTTTCTGTGGTCATGTGATGAGAAGTGAGGCATTGGAAAATATCGTGACAATTGGAAAGATAAGTGGGAACGGAAGCAGTCAGACCAAGAGAAATGATGCCGGATGGACTGAGACAGAGGCATGGAGGAATATCTTCAGCAGAGGTGATCAGCAGCACCAAGGACCGAAATCTGTTGTAAGACATGAACACCTGAGCCAGCTGGACAGGCACATGATGATGATGATTGCTATGACATGCTAATGACATTTTACTAGTGGGTGATAGTACAGAAACAACACAATTTGGAGGTTTAGAATGCTGCAGAAATGGTACTCCTTAACTCAAGGGAAATACAAATGGAGTATTTGTTAAGAGAAGTGACTGCTTGGACAGTCAGAAAAGTTCAAATTCTTGATGTAAAATAAGTAGCTTCTTTAAATACCTATGCTACTATACACAAAATAGACATTTTTCTTCTGATTCAAGTTATTGTTCTGGAGCAGACATTGGTTATTATGTCTTGCCACTCCTGAATATTTTAATAAATGTAGTAATGCCTATATTATTATCTTTAGTCAAACAGTTTAAGCTTTCCACAAACGTTCTATTTTTTCTCTGCGTCCCTTGTCTATTTTCCAACATGAGACTAATTTAAATTTCTCTATTTTGCATTTTCACAGTTCACTTATTGTCTGACCTTAATCTCATTCAGAAATGTTTTCTTTGATTGTGATTGTTTACTTTGTCTTATCCATTTTCATTCAATGCTTTGTTTTATACTTGATTTACAAATTCTTCGAGATCCTGCTATTTTAACTAATGAAACTGTACTATCTGAATATCTTCTATTGTTTATTGATTTTTCGCCAATATGAGTTCTGGTCTAGTCTCTATTTGAATATATTTTCTGTATAAATACTAAAGAGGCTGTCTGTCATTTACTGCCAATAGAGTACCTTGCGGCTGTATGGCACGTTAGATAATATCCTTGTCTCACACCTCTCTTTATTTTTATAAGAAATTGTATATAGTTTCCTGATATTATTGTTGTATTGTGTTCTCAGTATGTTTATTTATTAATCTGCCACCCTCACTAGATATGTCATGCAGGCATTTAATGTGCCACAGATAACATTTTCTCTTCATAGTCTATGAAACACAAATAAATAAATACTACTTTGAGCCTCTGTAGTTTTCTGCCCGTGTTCTGAAACAAAACATTGCTTCATATGTTCTATTTTACTTTTGAAAGTCAAATTGTTCTTGTGGATCTTTAATATGTATTTTTTGGGGTATTATCTCATTTAAGATCCTTAAGTAGTATTTTCAGTGTATGGTTTTAAGTCTAAGATATATGCACATGTTGCTTGTAATATTTTGGACAATGTTATGAAAATTGTCATGTGGTATGAAACATATAGTGTATAAGTTATTGCTTAACTCAGTGATTTTATACCTCCAATATTGTAAGAACTGCTATTGCTTCTGTTGGTATTTTATTGCTACCTATGGCCTTTTCCCCCTTCATATGGTTTATTGCTTTCTGTACTTTCATTTATTGCTTACAGTACTTTCATTTATAGCTTTCTCTACTTTCATTTATTGCTTTCTCTAATTTCATTTACTGCTTTCTCTACTTTTTATTTCTTTCTTTCTTTACTTTAATTTATTGCTTTCTGTACTTTGACTTGAGAATTTCATTATTGGTAAATGTTGGTTTGTAAACATCTTTTGTTTTCAATCACTTCTCACAGATATTATGTCCATCTTTTTGATATATCATTCTAATTAAGTTGGTTCTTATTTTCCTTACCACTGATTCAACCACCTAAATTGGCCCGTTTTGTGTTAAACTACATTTCCTTTACCTCTTTACACATTTTACCATATGTAATTATCCTTTTCCATATCTTCAAAATCTGTACATCTACTTTAAATCTACTTTTATTTTGCTTGTTTGCATGTTGTGCTTCTGATCTGATTTACGTTCATGAATGTGGCACAGCTAGAAGGAAAAAAAGTCACTTAAAAGTCGACAGGGTTGACTTCATTGCACCGGGTTTTAACCCTTATGGCTTGGTCTCTTTCTGCAGGGCAGAAAGTGTCGCACAAAGCACAAACTCTGTAGCTCTAGCGACGACCCACAGGAGTCTCCGAAAAATTTCACTCATGAACCGAAAGATGCAGCCAAGAATTGAACCCACAACCTTCGGAGCCCGAGTCAAACGGCTTGACCACTTCGCCACCGAGACTCCCGCAAAGCTAGAAAGAGAAGCATCCTTGAACCCTTCTAACATTGTAATCATCTTGGTTACTTACATCAGAAGTTAATTAATTGCATGTCCTTTAGATGACAACAGTCAACTCCAGCATTTCTTTCGGCTGTGATTTTCTAGGCTGTGTTGTGTTCAGTAGATTGCAAGTGCTTTCTGAACGGATGATGCGCATACCATTGCAAACATCAGTGCAGTGCGGTCTGCCTCCAGATCGCATTTGGGTGACTTTGAGCCCTGTATCTCAGTATTATGAAACTGCACTCACTACCATAAGCCACAGAATTTCAGAAGTATCAATTTATATTCTTTGAACTTGTCATTCAAATGGTTAAACTATGACATGTTGTAACAACATCGGGCGTTGTGGGGAAAAGAAAATGGCAGAGACCTTGAGAAGATGCTAAAAGTTTGAATTGTGGCATGGGGAAATATCTATATGAAAATGATGACGCATGAGACAGAAAACTGTGGACAAACATGATTGGCATCTAACATGGGCTATAAGCATAATCTTGCAACGGACTTGCAAGGTTTTATTTATAAGAAAAGGAAGCCCCAGCGGCCAGGTGACTAACACACTTGCTTGCTAGCCCTCAGTGGTGATGGGTTTGAGTTTGCATTGAGACAGATTTTTAAAATTGATATGGAGTGCCAGAGATGCCTTGGAAGTAAATACAACAGGCATAATATTGACCTATGACCTATCCAGGACCGATTGATTTATAAAGAGATGGAGCCAGCACCATATGTCCCATACACCTCAAGGCATGTAAAACAGGGTCCTTTACTTTATTATTTAAATATGAAGAAGCAAGTGGCTGGTTTCACTCTCTCACTGGCACCTGGCCGACTTGACAGACTATAGTTTGTCACATTGTGCTTTAAAAAAAATGGCATAACTACAATCCATGGGGGTAGTTAATGTGACAGGAAAAACAAATTCGCATCACAATAAGTGGATCTGACCACATGGTCATTTTCATCATCACGCACCATCTGCCTAGTTTTATGAATAACATATTCTCGCCATATTTGTTTATGTTTATCTGACCTGGTGCTCATTGCTTCTGTTTTCAGGATGGGTGTCTGACAAGACTGGGAACTATGACGCCACGTTTTACCTGAGTGGCTTCTTCTACGCTGTGTCAGGGGTAGTGCTCTTTGTTATGTATTTTCCAAAGTGTCGAGAGCACATCAGGTCCCGTCGGAGTTCCATGGATTCATCTGTTTAGATACCATAAAGCATACTTTGGTGCAGTGGTTTGGAATATGTTTCCTTTGTGTTGGGTTTGCTTGGCTTTATTTACTTAATCATTAAAACCAGTGTTATTAAGCATTTGACTAGATGGTTTTGTCAAGCACAATTGGAAGCACAAAGCAATGTTTTTTATTTGTAACTTAGCAGGGTTGAAAAATAGTATAACTTGTATGTAGCAACAACAAGAAAGTTAAATAAAAGAAAGTGAATGAAAACGTGAACTTAAATTGGGAACACATGTTTAGAAAATGTCAGTTATTGATGTAGACAGGCATTTGTATGTATATGGTACACTAGCTAGCAGGCTTGCCTGGTGGTGATGTGGTCGAGACATAATTATTTTAAAATAGACCATGTTTACCACATTGACCCTGCTAAAATGAGTACCAGGAAATGTTATGGCAAGTAAAGTCAGCTGTTGTAATATTGTCGATGTCGGCCATCGAAAGCCAGTTGGTCTGTACAAATATGGGCTAGCCAGAAGGATCCACTATATGTCAAGGAGTGATAAAGGATATTTTATTATTTGTTTTTAATATTACATGCATGCATGCATACACTGATGTAAACATATGCACACATTGCACATATCCACACGTAAAGAAACAAATATATCACATCTGCACAAGCACTTTGGATATTTGCTTGCACACACGTTTATTTATTTGAATGTGTTTTATGTTGATGCCACTTTCAAAGCACCCACATTTACATTAAAAACATCATTTTGCTCACATTGAATATAGTTTAAACCCATAGTTTAGTTTAGTGAGTTTATTCACATCTTGTACTGTCTGTTTGATGTTTGAATAACTTAGGCTACAAGTCACTTATAAACGAGAGCCTGGATACAAATGAAAGTAGAACATATCCAACTATAAGAAAGAGACAGTGACATTGTATTCAACTATAACAGAGAGAGAGAGTATTATTTGCTCATGTAATGAGAAGAGCATTATAAAAATGTGACAGTTAGAAAGATCAGTGGTAGAAGAGACAGGCAGAGCAAGAGAAATAATGATGGACAGACTAAACCAGTGGTATGGAGAAATAAATTCAATAGAATTGATGCAGAACACCGGGGACTGAGATCTGTGGATAAATGTATGCTTGTGCCATGTGGACATGATAATGATGAAGCTATACTGTTTTAAGTATAACTTATAACATTATAAAATGTGTTTGTAAATGTATAGAATAATTTTGGCTGATCTAGCCACATTAGGCAGACTGTTAGCTATGTATATCGATATGCCTGATATCTCATTATGCATGCATTTTTGAACAGTCATAGAGCGATCATAACCCATTAGGATGTGTTGCAGTCTTGTGTGTGAATTAGTTTTACATACATGTTTACTTGAATCTCCTGCATGCTGATTACACCATTGCAGAACACATGTTGACTTCATCATTGTTGATTGTTCTTTACTGTGCTCAAATATCTCATAAGTAACTACTGTGTGAATGTCTCATAAGTAATATACTGAATGAACATCTCAAAAGTAACATACTAAATGAATATCTCATAAGTAACATACTAAATGAATATCTCATAAGTAACGTACTGAATGAATATCTCATAAGTAACATACTGAATTATCTCAAAATAACACACTGAATGAGTATCTCAAAGTAACATACTAAATGAATATCTCATAAAGTAACATACTGAATAAATACCTCGAAGTAACGTACTGAATGAATATCTCATAAAGTAACATACTGAATGAATATCTCAAAATAACACACTAAATAAATATCTCGAAACACACCAAATGAATATCTCAAAGTAACATACTGAATGAATACCTGAGTAACATACTGAATAGCCGGCTTCCTGGGCTAGAGGTTAGCAACTTTTTTCTGTAATCTCGTATTCTCCCATAAGTAACGTGATGACGGTGAGAATCAGCAGTGGTTCGAATCGCGTGTGAGCCGGCCGCTCTGAAAGCAATGGCAAACTACTGAGCGTAATCTTGCCAAGAAATCAACAATCAGCTGAAAGATGCTGATGTTGACAGCAATGTCCTGTAAAGGATATGCAAACAAACAAAAAACATACTGAATGAATATCTCAAAATAATATACTGAATGAATTTCTAAAAGTAACATGCTGAATCAAAGTGGTCAGTCAAGCTAGATGCCTCATCTTATGCTGTGGAGGTTATGGGTTCATCTTGGACTTGTCATTCAGACCACAAGTGCAATTTTTCTAGAACCCAGTGAGGGGGGGGGGGGGGGGAGTGTGTTATTGATGTGGCTATGAGATTTGTGCAGCCCTCTTGGCAGGTGGCTTGCTGTTCTGTGGAGAGAGGCTTAGGCAGATGGGGGGAACCTGGTGCAATGAAGTAAATTCTCTTTTAACTGTCAACTGTTAAGTATGTGTACAATAAATCTGCAAGTTTTCTGTGACATCTTAATGAAAGTAAGTTTAAACAGTTTTATTTTTCTAGCTTCAGTTTCATGATCGGTCTAGTTTCATGATTGGGCCCGTTTCATGCTTGATCTAGTGTCATGATTGGTCCAGTTTCATAATCAGTCTAATTTCATGATCGGTCCAGTTTCATGATCAGTCTAGTTTTATGATCGGGCCAGTTTCATTATTGGTCTAGTTTCACAATAAGCTTTAGAATAAACTCTGTCCCAGTGTATGAACAACATGGCAACTTTTAGTAAGCTTTAATTTGCTAGGGAACCCTTGAGGCCATGGAAACAAGATGAGCAATAAACTTGGATGTATTGATAAGCACTTGAAGTAATGGAAAGAATTAAAGATCAGAGGGCACACTAGACAGTATAGGGAAGGTGTATTTCAAAGTACACTTATTCCTTCAGCAAGGTACTGCCATTATTTGGAGGTTGGGGAAAAAAAAAAATAAGGGACCCTTTTCCACACTTTATTAGGTATATGGTGCCAGCCCCAAATTGTTATAGATCAATCAGCACTCGATGGTTGATATGGCCGCCTTTACTTCCTAAACAATGTCCCGGTACCCATTTTAGACTGGTTCGACCCGGGAACCCAAGTCATTAAAACAACTTGATGGAGATTTGACCATACGACCATTGGGAACGCAGGCCAGCAGGCAAGTATGCTAGCCACTGCGCTACCACAGCTTTCATTATTTGGAGACAGCGTGTTCTAATCCCAGTGTGCCTTTAGGTTTCAGTGATTATATTTATTTCTCTTGCTTCCACGAATGTCATTCAATACCCATAAATTTAGTTCACACGTTAGTAACATGTGGTGTCTATGCTTTCACGAGACCTCCGTGAAACCATTGCATCTTTGGTGCTTGTACAATTGTTGTTGGAGACCCCACCAGATTTTACAGAGATATTTTTCTGAAGCAAAGTTGTGTGTTTTGATCACATAATATCAGGTTATTCGGTCTGAAGATTGGTATCAGGTTGTTTTAAATGCGTCACTTCATCATAAACTGAGATTTGCAATAGCCCTAAACGTGCTGTTTTCCCCTCATCTTCCACACGTAGAGAAGAAATTTACATGCTTTTTATTTTGTAAGTAGCTTTGTAATGTTTAAAATTTTACCAGGGAATTGCCCATTTATGGCCTACTCATTGTAGTATTCCCAGCGGCCGAGGGATCATTAACATGCACACTAGTCTGAGATGCCTAGGCATATATTCCACTACTGTAATATCGGGAAGTGTATAACTTTATCAGGTTTCTTAGTTTGTGAAAATTATCCTGAACTGGATTCAGATCTGGCACTTTTTGAGTTAAGGCAGACACTGCAGCTTCTAAGCCGACATTTTTATCATATAGGGAGAAAGTCAGAGATAAAAATCATACCAAACTGTAATGTACTATAGAGAGGAAAATGCTTATCCAAGACAGTACTTTTAAATATCTTTGGACAATGATAACATCAAATTGAAGATTCTTGACAGATTTAAGAGTACATGAGCCAAGCAAAGGCTGCATTTCAGAAGATGAAAAGTATCTTATGGGATAATTCACTCTCATAAATTGTCAGAGAGTACTGAAATGTTATACCGTATGACAGTGAATCATGAGTTATGAATGAACAAATTAAGTAGAGTTTGGGGGTAATGGAGATGTGGTTTCTGAGATGAATGTTGTGAATACCTCTTATTGGCAAGGTAACTATTACTGATTGCCCAGAAAGGGCTAATAAAAGTAGAATATTATATACAGCTATAAGAAAGAAGTAAGTTTTAACTGATGACATGTTTGTGCATTTGAATATCTCAAATTTAGTGGGACAAAACTTTTACTGTTTCTTTTTTTTGGGTCTTGTTTCCTATCTGCCAGCGTCTTCTTATGTGGTCAAGATAGGAGACAGTTTGCCTTGGTCTAAGCAACATTCCTTTGTGTAACAATGTTAAGCCCCACATTACTTGGCAAATGTCATCCAGGTAGTCATGTTCCTGCCACAGCCAGAAGTCTGCTGACATTTACAGGTAGAGACTTTGCCAGGTGTTTTTATGAGTCTCACTGGGAGGTCAACTTCATACCTGTTCATGTGGTAGCTTACAGAAACAAAAGGTCACTATTGTATATTTCTTCTGTGGGGAGGGTGGGAGATCTGCACTACACCATTGTTTTCGAGATCATAATCTTAAAGCTTGGCTTTAAACTCTTATGTAATGCATCTTAGCGTAACTGTTAAATCGAATAACATCAAACACTATGCAGTTTTGAAGACTGCCAAAAAAAAAAAGGCAACATATTTAACAATTATTTTCAAGCCTTTCCTAGAAGGGTCATATTGCCACAAGAGGATGGATCACTTTAGTGTGTGGGGGGAGCTGTGATTGACAAGTTAATGTCTCCCTCAAGCTCTGTAGGTACCAGCTTTGATCTCAGCCTAGGGTTGGGCATTTTCCAAGAACCGTTGATCTCTTGGACAGTGAAATCAAATACCTAGGCCCTTCTCGGATAGGTGCAAAAAAACTGGAGGTTCATATGCAAGTTGTACATGTTAAACATCCCACAGTGGTTGATCACCACAAGGATTAGGTTGTGAGGCTACTGCCCTGGTAAAGTGTTTAGGAAATAAAACCTACTAATGGGTAGATTGAGCCCCTTAACATTGAATAGTATTTTCTAGAGGAAGGAAACCTCAACAAATGCACGCTAAAGTTGGACACAGTGTCTTTTAAGGTGCATAGCTGAGACACAATTGCACGCCCACCCATTAAAAAGGGAGAATGAAGAAGTAGAATATCAGTGTGCGTTTAAAAAAATTGTTTTCCATAACATGTTAACAGATTGCCCTTCAATAATGATGTATTTCAGTGTAAAATAAGTTAATGTTATACATTGATTGTGGTTTTATATTTATTAAGGCATCCAGAACTTCTGGCTAGTCTGTATACAGTCAATCTAATAATATACACAAGATCACCAGCAATAATTTTTGTTTCTTTACGTAGAAGATGTGTTTATGCAAGGAGTACTTTTATATCAAGAGCAGTTTTGTTACAATTAGTCTTACTGTAAAGAATCGCTATGGCAAAAGTAGCCTTTTACAAGATGGAAAATATACTGATTAATAAAAAGATGTCAATT
Organism: Cepaea nemoralis; assembly: GCA_014155875.1. NCBI lineage: Eukaryota > Metazoa > Mollusca > Gastropoda > Stylommatophora > Helicidae > Cepaea > Cepaea nemoralis. Next base: position 102,407 of record JACEFZ010028301.1, read on the forward strand.
GCATTGACAAAACAAAAAGTGTTGAAGTTCTATAGAGAACCTGTACTGTTATATGGATGTGAAACATGGACAATAAGCAAAGCTGAGGAACATCTGATGGCAGTGGAAATGATTTCTGAGGAAAAGCATAGAATACCAAGGACAGACAAAAAATAAACCAATGATCACATTCTACAAGAAACAGATGAAAGCTGTAAATTGCATAGAGAAATTAGATGCAGACAGGTTTATAAGGGGGAAATAAACTAAAACACTGGTAAGATGGATGGGAACAGAGTAAGGGGGCAGGCAGGGAGATAATCTGGATTGCCTGACCGCATGGCATAACTGAGTGAAGAAAACAGCTTATTCAAGACCTGTAGATATTGTGAGATGGCAAACCATGAGGCCAATGCTTATGGGCATGGCACATGATGATGATGTCCTACTATGAAATACAATGAGTATATCAAGAGCATTAAGTGGAATTGGCCAGCTTTGCGAGAACACAATCACAAGTGACAGAATGGACATTACAGCTAGAAAGCTTTCATCAGCAAACAAACAACAATCAGGTGCTGTTACAACTACATTTTAAATATTTAAAAACAAGTCAGTTAGCTAAGGTACCAAGAGTTGCCTGAATAGGCAGAGACCTGAAACAATCCATGAGCGCACACCTTCAACAGAGAGCCATTATAAGTTAGTGTACTAGCCAAGTAATACAGACCTTCACGAGTGGTGGGGCAGCCCAGCTTCTTTTCATAGTACCAGAGATATCTGAGAAATTCACCTAATGTTTCCTTTAGTTACGAGGGGGCTTCAAACGAAAACCTTAAAAAGTTTATAGATATTCCAGTAAACATGTCAAGAGGGACATCAGAGTGCAGATGAACACTGGTGACGTCATAAGGTCAGTTTAAAGATGGCCACTCCACTTTTGACATGCACCAAAGAGGAGCAGTGTTCTGTGATTTTTTTTTTTTTTTTAAATCAGTGAAGAGGTGTAACCTTTAGAAATTCATCGGCGATTGAAGGTCCAGTATGATAATGTTTCTTTGTTAGTCCAGCAAGTGTATAATTGGAGTAGGAAGTTTCTACATGCAATCAAATCCAAATGAGTGGACTAACACCATACTACCCAAGCAACAGTTGAAACCATCAAAGTCCTCCACTTTCTGTGTATACCACATGTGCTGTACTCATGGAAAGTGATTTCCACCTGTTTGGACAACTCTTTGGGAGGGAAAGGTTTTCATTTGAAGCCCCAAATGTGGGCCTGACAACATAGTTCCAGCTGACCTGAACTCTTGTTGCTACAAACAGCTGTTACTTTATTTCTAGGCAACTGTTACTTTAAGACATGATTTCATTGATTGGGACTAGATGTCTTCACAGATCAAACATACATAGTTGGGTACATGTAGAGACACTGTTCTGGTGATTGCTAACAATTGTGTGCTTTTAGTGTTTACAGTGTGCTAGTAATTGCTAACAAACCATTTTGCACTTTCAGCATGCACATTGTACTTAGTTTAGCTGCACACATTTAGTGATCTTAGTCATAGCTTCTCTAAAGTTGCTGTTGAGTGTTGTAATAACAGAAGACTGTCTTACAGCACAATATTGTCAATTTTAGTTTTTGCTATTGAAAACGTAATTGTGATATTTTAGTCACTTTGATAAACTTCATTCCAGTGTTTTCTTTTTATATTAACATGTACATAACATCTGTATACTAAAGACTTTTGTTTTCTTTGTATCCGGTGGATATGTTTCTACACTAATTGATTTTGTGTCATTACAGGTGATGTGAGAATACCTCACTGAAATGATTTTTGACTTTATCTGAAGTGAATTTATGGATTTTATGTTTGATTACTTCCCTTTTCATGTTGTTGTAATAACATTTCTTGTCCCTGGAAAATGCCTTTTTGTTTTTGTTTTAACACTTTTTTTCAAGTGTAGATCTGATAAGAAGCACTATAATGAAATGTGTGTACTTGTGAAGATACAATTAGGAAATATATTCCAATTAGTTTGTGTTTGTTGGATTTTGAGCTGATGTATTAACACTCTTGCTGTGGTGTGATCATGTTCTGTGCAGATTTCTAAAGATGTACAAATGGTCATGTTACATCGTACATGTAAACAGATGCCTTCATCAGATTTGTTAGCCTTCATAGCCAGATTTTTAAAATATCCTATGCTGAACTATGGAAGAAGACAAACTGACCACCTGTGTGTTATAGCTGCTGTGATTCAGCTTTGCTGCATGTGAATCTCACGTCTGCAGTGTGCGGAGGCAGACTTGCTACAAACTTCCTGCCAAAAACACCTGCATATATACTGCTTGTCAATTGTTGAAAACAAATACTTTTAAGAGTTATAGATTGCTGAGAAAATATTATTTTATATTTGTTTGCCAAGTGTATCAGAGTATTATTGAACACTATGTTGAATTGTATTATTTCATGTGAATTATTACATTACTTTGCTGCTTTTTTTCCCAGCTTCCTTTTTCTCAGAAATTATGTAATAAGCAAAATGTATTGGCTTTAATGTATTTATTTATTTGTTTTGAATTAATGTGGGTGCATTAGTGTTTTCATGTTATATTAATGGGCTTCACTTGTTAAATTGCATCATTTCCTAAATTGCATCAATTGTTGCTTAACCTTTACAAATTGTACTTACGATAGGCAGGCGGTCTGCAGTTTAATGTCTTTATTGTAGGGATACCATTAAAAATGAAATCTAAAGCCCGGATGTATTATTTAGATGTTACTATCACAAACAGCTTATAAATGTAGGAGTTGATTGCAACTTCCTGTGAAGGACATGCAGTTATGATATGAGTCTTCGGTTTTCTCTGGAGGTTTGGGTCTTTGGTTGTCCCTAGAGGTTTGGGCCTTTGGTCTTTAGTCTTCAACAATCTTCTTGACTGCTTGTATTCTGGATTTTTGCAGACAGGACCCAATGCTTCTGACTGAGCTCACACCCCAGTGTGACCCATTTCCTTATGGGCATCTTGGATGGCTTGTCTTGACTGAATCTTGTATTTGCCAGTTGTTGCCAATGTAGGATTGTAATAAGTTGAATATCCTTGTCATCACGATTTTTATCTTGAAGACATTTATTAACTGGTCATGTCTTACTTCATCAAATGCTTGGGTGTAATCTGTGAAGTTGTCACATTTGCTACCACCATGGGTTGTGCTTATTATGCCTTTTTTGAAGCACAATGTAACCAACTATCTTCTGTCAAGACAGCAAAGTGCCAGCACAATCTACGAAGTAAGATTATGTTTTTTGTTTTTGCAGCTTTAAGTATTTACCTATTAGTATTCTTATGCAGAAAAATCTCTCTTGTTGCAGTAGTCTAAAATCAAATGGTTCTTCATAAATTTGATGATTGAATTTCATGTTTGCTTCTATCTTGTTTAATGTTCAGCATTACTCTGGTGATGTAACTCATCAAACATGTTTTAAAGTCTGTGCAGTCTGTCGCCAATACTTTCTGGAATGGTAGAACATAGTGAAGAAGAGAACCAAACTCTTGGCATGTCACAAGCTACTTGAGTAGCGTGCTGTGCTAGCTTGAATACTAGAAGGCTTTCCCTGTTGAGTTTTTATATTTGAACTTGTAATAGTTTTGGTGGTGATTTCCCTTGTACATTATTTCACATGGTCTCATAGCATTATAGTATTGCACCAGCGTGACCAATGTAGTCATGTCATTAATTCAAGACTCAACAAAACTTGGGTGCTTTTGCTAGTCCATTCAACAACACCTTGTTTTCTTCGTATTAATCCTGAAAGATGTGATCCATGAGCAACTTAGCAAGCTCAACATGCGTGCAAGGAGTCCTGGGCACCAACCTTACTGATAGATGCATGTCCTATTCCAGGCTTAGACAATCTCAAATCCATTGAATCAGACCTTAGACGTAAAACACCAAGTCTTCCAGAATCTTAAGAGGTGTGTTCCAAGAACAGCAAATCAAGCAGCCTTTCCATGTACTGAGGAATCCAGGGTGCCAACCTCTTTATGATAGTTGCCAGCCCATTTCTGGGCTTACACAACTTTGCATCTATAGCATCAGATCTAAGGGGTAAAATCTCAAGTCTTCATTGGGATTCACACACAAGCAACCAGCCATCCACATGCTGATCCAAATCCACATCCTTTAAATGTACTACATAAACAGTGATGATTAAATTTTGGTTTGTATACAAAGAGATGACAGTTGTATGCTATTATATATTCCGGTCAAGAAGACAGATAGCAATGTTTAATTCTGGTCAAATCTAGCCATGTTTTCCCCTCAGTCAAATCAGTCGTCGTCAGAATCTCTTGATCTGACCTGGATATATGGTATACAATATATATACATATTTATACATCTCACCTTACTGCTGCCTTAACTAATAGGTCATTATTGTTGTGGTTAGAGTGCAACAGGATATGTTTTCATACATGCAAGCTGTACCACTGATTTGTATTGTTGTAGATACATTTGTTTATCCCCATACAATTAGTTTGGTTGAATTGTGTACAGTGTAGTGGGTTTGCAACTGGTGGCATTAGTGAAAGTAGCTTTTCCCAATAAAATTAGCAGAGATAGTTTATAAATGAATAGTTAATTGCTTAGCTAATGTGGTATTATGGAGGCATTCAAGATGTGGTGTTGATGAAAAATGAAATGTCAAGAACTAGCTGAGTTGAAACACTGAGAAAAACATGTTCTGGAAAATACAACAGAATGAAGAAAACATCTTCGAAGTAATCACAAAGGGAAAAGTCTATGGGTTGGTTGCACCCTAAGACATGAAGACACACCAAAGAGGACCAAGTGTGGGGGGGGGGGGGAAGAGGCACAGTACAGACAATGGTGGAATTGAACGATTAGGAATCTTCACGACCAGCCCAGGGACTGAAATACTTGATGATTATAGTAACATAATATGTTGATCATTATGTTAGATGATAAAGGACAGATGGAAGTGGTAGTAGTAGGTTCTGTTGTAAGTATTTCAGCAGTGAAAGTGGGCTAGTCAGCTCAGAGATAAAATAAGATAACAGAAGTAAATATTGTTATTTATTAAATTACCCTCAACCTCTAACCTGGGAAGTAATATACGTTTCATTGGGGATGATGTTTACATTTGAAAGAACCTGTGGATGTTACTCTTGGTCACTGGATTGGAAAGCTCATCCTATTCTGATGAAGGCAAAAAAAATAAATGCTTCTGTGTGCCCATTGCACATATTAAAAAACCCCTTAGCAGTTGTTAATTCATAAGTAAGCAACCCACATTGGCCACTACTCTGGCTAAATTTCAAAACTAGAAAACATACCCACAAATATTTATAGTGTGTATTTATGCTATCTATATTTCCCGTGTTTTACTAGAGCCCTTAAGGAAATCATCACTGGAGCTACCGACTTCAGGCTTTACGCGTGCTCTCGGCAGGCAGATTTTTGTTCTGCAGAAGGAGACTAAAGCAAATGAGTAAAATCCGGTGTAATTAAATGGATCCTCTCACATTTTAACTGTTAACATTTAAGTATCTTCAAGAATAACAGCATATGGGATTTAATGATAGCTTGAGCATGTTAGACGGAGGTAGTGGAGTTCACAGTATAAGATACTAATAACTAGGGCTTCCACACCAGCTGCTTCCTGTGGGAAAAACTAGGTCATATTTTCTATTGCTTTTTTGCTTTTTGTGTATGTAATGCTTGTGCATTGTGTTTATGATGACTTGTCCTGCAGTTTGGTATGAGTGTATCAGTTGGCCCTGTGGTGTAATCTGATTCTTTGGAACAATTCAAGGTAACATTTGGCCAACTTACAACTGGAATATTTATGCACCATTTAATTTAGAAATAATTTAAACTTGGCCTTGATTTTGCAAAATGAGAGCTTTTATATGTGCTTGTTTGTGTTTTTGTTAAAATTTGTCCGAAAGCAAAATGTCCAACTAAAATTTTCCCAGAAGTAATGTCCAGCTAAAATCTGTGTATGAATACTTTCTGTAGTTTGAATACTTTCTGTAGTTTGTGACATTTAGTGCATTGTGTTGCACTGTTTCGTCAAGCCTTGACTCAGTACATGCTACTTTGATAAGCATTTTTTGAGGTTTGCTTTCTCTAGTGTTAGATTGACCTCAGTCTACCTACAAGGCAGCAGGTTTGTATCTCTATTCATCTGGTTTCTATCCATTAACCTGTCAGACATAGGAAACCCTACCAGTAGCTGCGCTACATATAGCTTTTGGGATCATTGGACACACAAATCCCTCTAGCTCTGTAATGCGGGAACACGCCAGAGCAGCTTTCTGTAGTGTCCATGGCAGCTCAGAAAGAGCTAACAGACAGGAGAACACAAAATAAAATGATTTATTGCCTGACATATTTCTCTGCATCTCGTCAGGTGCATGCATACTGCAGAGTTATATATCATATGAAGTGATTAAATGAATAATAGTTAAGCTGAAACAGTTAAAACACTTAGTCGCAGGTATTGTTCGAATTGGAACATCTTTTATTCCCACCACAGTAATTTAAAATTTGACGAACTCTTTCAGTTTGCACAAAACTGGCAATAACCGTAATAAATCGTGGTTTGTAGTTTCTGCGTTGACATTCACCAAGGGAATGCATTGTTTTGAAAATGTTTGGTACCAATTACCAACAGCAGCTGTGCTTTGACTTCCAATCACGAATGCTTAGCTCATTATTCCGACGCACCCACCGATCTGTAATAGTTGGTCAATCAATAGGGTAGTCCATGCAAGGGATGTAATTAATGATAATAACTGTCGGTGTCATGTCGGATGGTGTGCAACTTGTTAAATTACTAGTCTTCCTCATAACTATTGTGTTTGTACTGTAGATCGGAATTTATTTGTGTGTGTGTGTTTTAAAAAAAAAATAAACATCCACCAGGTAATGCATTACTTTAGATCAGGTCCATAGGTATCACATATTTTAGGTATCAGGTTTTTGTAATAAAAGATAGTTTAAGATGAAATTCTCTGTGTGGTCTTGTGTTTGATTGTTCTGATGCATGGCTGTATGGGATGAAATGTCTTGTAGAAAGTGATGTTCATGTTAATTGTATGTTCTTTGCAAGACCTTCGCAACCAACCCCAGACTTTATTGGCTGTATATAATTTTCTAGACAGTTTTATGTTCACTGGGTTGCGATTGATTTCTGAGCAGCTGATGCTCGTCTAAAAACAAGAGACCTGCTGTGAGTGAATGAAGTGCTAGGACCATCACATTTTGTAGGCCTGAGTGCACGGGCCAGAGCTGCCATCGAATATTTGGCTGGCCATGTTCATGCCTTCAGTGTCACGTCCTAACCGTTACACAGACGCTAATACCATTATGACATTTAATACAAAGAGATCTGCTGCCAAATTGCCCGCGGCTGACTACGGACCTGGGTTATCGGGATTGTGGAACCGTCTGTACTGCCGCTAAGCTCCACATGTTTGACAGAAGGTGATGATATTTGTACAGTTAACCTCGTAAATAGAATGTACCTCGTAAGTAATTGCATTTTCTAATGCATGGAACAGCCACAGTGGTTAGTACTGGCCTGCCCAAACAGGGGTCTGGGGTCAAGCCACAGTGGTTAGTACTGGCCTGTCCAAACAGGGGTCTGGGGTCAATCCACAGTTCAGGCGGGATCACTTTTTGTGACCAGTGTAGCTCTGTTGTCGACCCATCCTCATAAAAATGGCCAACTGGCAATTTTCATTTTGGGAAGAAAGGTGACTTAGAAAGGCACTGGCGAGCCCACCTCATATGCCCTGGCCGAGAATATTTGGAATAATAATAATAATGATAATTCAAACTTTAATGACATTATTTACGATGCGATTTCTTACTCCAAAATGATACAAAATGGGCGGAACACATTTGCTTCATAGAACGCTGTTGGACCTTTTCATAATGGACTAATGAAGTAGACAACAGAGAGGTCTATTTTATTCATTCATTCCCTCGGCAGGAAGTCCCAGAGTAAATCATAGTCAACAACAAACGTTAGACAGGCTTATTATTAATTTTTTTTTTTTTTATATCTGGTGGTAGCATATTTTTAAACCAGTCATTCACGGGGTGATGTGGTTAGTATCACTTTTGACTTCATTACCCAGGACATTTTCTAGTACAGATTGTAGCGGGGTCGACATGGAAGTCCAGGTAAATAGAAGATTCCTGTCTGGAAGGGTATTGAAACACATTACGACCGGGCCGGCAGACAAACACGCTAGCCCAGTTTCTCCGACCTTTTGCACAAACTTAATTTGGGTATATTGACCCAATATTTAGATATAGGCTTGTTGACAACTTTCTAGTAGTTCATGAAATATATACTGTTAAAAAAAAAAAAAAAAAGAAACGCATAGCTATCCGATGGTGTGTTTTTATGGGGTTGTAAGTAAAATTTGTTGCTAGGGTAATTAAAAACCAGCCTCAAATTTCTTTAGTGTCAAATGCATGTGTTGACCTGAATTGCTTTCGTTTTTGTAATCGTTACAATGCAGTGGTCAATAGTGTTTATGACCAAATTGTTACATTAACTAATGATGCGCGCATGTGAAAGCTACAATATTTGGAGTGAACACTATTCACTGACTACGCAACTGAAACTCTGAAAAGGATAATGCTACACAAAACAATTCAGTTCATTTTTAAGCAAACATCTATGGCGTCTCTTTCGATAAATTTAAGGAACATTGCTATTGGCCGACTGCATGCAGGCGAAGTCAAAGTTAAGTTGCCAGGCATCTAAACGTGCATCAGAGTACCATCAGTCGATTTTGTCACCGGTTCCAAGCCTCTGTCTCAGTTGAAGACCGGCATCGCAGTGGCCGACCCGGAGTGACAACAGCAGCGGATGATCGCTTTATTCGACTTCATCACATAAGAGACAGGTTTGCAACATCTTCCTCAACTGCCCGGCCATTGCCTGCAGAGTGGGTCTGATCAAACTGTCCGGAATAGACTGCATGAAGCTGGACTTCGGGCAGAACGCCTCATCGTGGACCTATCCTTACACGCCGCCATCGCCAAAATCGACTTTTTTGGGCTAACCAGCATCGTCCCTGGGCAGCAGACAACCAATGGAGATGTGTCTGTTTTAGTGGTGAATCTTTCTCTTTGTTGCAGCGTCATGATAGTCAGAGAAGGGTCTACCGTGGGTGAAATGAACGTTTTGCCCACAATTGCGGTAATGAAGCCCCGCCGTACGGTGGTAGAGGTGCAATGGTGTGGGGAATGAAAAGTTACCGCGGAAGGAGTCAATTGGTTCACACTGAAGGAGGCTTTAATGCGCCACGATATGTCAATAAAATTCTTCGACCCCATGCCTTCCACTTTTGGCTACCCAAAGGTCTGTGTTTCAACAGGACAATGCCAGACTCCATTGTGCACGGTTGACCACACTGTTCCTGACTGCCAACAACATTCTCACCCTTCCCTGGCCATCCCTGTCTCCAGACACGAGTCCGATTGAACACCTGTGGGTTGAGCTTCATGAACGTGCTTGTCGCCGAGACGTTGCTCCAGCCAATCGTCGTGATCTGTTCAAGGCACTCCAAGAAGAGTCGGCAGCCATCCCACAGGCCCACATCAGATGGCTGATCGCATCCATGCCCAGGAGATGCCAGTCACTAATCGATGGAAGAGGAGGCCACACACCATACTAACAGGAAAGCTCATACGTCTAAAAACTCTCTTGGCCCAGATGCGAAACAACTGTCAATTGATTATCTGAACCCTAAGATATTCTTATGTGCAATTTGAACAATTAACTCATTACATTAAAAAAAGTTACTGGATATCAGAATTATGGCTATGTGTGTGCCTTCGATATCTATGCGTTTCTTTTTTTTGAACAGTATACATTCTGCTGACCTGTCGCCACAATGTGGAGGGAATATTGGTTCAATAACGTAACAGCGGAAGTGGCGCTAGCGTAGTGGCTAGACGCGCAACTGCCTGCACTGTGGTCAGAGGATCAGGGGGTATTTTTACAATTACAGGCCGTTAAAGTTACTTGCATATCATTTACAGGACGTCGCAGTCAACGCCGTTATTTTTTGCTGTTGTGATCTCTTGGCAAGTTTACGTTCAATAGTTTGCCTTTGCTTTCTGAACGATCGGCACCCATGCAATTTCGTAAAAAAAAAGAAAAAAAAAAAAACAACGCAAGACGGTTTGCTGTCAAACCGTCTGCAGCTGTGTTTCCAAACGGGTACCAGGAAATGACTTGGGAAGTTGATGAGATCGGATTGATCGATACTGAATGCCAATTGGTTGATACAAATATGGGTCTTGCACCATATGTCAAATGTGCGTTAAGGTGGTCCTGTACTTAAATGTAATACTAATAACACCTGCAATTGTATCCAAGTCAATTCAATCTGCTAGCGTTTTTTTCCCCCCCAGTGGTTCTCAAAATGGGCAGTTACATTCCCCTTCACGTGGGGGAAGTAGTTGTGATACATAATTATATGGCAGCAACAGGGGCAGGACATCGGTTTTATGATAGTGAGTAATTTCGAAAGCTAGAAATGAGAACGGCGAAGCAAAGTTCTCTCTCTCTCTCTCTCTCTCTCTCTCTCTCTCTCTCTCTCTCTCTCTCTCTCTCTCTCTCTCTCTCTCTCTCTCTCTCTCTCTCTCTCTCGCTCGCTCTGTGTGTGTGTACGTGGGGGTGGGTGGGTGGGTGGGGGGTGTTGTGCACGTTTCTTCTGTTGTCAATGATGAGTTTCCCATAAGCCTTAACCCATTCATGAATATCATCATAAGTCATGTTGGCTTTCGATTTAATTCCCACTCCATTCTGTTAACTTCATTTCTCTGGCTTCACTGGTTTGTCTGGTCTGTTTACAACCATCTGTCATTGTATATTGAAATCTGTTCTATACAACATCTCAGAAATGTTCTAACTCCAGATCTCCTATGATCAGTGATTTATTGCAAATTACTTTCATCTTTATTGCGTATCTGTCAAGCAATGTTTTTTTTTTTTTAATTTTATTTCTGTGGAGCCGGCAAGGGATTTTCATATTGCTCGTAGAAAAAACTAAGAAATATGTACAGACCAGATGGAAGCAGAGGAAGAGCGGATTACGTAAACGATGGACAGAGAGAATAGCAGTGTACATGGGAATATCGATACATGAAACCCATAAACGGACACTCTCCCACTGTTTATACTTCACCTCAACACCGCAAGGTATAAGAGGGACAAGATGAGATGCGATGTGGATCTTTGTTTAAGCCGAGGGTATCTTAAACCCCAACGTTAACATTTCTAGAAATCCTACAAATATTTATCCTTCTCCTTCTTCTTCCTTTTCTTCTCTCTCTCCTCCTCCTCCTCTTCCTCCTCCTTCTCCTCCTCCTTCTCTTCCCATCTTTATACTCTTAATGCCTAAATAAGCACAAGAGAATGACTTGGGAAGTAAAGGTGTCCATCTGATCAGATTATCAAATACCTTTATAAAATCTACACAATACCTTTTATGTTGTATGAACTCCACAGAGGGTGAATACAAAACTTGGAACGGCAATATTTTCAAAAACCCTACAGTCATTAAAAATACACCCTATACTTCTGCTTTTCATTTCCAAATGGAGATTAGGACCCCAGGCAACTGTAACCAAACCCTTTGTTAAGTTAGGTGCATATCCTTTAGGTGTCAGGTCTTAGTCAGATATGACTGAGCTACCGTATGACTGTAGACGGTACTACCTGCTTTCTGTTAGCGCCGAATGTTGGGCGGCGCTTACTAAACCCGACACCCCACATTGTGCCAACAGCTTCGGGCGGAGGAGCGCAATTGGGATGGTACAAGCCTTACCCTAGTGCGAGGAAATGCAACCTAAAGACAAAGTATCATGGCAGGGCAGACCAGGCCCTAAGCCTTGGTTGGCAGCTGGTCTAGGATCGAAGCTCCGACAGGCGGACAGTTAGAACATTGCTTTGCTGATCCGGCAGCTTCTGCAGCTTGTCTTGTTCCAGATGTATCGGTGTTACCTTTCCTCTGGAGTGAACTAGGCAGGCCGAGAGAGGGATCATGCTGCATGGGCAACACATTGTCTCTGGTGTGAACTAGGCAGGCCGAGAGAGGGATCATGCTGCATGGGCAACACATTGTCTCTGGTGTGAACTAGGCAGGCCGAGAGAGGGATCATGCTGCATGGGCAACACATTGTCTCTGGTGTGAACTAGGCAGGCCGAGAGAGGGATCATGCTGCATGGGCAACACATTGTCTCTGGTGTGAACTAGGCAGGCCGAGAGAGGGATCATGCTGCATGGGCAACACATTGTCTCTGGTGTGAACTAGGCAGGCCGAGAGAGGGATCATGCTGCATGGGCAACACATTGTCTCTGGTGTGAACTAGGCAGGCCGAGAGAGGGATCATGCTGCATGGGCAACACATTGTCTCTGGTGTGAACTAGGCAGGCCGAGAGAGGGATCATGCTGCATGGGCAACACATTGTCTCTGGTGTGAACTAGGCAGGCCGAGAGAGGGATCATGCTGCATGGGCAACACATTGTCTTTGGTGTGAACTAGGCAGGCCGAGAGAGGGATCATGCTGCATGGGCAACACATTGTCTCTGGTGTGAACTAGGCAGGCCGAGAGAGGGATCATGCTGCATGGGCAACACATGGTCTCTATATTTCAGCCCAGGCTTTGTGCTATGGAGAGGTGCAACTCCATCCCTGCATATACTTTACAGGACGTCGCAGTCAACCCAAGCATTTCTTTGCTGTTGGTGATTTCTTAGCAAGTTTACGCCCAGTAGTTTGCAATTGTTTTTTGAACGACCGGAACTCATACCTGTGTGAAACCAGCGAAATTGGGTCTGCATCCAAATCGACAGCAGCTTCGAATGCGGTATGCGGATTTACGAATTGCGCACATAACCCCTTGGCCAGAGCCCTTTGTAGACTTGCCAATAATTGGTTCATTTGTAGCGTAGCTAAAGGTGTGTGTGAGATGAAGTAGCCAGCCTCACATCAACTCTACTTAGATGCCTCTTACGACACGCATGGTAGATTGGAATGTTATTTTTCCTTCTTACCTTATGGCCCAGGTGACATCCAGATTTGCGGCCCGGTGTGTCTAGTATCTCCCATCAGATGTTGTTATGACTGTTCCAAGATAATAGTATCGATTCACTTGTTTAAGAATATGCCCATTTACTCATATATCATCACACTGTGGTATTTTCTTCTTCCTTCAGTTCTAACCCTAATTGTTCACTGTGTGCAACAACCGCATCTACTAAATTTAGCAAGTCCTGTTCATTGTCTACAATCAAGACTTTATCATCTGCATATCTAATGTTATTGATGTATCGTCCCCCAATGTTGATTCCTTCTATATCTTCTATATTTCTGAAAATATTTTCACTGTACACGGGAAAAAAAACATCTGGAGACATTACACATCCCTGCCTCACACTTCTTTTAATAGGCTGATATCGACTTACATCGTTATCTATTCTGATGGCAGCTTGTTGTTTCCAATATATGTTTTTTTACAAGTCTAAGGTCTCTTCCATCAATTTGTAGATCTTCAAGCATTCTTATCATGTATACATGTCTCACTTTATCGAAAGCCTTTGTGTGGTCAATAAAGCAAAGATATAGATCTTTGTTTACTTCTATAGAACGTTCAATTACTGTTCTCAGTATACACACAGCATTTACTGTGCCCTAGCCTTCTACAAACCCACATTGTTCTTCTCCTATTTTGGGTTGTATTTTCTTCCCAACTCTTTGCATGATAATTCTCAGCAGAATCTTCGTGATGTGGCTCATTTTACTAATTGCTCGATGTTGATCGCATTCCAAGGCTCCTGATTTCTTCGGGATTGCAATAAATATAGAATTACATAATTCAGGAGGTATATCTCCAGTATCGTATATTGCGTTCAGCAGTCTGGTGACTTGGTCTATTCCATATTCTTCTAAGGCAGTGTTTCTCAACCTTTTTTGGCCTATGCCCCCCTTCACCATATTTTAAGAGCGTCATCCCCCCCTTCCTATCAAAAATTTGGTCCGTGCCCCCCCCCCCCTCCCCCTTCACCGTATTTTCAGAACGTCACCCCCACCTTTCATATTTCCTATCTAAAAATCCCCCCACTCCTACACAGTATACGTAAAAATGTAAGGTAAATTTAATAGCACATACTAAAACAAGTCTAGACATCCACATAAAACATGATTTGTGGGTCTACTGACTTTATAAAATGAATTTTAGAAGGATGAGACGTACTTAAGTGTAAAGTATGAAGGGAAAAACAATATCAAGTAATCGGTTCTTGTATTAACGCGATCTTGAAATGGTCTTCATTCCCCCCCCCCCCCCCCCCCCCCCCCCCTGGAAACCCTAAAATTCCCCCCTGGGGGGAATTTCCCCACCGGTTGAGAACCACTGTTCTAAGGCATTGATAATTTTAATTGTGAATTGTGATATTATCTGTACCCGAGGTCTTGCCAGTTTTCATATGGTTAAGAACATTCTGAGCTTCCATCTTGAAAATTGATGGTCCTTCATTATTATTCCGATGATCATATTGTTCTTATCTTGTATCATAATAATGATCTTTCACATAATTTGATCACGCATATAAAATCTGATCTTTTTCTATTATTATTTTGCCATCTTTGGTTATTAGGCAACCCGTTGATGTGTGTGTTCCTTTGTTAGTGATGTTATTAATTCTTTTGTGCATTAATTTGGTATTCCGGGTGTTGTGTTGGTTTTCAATTTCTTTGTAATTTTCCTCAAACCATGTTTCTTTTGCCTCTTTGCATAGCATCCTAATTTTCCTGTGAATGTCTTCATATTTTTCCTTGTTATTTTTGTTATTTCTTCTTATTTCCATGAGTTTTAAGATGTCGTCCGTCATCCATTTCTTGCGTCCTACTATCTTTATTTTTGGGATGGTTATTTCTGCAGCTCTGTTGATTAATTTCTTTCTTTTAAGGCTTTAACATCGAAAAGCTTCTACGGGCTATACACAAAAAAGGTGGCAAAAAGACCTTAAAAAAAGTCCTTATAAGGACTGCAACCAGAAGAGCCAGAAACCGCCACTAACAAAAGAAACCAACAGGAGACGGGTACAAAGAAAAGCCGCCACCAACCCCCCAGCTGACGTCACAGACATAAACCAACATATCCGAAAATCCGAGATAGGCCTCACTCGTAAGAGCGCACAAGACAAGAATTAGGGTGAATGAACCCACAAAACCACGGACCTCAACAATAACCACAGCTGAAGAGGCAGGTTGAACCAGGCCGAATTTGGAAATTTTGTTTTGAAAATTGGAATTAGAATTGGAATTCATTTCGTTAATATTTCCCATTGGTCACTGCAGTCTTGAAATACTATTTCCATATCGGACAATGCATCGAATCTGTTCTTTACCTCTACGTTTAATTTATCTTTTATTTCCTCACTCTTTAGTGCCTGTAGATCAAATTTTGTTTTTCTTGGTGAATATTTGACTTTCTTTAATGTTATATGTAAATTGCTTTAGATTAATCTATGGTCATTGTAGCAGTCTGCGCTTGGTATTGTTTTTGAGACTTTTAAGGCATTTCGAAATCTTCTGTTGATATGAATGTAATCAATCTGATTTCTGATCATGGACTCCTCCATGTCCATAATCTCCTTGGGTGCTGTTGATACCAGGTGTTTCCAATAATCAAATCATGCTCTTTTCCCCACTGTACAAGTCTGCAACCTCTTTCATACTGTTTCCCTAGTCCATACTTGCCTACTATGCATCCGTTCTGTTGATTTCCAACTTTGGCATTCAAGTCACCCATTATGATATTTACTTCAGAAGGCTTTCTCTAAATCATTATAAAATTCATCGATGCTGTCATCACTACTGTCTGCTGTTGGTGCATAAACTTGTATGACGTTGACATCAAAAGGTCTTCCACCCAACTTCACCAGTAACACTCGGTCTGATACAGTCCAATATCCTTTGATCGATTTTGATCTCTCTGTATCCATTATAATTGCTACTCCTCGCTGTTGTTTCTCTCCACCAGAATAGATTATTCTATATTCCTCAGATGTTATAATGCCCATTCCTGTCCATCTGATCTCATATATGCCTAACCGGTTAATGTTTAATATTCTCATTTCAGTCGTAATGTTATCAAATTTCTCATCCATCCCCACTCATAGTTCTTACAATCCAAGTTCCTACTTTCAATGTTGACATTCTTTTGCACTCATTCGCTTGCTGACGGTCTGGAGTCACCTGGTGCACATGACTACCCCTACCGGTCGAGGCTGCTCCTATGGAGCACCCATTTATGCCGTTTCTCTGATTATCGATAAGACTGCAGTACATGATATTAATGGCATCTGTAAAGAAGGTAGTTTGCCATTGCTTTCCTTCCTAACAGGGACCATACTGGTCGATGACCGTAGCCATTGTCTCTCAAAAAAAAAAAGAAAGAAAGAAGATCCTCTGCCAATCGTCGTGAAGCTGGAGACCATAACCTACAACTATGTGTTGGCTGCTCTTCAACTTCATCCACCACCTGCACCCATGGCTTCACGTAACCTTGATTGAGGGGCTAAACGGTATACCAAACGGGTATGCCAAACATTTACGCAGCTTAATAGTCTGACTGGTTTACAGCTACTGGAGCCTGCGCTGTCTTTGTCTTATTTGACACAAGTGTCAGGATCTTGCATTCAGCAAGATCTCAGGCTCGTTGGCTGACAAGTGAGATACTAAATACTGTCACTAAATAACTCAACGTGACACACGGTAACAACAATTCAAACACTTTATTCTCGCAACGCGCACTTCACAATCAATGCATGTATCGCGCAATCACAATTCATCATACAATCAATACATGCAATCAATCAATACATAAATGTAATACACTTACAAGTGAATAACACAGGCGCTCGGTCTCTTACACTCGTACAGGCTAGCTATCGATTCACGCTCAAACATTCAATTCATTGCAAGCCCCATTCAAACCGTCTGTCCGCTACGACATCCCAAGCCTGTCTGCCGAGCCGTTCAGCATTCTCGTCAGTCGGAGTAGAGTCCCCCTGCGTGACCCACAAGTTTCACGCTTGTACAGACTGACCAGCAACGGGCTTAGCGTTGCTCAGAGTTTAGCCTGGCTGGACTTCCATGGCGCCGTCGAAGACTAGAGTGTTTAACATCGCTCAGAGTTGAGCCCGGTTGCATTTGCCTAGCGTTGGTAAAGACGACGCGTTGCAACTATGGGTGAGAATCTGACAACAAGGTAATTAATACTAATTATTGGGGAATTTTACGTCACTGAAGTGGGCTCTATAAAATGCTCTATCTAGAACAACAAGCAGCAGTTAGAATAGACAGCGAGACATCAGACTGGTTTGACATCAAGCAAGAAGTTCGTCAGGGCTGTGAGCTGAACCCCCTATTTGTTTAACCTGCTCGCCGAAAATATTATGAGAAATGTCAGAGATGATATGATGTCCTAAATATCGGTGGTCATGACATACCAGAGATTCGATATGCTGATGAAACAGTATTGCTATCCACAACACAGAATGGTATAGAAAACCTAATAACCTCAACTCAATTGAATAGTGAAAATCACAACTTATATCTTACATAGCAAAAACAAAGATAATGCGCACAGATAAAAAAATTATGGAGTAAGAAGTATATGTTAATGCCTGGGAAGAGAGAAAGAGGAAGGCCAAAGAGAAGATGGATACAGGATGTGTCGGCTGATCTTCAGATGTGTGTATCGGACGCGGGATATCTTGCTTAAGATCGAGAGGTTTTCCAGAAGGTTGTTTTGGAAGCGAGGTTCTGCAAACTGCATGCTACTGAATGAATTAATGAATTAGGCTCCAAGGTTAGTCAGTATTTATTGGCGTCACAACTTACTGAGTTGGCGGCGATAGTGGATGTAGCCAGAATGCAGGCGAACAAAGGGGACAGGCCAAGGCCGGTGGGTATTTCCTTCGTCCGAGCCGGGCAACAACGCAGAGACAACGAAGGCAGCGCTGCCGATTTGCCGCTTCCGACCATTTTCTATAGTGCGGAGGCCAGGGAACTGATTGTGGATCTAAAGGGCCGTGGCAAATATTCTGAGGTGATCCAAAAGTTTGGCTTGCGACCTGACATCGTACTTAGCTCCTCGTCAGCTAAGCAGCTAACGTTGATTGAGCTGACCGTCCCTTACCAGTCGAATATTAAGGAGAAGCACGCGTACAAGATAGAGAAGTACAATGAAGTACGTTGGTCTTAAACTGGAAGGGTACACTGTAAGATTATTCGCCGTAGAGGTAGGCGCAAGAGGTCTAGTCTCCCACTCCGTGTATGATGTGCTAAAGCAAATGCACATTAAAGGACAAGCAAGAACTCGGGCACAAAAACAACTGGGTGAGACAGCCGAAAAGGCCTCCTGATGGCTGTGGAATTGTCGGAACCTGAAGTGGGATGAGACTCGAAATTAGTATGGTAAAAGCGGTAACTGCAGAATGCTTCACAATCTCTCAACTAAGAACACGAACATGCAACGTCTCATGTCAACTCTAAAGCTTCCCTCCGAGTGCTTGTATCGGGTTAGCCATGTCCCTCTTTGGACAAAAATCACCTTCAAATTAATATCCTATTTGTGAATGACTCAGTTCATCCATCATGTGCCATGCCGGTAAGCGTGGGCGGTCATGATTCACCATTTCACTTGATCACCAGAGTTGTGGATCAGCTCAGTATTCTTATACCAAGTGGTCAAATCATCCAGGTATTTACCTCTCTTGTTCTCTTCCCCTCGATCTTGCCAGTTGTCACTAAGTTCTCTAATTTATTATTTCTCATGACATGTCCAAAAAGTTTTGACTGTCTAGGTCTAATTTCTCTAATGAGTTTACGATTTTAATTTGTTTCTTGTAGGACTTGGTCGTGGGTTTATTAATCTGAGCCAAGGATGCACCCTAATATAATTTCTCTTTTGAGGTTCAACTGGGTAGGGATAATGGTATAATCGATTTATATCAGGATTCGAACACATAATCACCGGAGGCAAGTGCGCTTGATTTTGCGCTAGCAAGGAAAGTGTACAGAGTGATACAAACTCTCCATAACACAGCACAGATGTTTCCACTCAACGGATCATTATTGGTTTTATTTGTTTTAAATAAGTAAGAAATAGAAGAAGTATGTAATGAGGGAAACAGACAGTCAGAAATTCAGACTGACCTACGAACATGAACACTGTCAGACAGACAGACAGACAGACAGACAGACAGACAGACAGACGGACAGATAGATGAATGAATGGATGGATGGATAGGATAGACAGACAGACAGACAAAAAGACAGATAGAAGATAGTCAGACAGACAGACATACAGATAGACAGACAGACAAACAGACAGACAGACAGACGGACAGACAGACAGACGGACAGATAGATGAATGAATGGATGGATAGGATAGACAGACAGACAGACAAAAAGACAGATAGAAGATAGTCAGACAGACAGACATACAGATAGACAGACAGACAAACAGACAGACAGACAGACGGACAGACAGACAGACGGACAGATAGATGAATGAATGGATGGATAGGATAGACAGACAGACAGACAAAAAGACAGATAGAAGATAGTCAGACAGACAGACATACAGATAGACAGACAGACAAACAGACAGACGGATAGATAGATAGGGAGGGAGGGAGGCAGAGTGACACACATTCGCACACGCAAACACACACATACACACAGAGTTAATGTCCTAATATAGTACAGAGACACAAAACACTTCCGAATTTTCATACAAACCTACATTAAATCAAACAACAAACTGGAAACAATTGTTAAATAAAATAAGTGTTCATTAA
Source organism: Cepaea nemoralis (assembly GCA_014155875.1). Lineage (NCBI taxonomy): Eukaryota > Metazoa > Mollusca > Gastropoda > Stylommatophora > Helicidae > Cepaea > Cepaea nemoralis. Next base: position 122,327 of record JACEFZ010028301.1, read on the forward strand.
CAGAAAGACAATAAAAAAGCAATGGAACAACGCAGACTGTATTAATGTGAATATTATATTATTTAATATTGAGAGGATCACACAAGTAGACAACATATGGTTTTATGTCAATAGTTTATTTCATGCCAAATCGTGTACAATAGTTTATTTCATGGCTGTCATGCACAATAGTTTTTTTTTCATCCAAATTTTATACCATAGCTTATGTAATGTCAATCTTATACAATAGTGTATTTCATCCCAATCATACACAATAGTTTATTTCAGTCCAATCATACACAATAATTTATTTCATAAAAATCTTATAAGATAGTTTATTTCATCTGAATCTTATACAATAGTTTATTTCAACCCAATCACATACAATAGTTTATTTCATCCAAATCTTATACAATAGTTTGTTTCATCCCAGTCTTATAAAATAGTTTATTTCATTCCAATCTTATACAATAGTTTGTTTCATGTCAATCATATACAATAGTTTATTTAATCTCAATCTTATACATTAGTTTATTTCATGCCAATTATGCCCCAGTCATTACATACCAACCAAATTAGCACACGTAGGTCAGTTATTGCCAAATGATCATAACATTGTCGGTTTTCATAAGCAATGTCCGTGCGTGTAGTTAAAGGTGATACTGATCATTATGGCAGCCATCTTGGCGAGGAAAGAGTTCAGGATACTTATATTGTTTGCTCATATTTATTGTCTGGAAAACGACAGTGCCTTAGCGGGAACATGCCGTGGGTGTGCGAATTGATAGGGCCATCATATTTTGTAAGTCAGTCTCATCATCATCATCATCATCATCATCATCATCCTCATGATGATGATGATGATGATGATGATGATGATGATGTCTCACAAGTTCACCAGGTTCTTAGATTAGTACTTTACCTTATCCCGATTATATCATATGGTCAAGCCATCCAGGCATTTATCTCTTTGCATTCTTCTGATTCTTTCCCTATAAATTTAACCGTTTATCACTAAGTTTTCAGGTTTATTTCTCTTCAAAATGTGCCCACAAAATATTAATTTTCACGTACTTCTCGAACAACAAAAGGATTCTTAAATCTGCTACAGCTTCCGTCTTTATGTGCTTCAAACACCTGATACGCATATGTAAAATTGAATCTACATTTAATGTGAGGTAACCAATTTTCTAATCTGCATTTAACGTTTGGAAAACCAATGCTGTAATTTACATTTAAATGCAGGTAACCAATGTTCTAAACCACATTTAAGGTCTGGGTAACCAATCTTCTAATCTCCATTTAACGTGTCGGTAACCAATGTTCTAATCTGTATTTAACATGTAGATAACCAATGTTCGAATCTACATTTAAGTGCAGGTAACGAATGTTCTAATCTCCATTTAAGGTGTCCGTAACCAGTGTTCTAATCTCCATGTAACGTGTGGGTAACCAAAGTTCTAATCTCACTTTAACGTGTGGGTAACAAATGTTCTAATCTATATTTAATATGTGGGTAACCGATGTTCTAATCTTCGTGTTACGTGTTGGTAACTAAAGTTCTAATTTCACTTTAACGTGTGGGTAACAAATATTCTAATCTATATTTAACATGTGGGTAACCGATGTTCTAATCTATATTTAATGTTTGGGTAACCAATATTCTAATCTATATTGAACGTATGAGTAATCAATGTTCTAATCTGCTTTGAACGCAAGGGTAACTAATGTTCTACATTGAGCACTATCATTGACTTTGTGTGTGATGGAAACGGACAGTTAGCAGACAAGTGAGGAATGCAGTGGAATCTGTGGCGATGTGGTGTCATAGAAGAATGATGCGAACACTGCGGACAGATAGAAAGAGCAATGAAGATATCTTGAAAGAAGTTCACTCACACAGAAAACTAGTTAATCATATCAGAAGGGAACTCACACAGAAAACTAGTTAATCATATCAGAAGTGAACTCACACAGAAAACTAGTTAATCATATCAGAAGTTCACTCACACAGAAAACTAGTTACTCATATCAGAAGTTCACTCACACAGAAAACTAGTTTCTCATATCAGAAGTGAACTCACACAGAAAACTAGTTACTCATATCAGAAGTGAACTCACACAGAAAACTAGTTAATCATATCAGAAGTTCACTCACACAGAAAACTAATTACTCATATCAGAAGTTCACTCACACAGAAAACTAGTTACTCATATCAGAAGTGAACTCACACAGAAAACTAGTTAATCATATCAGAAGTGAACTCACACAGAAAACTAGTTAATCATATCAGAAGTGAACTCACACAGAAAACTAGTTACTCATATCAGAAGTGAACTCACACAGAAAACTAGTTACTCATATCAGAAGAAGACAGTTCACAATCTTTGGGCATGACTTGACAATGGGAAAGCTATAGTATGTCGTCACAACGATGGAAGGTTGGATGGGCAGATAGAAAATGTTTTATTTTTTCGGGGGGGGGGGGGGGGGGGGTAAGAGAGATATTGGACAGTTTGACATCATGGCTTTGGGGGGTGGAGGGGGAGGGGAGATAGGTGTCAGAAATGATTGGAAGCATAAGAGACAAAAGACTGGACAGAAATCATGTCCAGCACCACACGGCATGGATTATAAGAAAAAGGTGTATTTCATCCAGTAAACAAGATTGACGTACTCATTCCAAATAATAGCTAACTCTGCAGTATGCAGCTGCCGAGATGCAGCGAAATATACCACGCAACCTTTTATTTTTGGTTTCTTTGCTTAAAATTCACAAAGTGAATACAATGCTTTGAATGCATGAAGCAACACATAGCAAGCTGGAGATCCACAACCTTCTACCTTTGATGCAACCATACTAATTGTAATGACCTGCTAATTTGATGAATGTTTCCTGAGACTTGTATTCTTAGTGTATAACGTGTATAACACATCACCTTCAGAGAAAACATTGCAACAATGCGAAGGCCACAAATAGAGCAATATAGAGAAAATGTGCGAACAGGTACTGGCTACATCTTTTTGCTCAAATTCAAACTTGTGCAGACACTGGAAATATAAGAGGAATGTATGAGGGCATCAAGCAAGCTGCATGTCTGTTGCTCGCATTCAAAGAACTTCCTTCCAGTCTTCTAGTGTTGTATCGAACGCGGCGCTGTCGTGCAAAGTAGACTGTTGGCGCCACACGTGAGCTCGACAGGGCAAAAGGAAGCCAAGTAGGGTCCGGGCATCCATTAAAGGTAAGACTGCCTCTCACAGTCAGTGGCAGTCCCAAATGCCTGCCGTAAGAGAACGGCGAAGAAGATACTAAAAAGTGTAGGAGCAAGCACGCAGCCCTCCTTTACTCCACTGCTGATGCTGAATGACTGGGATGTTGAACCATCGAATAAATCCGCCGCATATTTTCGTGAAATGATTTCACTAGACTTAGCAGGGTGGGTGGACATCCTATCTTCTCAAGGATCTTGAAAAAGCCGTCTCTGCTCACGAGGTCAAATGCCATTGTGAGGTCGATGAAAGCAATATATAATGGCTTCCTCTGTTCTCTGCATTTCACTTGGAGCTGCCTGAGTGAGGAAATCATGTCGATGGTGGACCTGTTGGGTCTCAATCCGCACTGTGATTCGGGGTAGATTCTTTCAGCAAGAACGTGTAGTCTTTTTAGGATTATTCGAACGAAAATCTTGCCTGTAATGCTGAGTAGGGAAATGCCGCGATAATTGTTGCAATTGTTTCTATCACCTTTGTTTTTATAAATGGTAACACTGTTTGCGTCCCTCATATCTTGTCGCACTGATGTTTCTTTCCAGCAGAGCTGACATATTGCATACAGTTCTGGGATGATTGTTTCTTTGCCACGTTTTAAAATTTCAGGCGGAATACTATCTTTTCCTGGTGCCTTGCCGGATTTGAGAGTGTTTAGTGCTTCGCTGATTTCTGTGAGGCACGGTTTGTTATGCAGGGCATGCATGGTGGACTGTTGTTCAATGGCTTCCAGAGCTTCTTCTCCGACAGTGTTCTCTACTGAGTATAGCGCTACCCAGCGACCCATTTGTTTCGCTCGATCTTTTATGATTACTCCCTCTGTTGATCGTAAAAGGGCCATCTTATGTTTTGATGGGCTGACAGCTTGCTTGATGCCCTTGTGCATTCCTCTTATATTTCCAGTGTCTGCACAAGTTTGAATTTGAGCAGAGAGCTGTAGCCAGTACCTGTTCACACATTTTCTCTATATTGCTCTATTTCTGGCCGTTCGCAGTGTTGCAATGTTTTCTCTGAAGGTGATGTGTTATACACTGAGAATGCATGTCTCTGAATCTCCAGGACTGGGAGCATCTCTTCAGAGTGTGCTACAAACCAGTAGGTTGACTTAGTTTGCTTCTTGCCAAATGTTTATAGTGCTATGTTGTAGATGGTGTCGCGCAAATGACTCCATCTCTCGGTGACAGTTCCATCTGTGGGGCCAGGCAGAGTCTCCGCCAGAGCCTGGGTGAATTTGTTGACCTTCTCTTTGTTTTGGGTGCCACTGGTGTCAATGCGTGGTCTTCCTTCTGTTCTGCTTCTGTAGATTCTCTCGGGCTTTATCTTCACCTTGCTGGAGACGAGTGAATGGTCAGTGTCGCAGTCAGCACTATGGTAACTAAGAGTCAGCCGTACATTTCGGAGATTGCTGCGTTTGGTGAGCACCAGGTCGAGTTGGTGCCAGTTCTTTGATCTGGGGTGCCTCCATGACACCCTGTGTTGTGGTTTTGTGTCATTACATAAATGTTAAATACGTCTGATGTGGAAGAAAATAACCTACCAACAACAATGGAACAATTCGACACGACAATAATCTGTATGAAATCACAACTAAAGTGGAGGTAATAGCAGTTCTAGGGCTCATTAGAAAACATCAAATGAAAAGGTTCGGCCACATAACTAGGCTACCAACTAACAGTATACCACAACAAGCAATACTGTACAGACAAAATGGGACCAGCAGAAGAGGCCGACCATGTAAACGACGGACAAGGGGAATAACAGAGTCCATGGGAATCTTCGGCATATGAAGCCCATAAACGAGCACTCTCCCACTATTTATGCCTAACCTCTTCAAATCAAGATGATATCAGATCATCACAACAAACTCTCTCTCTCTCTCAAATATCAAAGATCCAGGGCTATTAGAGGATGCACCAGATCAAAGATCCAGGGATAGACGATACACCAGATCAAAGATCCACGGATAGACGATATGCGAGACGAACTCACCAAAGTGCTGGGAACATAATTACAGGAATGACAATTCCATCACATGAATGCTGTCTGCCGAGAAAGAAACTGATCTGGGGATAGCCATACTTTAATCACACCACGTCTATAATTACACCTCGACCAACACAGTCAACTTGAATGAGTTGTTCTGAATACTAATCAATATTTGTGAATTTGTTTATGCGCTGTCTTAATGGTCTCAAAAAAGTCCCCAACAACTAATATTTCTGTGTATTGAATATCATACGGCAAGCTAATATTCAGCGAGTCAAAACGGTTCTGTAATTAATCAAAAGAGAAATGGAAAATAAGATTGATCTCGAGCTAAATGAAAAACATTCACGGTTTGTCAAAGATAGAGGCACAGAGGATGTCATTCAAAGCTGAAAGCGTTTGCAGACAGAATGATTGAACAAACATAGACATCTTTGTATATGATGTATTTACAATGACAAGGCATTTAACAGGGTGTAAAGGAACACTCTTTTGCCAATAGTGGAACCATTTTGAGTAGAAATGATACTTATTTAATTAGTTAAAACCTATATTCCTCTTCTTCTCCTCCGCCCACCTTCTGACGTCAGCGTAAAGTAGTCCAAAGAAAGCAGCATCATCTTAAGCTTGTTGATGTCTCAATAAAATTTGTTCCCGAAATGGAGCGAGTGCAGAGTCAAACTATTTTCTGTATTCTGCATATGTTGGATACTCCGGCAGCAAATGTTTAGCTGTCATTTTACCAGTTCAACAGTTACATTCATCAGTATCTCCTATATTTAGTTTATTAAACATGCGAAATATCATCAGACTGTTCTGTCCTGTGCAGACAACTGTTAGAAAAGAAATGGCAAAAATAGCATTCAGTAAAAGGAATTACTAGTTCACTTCAAATAAAAACAGGAGTGAGACAAGGCTATTCATTATACCAAGTGTAGTCATTGCTTATTGAAAGAAGATGGGAGGAAGCGACTGTAAATCATCACGTATAGATTATACCACATGGAATCTAAACAAGCGAGATGAAAGAACTTGTGGTGTTACTGCAGGACACAAAAAAGTGATGATGCATATTGCCAACTCAACCGAAGTGAAGAAGTTGCAATCTTCAGACTCCGCACAGGACATAACAAGCTGAAATAATACAGGGGATACTGCTGAATGTAACCGTGACTTTAGTAAAACCTAATCCAGACGGGAGTCTCTGTGGCGAAGTGGTCAAGCCGTTTGACTTGTGATCCGAAGGTTGTGGGTTCGATTCCGGGCCGCACCCTTCGGTTTACGAGTTAAATGTTTCGGAGACTCCTGTGGGTCGTCGCTAAAAGCTACGGAGCTCGTGCTTTGTGCGACGCTTTCCGCGCTGCGGAAAGAGACCGAGCCATATGGGATAAAACCCGGTGCGATGAAGTCGACCCTGTCGACTTTTAAGCGACTTTTTAATCCAGACATTGGTCGGATATTGATTCTGTCGTGTCCATAACTTTGACACGTTTCTGTAGCATATTGTGTTGCCTACTACCCTACTTCATCTCATCATTGTTTCCCTCAAATCTCTCTCTCTCTCTCTCTCTCTCTCTCACACACACACACACAATCTCTCTCTCTCTCTCTCTCTCTCTCTCTCTCACACACACACACACACACACACACACACACACACATGCATGAGCAAGCAGACCTACCGTTGACGCTTTCAAGAAACTTGCAATTCATACCTAATCAACCATCACCGCCAAATATATGTCTTAGTAAAATCATTCTTCTTTCTTTCTGTTTCTTGTTGCTTTTACACCACACCCCCTTCCCCCAATCGGCCTCATAGCCTCTCAAGCAAACTCACACCAAGACGACCTCACTTTTACAATCTCCTGCAGCCCTGTCTGTGGCTCCCGATATTATTCACCTGTCTTAGGTCCCCCGTTATTTTTTTCGCCTTGGGGGTTCCAGACAAGAAAGTATCAAGTTATACTATTCTCTGGTTTCCCCAATTTCTCTCATGCCCAGCACCAGCGACTTTTCCCCATGTCTTAGTTCCTTTGTGTTTTGTTTCGATTTCTCCATAGGCTCTTTATTGGCGATTCTGTCATAACATTTTAGTTCCACTATTTCGTCTATTTTGAGTAGACACGAATGAATGAATGCGGGTAGCTTATTAGTAATTCTTTAGTCATTCACAATGTTTCAGATAATTCAGAGTACTGATTTAATATTGGAGTTAACTATTCTAAGCATACTGAAATCTGTTACGAACCCAAAATAATATCTACAATTATAACCATAGCATATGTCCCAAAACTATACATATAGTGTTAGCACAGAACTACAGTCAAAATGTACATCAAAACCTGCAACTATAAACTAGACACAAGCAGGTTGAGGGATATCACATAATAACTGGTTGAAACAGAAGGAGATTAAAATAAAAACTAACTGAAACAATGGCATTATATATCATGTAGCTGAAACAGAAGAGATAAAGTAATAACTGGTTGAAACATAAGAGATAAAATAAGAACTGTTTGAAACAGAAGAGATTAAATAACAACTGACTTAATAGAAAGTGTTATATTAGCAATACATTAACCAGTTAACGCACACACATATTTGATGTGTATGTATGTGTGTTGGAAATAAAAATAAAGAAAGAGGGATGAGGGAGACAGACGGAAAGATAAATATATAGGTAAATAAATAGATAGAGAGGGAGGGGAAGAGAGAGAGAGAGAGAGAGAGAGAGAGAGAGAGAGAGAGAGAGAGAGAGAGAGAGAGAGAGAGGGAGAGAGAGACAGAGAGAGAGACCGAGAGAGAGAGACCGAGAGAGTGACCGAGAGAGAGAGAAGAGAGAGAAAGAGTGGAAAGAGAGAGAGAGTTACAGAGAAAAATGAGATAAGAGAGAGAGAGAGAGAGAGAGAGAGAGAGAGAGAGAGAGAGAGAGAAAGAGATAGAGAAAGAGAGAGAGAAAGAGACTGAGAAACAGAGAGAGAAAGAGAGAGAGAGAGAGAGAGCTAGAGAGAAAAGAGAGAGGGAGAAAGAAAGAGAGAGAAAGAGAGAAAAAAGAGATAAAGAGAGGGACCTGGAGAGAGATAGAGAGAGATAGATAGATAGAGAGAGAGATAGATAGATAGATAGATAGATAGATAGAGAGAGAGAGATAATAGAAGGCATAGATGTACCAAATCATAGAATCAGAACTAACATTGTTTAGAATCCCAATACTCCACAGAACGAATAAAACACACGCATATTTTCAACAAATACATATAAATATATGATGTATGAATGGGTGTGTAGAGAGAGAGAGAGAGAGAGAGAGAGAGAGAGAGAGAGAGAGAGAGAGAGAGAGAGAGAGAGAGAGAGAGACCGCGAGAGAAAAAGAGAGAGAAAAAGAGAGAGAAAAAGAGAGAGAAGAGAGAGAAAGAGTGGAAAAAGAGAGAGAGTTACAGAGAAAAAGGAGATAAGAGAGAGAGAGAGAGAGAGAGAGAGAGAGAGAGAGAGAGAGAGAGAGAGAGAGAGAGAGAAAGAGATAGAGAAAGAGAGAGAGAAAGAGATTGAGAAAGAGAGAGAGAAAGAGAGAGAGAGCTAGAGAGACAAGAGAGAGAGAGAGAGAAAGAAAGAGAGAGAAAGAGAGAAAAAAGAGATAAAGAGAGATAGACCTGGAGAGAGAGAGATAGATAGAGAGAGAGAGAGAGAGCATAGATGTACCAAAACTATTTACATAGAAGCAGAACTAACATTATGTATAATTTTTGCATTCCAGAGAAAAAATAATCAAATGCGCTTACATTTTCATCACTCACAACTGTTAAACATGTAACACAGACGCACTTTGTGCATTGATATATTTATCACACAAGGAAGCAAAATAAAGTTACAACGTACGATTAAAATAAGCATTTATATTTTAAAAAGTACACATATTAAATTAATTCATATTGTGTTCTCGAAAATGTCAGCGAAATTGTATTCATGTATGTGCACATGAAAACGAAAAACAAAATTACAGAATATGTTAGTTGTATTGCAATGCTTCTGAGGAACTTTTATTTTAAAAAAAAAAGATGCACGGTTAAGAGGAAGTTTTATATGAAACAAACAATTAAAAAATGATTACAGACTTACTGAAAACAGTCAAACAAAAGGAGATTAAATAACAACTGGTTGAACAGTTACACTTATGTAATAATAATAATAATAATAATAATAATAATAATAATAATAATAATAAAAACCAAAGATAGAGTTACTGAAAATATTAAAAGAAAATCCAAGTAAATCAGTATCGTTACTTTAACACAGAAGACACAAACAATAGGTCGTCCAATTTAATGCCTGGCATATTTCGCTGCATCTCGTCAGACATACTGCCGAGTTATATATCATATGAATTAAATATATGAAGTATATTTTGGCTGAAAGATTAGTGATTGGCTGCAGCTGATGAGACGCAGAAAAACATGCCAGGCATTAAATTGGGAAACCTATGTTTTGTGGTTTCTGTGTTTGAATTCACTAAGGGAATACTTTGTTTTGACATACCTTCATCACAAAAAGGCGAACAGTTAGTTCCGAAAAGTAATCGAAAAATGTACATTTCAACAGCACAGCAATAAAACAAACTAAGTTATGGAACAATGATTTTTAAATAACCGGAGGCCTGTTTTTGGGAACGATATTTCCCAGCTGTCACACGAACGAACCAACGAACAAACTTTGTTTTCAAAGCATCACACATTGGGTACGCAGGCCTGTTTAACATTCGGCTTTCCCGTCCAATCATCTCTCACACATCATTTATATGTTCAATATGATACATGTTACATTTATTTAGCGGGAAACATAAAAAATATAAACACATAACATCTATATAATCGTAACGGGAAACATGCAGTGGCCAGTAACATTTGTATGTTTTGTTTCGTATTTCATGAATATAGTTTTTAGAGATATTCTACTTAGAAACAAGCACGCCATCTTTATCACCACCATCTTGACGTTTCATCTTCGTATTAACCGATTCAGTGACAAACAAAAAGTGTGGTTGGACCAGGCGTGGTACACAATCAAATGAAGAAGTATTATAATGTACATTTCCGTTCATTGAGCATAACAATTGCGAAAGGTACCACGAAACAAAACAAATAACACAGTGACCCTAGTCTTGCAATATATCGTCCTTCTGGAGATATATTATCCTTCGAAATTGAATCAGTTCAGGTCGGTTGTAAAGGGTGACCAACATTCACTGTCTACTGTCCCTCACACGAGCTTCTGGCAGCCAGTCTATGAATGGTGTCTACTCACATGCAACTTTATCAAATCAATCAATCAATCAATCATATGGCGTCTCCACAATGAAGGTTGGGTGCAATGGATCTGAAACAACACTGTCTGTCTCTCTCCCTGACTGTACATTATGTCAGATTGATGTTTGTCCATCTCTTGAATTTTGTCTTCCCACTTGTATCGTTGTCTACCTCTTGCTCGCTTTCCCTCAACCTTGACCTCCAGTGTGGTATTATAACAGTATCATGTCTTTTGACGTAGCCGAAATATTTCACTTGCCGCTTCTTTTATTTCTTTCACCAAATATCTCTTTTCATTCTCAGCCGTTATAGAGTCTCTGTATTTGATTGTTTTTGTTTCCATGAAATACGACATATTATTCTGTATATCCAGATCTCCGGGGCCTCTATTCGACTTTCTAATTGCTTGTTCAATGATCAGCTTTATGTGCCATCTAGTAGTGTTAAATATAAATAAAATTGGACAATTCTCAATTTTTTAATGCGCTGTTAATCTCTCTAGATGGTAATTTAAAAAAAATTAAAATTTAGTTGCATGTCCTTCACAGGACGTAGCAGTCAACCCCAGCATTTTTGCTGTTCGTGAATCCTGGGTAAATTTTACGTTCAGTAGTTTGCCATTGCTTTCTGAAGACAGGCACCTATACCTTTTTCGAAAAACCAGCACCGTTGTGTTTCGAACCCGGGTATACGGGCCCACAAACCGCGTTCGCAAGACCTTAGCCACGGCTACCGGATGTTAATACTGATGTAACAAATAAGTAAAGGACCCTTTTAGACATCTCAAAGCGCATTTAGGCAAATGGTACCGGGTCCATGTTGTTAAAACCCCAACCGGTGCTTGGTGGGGGATGTGGTCAGTATTATATAGGCCGCCTTACCTTCCCAAGACAGTTGCCTGGACCCGCTTTCGATTGGGTTGACTTGGGAGACCAGGTCAATTTTCCGAAATGCGTCCTAATGCGGATTCGCACTTCTGACCATCTGAGCGGCAGGATACCGCGGCTGCCTAGATATCACGTCTTCTTTCTCTTCATGTCGTCTATCGACATGTAATTATGCGTCTCTCTTAATGTTGTCTATCGACATGTAATTATGCGTTTCTCTTCATGTCGTCTATCTCATGTTATTAATGCGTCTCCTAATGTTGTCTATCCGTTATCTTTCTCTTAATGTTGTCTACCCACATACAAAGTTATCTGTCCCTTTATGTTGTCTACCCACATACAAAGTTATCTGTCCCTTTATGTTGTCTACCCACATACAAAGTTATCTGTCCCTTTATGTTGTCTACCCACATACAAAGTTATCTGTCCCTTTATGTTGTCTACCCACATACAAAGTTATCTGTCCCTTTATGTTGTCTACCACATACACAGTTATCTGTCCCTTTATGTTGTCTACCCACATACAAAGTTATCTGTCCCTTTATGTTGCCTCCCCACATACACAGTTATCTGTCCCTTTATGTTGTCTACCCACATACAAAGTTATCTGTCCCTTAATGTTGTCTACCCACATACACAGTTATCTGTCCCTTTATGTTGTCCATCCACATACAAACTTATCTTTCTCTTAATATTGTCTACCCACATACCAAGTTAACTTTCTCTTTATGTTTTCTTTATAGAACGTTATCTTTCTCTAATTTTATCTACACACACGCAGGTTTCTTTCTTTTGCATGTGTGCTATACTTTTCTTCCAGCCCCCCCCCCCCCCCCCTCTCTCTCCCAAATACATCCATTAACAAGTGGATCCGGGGTAACAGATTATCTGGCATGTCTGCCTGCTTGCCCGGCGGCCAAGTGTTTGAATCCCCATCGAGGCGGATTTAAGAACAAAATGCTCTAGGCTCCCAACCCAACAGAGAAAATGGCGCGACCGGAAATGTTTCGGTAAGTAAAGGTGCTCGATATTATATTGACACCCCCATCCATCGTGTGTCGATTGGTCTGCAAGAATGTGGGCCTAGCTTTATATAATCAAGTATATTTACAAAGGCGACACACGCCTCTTAACTTGCTTGTTAATTTATCTACACACATATGATCTCTCTCTCTCTCTCTCTCTGTCTCTCTCTCTCTCTGTCTCTCTCTCTCTGTGTGTTTATGTGTGTGCTCACGTGTGTGGTTTCATTATTACAAAATGTAGAAATATGAACAATGAATGCGAGGGCAAAACTTACGCCGTTGAGATGTTATTATAATGACGATTAGAAGGAATCTCATGGCTGGAGTAAAAAACAAAAGTTAGTCACATGATCATCCATCCATCCATTCCCTTCGAAATTGCCAGTTGTCACCAGGCTCTCAAATTCATTTCTTTTCATAACATGCCCCCCCCCCCCCACCTCCAAGAAAAAAAAATTGACTGTCTACATCTAATGTCTCTGATCAGTTTATGATCTTCATTTGTTTCTTGAACGTTCATTGGTTTTTTCTGTCTGTCCATGGCATTCTTTGCAGTTTCCTCAGAAACCACATTTCCACAGCCATCAGACTTTTTTCAGCTTGTCTGCTCATTGTTCACTCTTCACATCCATACAAAAGTACAGGTTCTATGTAACACTTCAACACTATTTTCCTCGTTTCATTTGATATCTTTTTATTGGGCAGTATGTTTTTCATCTTGCAAAAGGCTACCTTCGCAATGACAATTCTTGTTCTAATCTCTTCAAGGCATCTCCCATCTGATGTTATGACTGTTCCGAGATAACTGTACCGATTCACTTGTTTAAGAATATGCCCATTTACTTGTATATTACATTGTGATATTTCCTTCTTCCCAGTGACCACCATGATCTGTGTTTCTTACAATTCAATTCTAACCCTAGTTGTCCACTTCACATGACGTCGCACTCAATCCCAGCATTTTTAGCTGTTTGTGATCAATGGCAAGTTTTCGTTCAGTAGTTTGCCTTTGATTTCTGAACGACTGGCACACATACCATTTCTTAAAAACCCACACCAGGCAGTCTGCTGCCAAATCGCCGGCAGCTTGTGTTTTGAACAATCAAATTAGTTTAACAATGATATCTCAATCGATTTTGTTTAACAGTGATATCTCAATCGAATCTCTTTCAGCTGAAGTAGTACTCATTTATTCACTTCATATGATAAACAACTCTGCTTTATGCACCTGACGAGATGCAGCGAAATATGTGGCTTCCTTGTTTAGCTTCACTACGGGAATACATTGTTTTGAATATAATGTTTAAACCAATTAAACACTTGGAGGGTGATTTGGTTAATATCACGGTGACAACTTATACTTCACAGAAAATTGTACGATTACCATTTTAGGCTGCGTCGACCTTGAGACCAGGTCTATGGAGTATAAATCCCCTGTCGATGGGAGGGAAGGGAAGATCCAGCGCCACTGCCTCACCCTGGCTAGTTAAATACCAATTTCATTATAATTATAACACACAAATAGGTTTGACAACAACGGAAATGATAACTTTACTTTATAACAGACAGAGAAAGCTGATGGCGTGAGACATTAATTCCACGCTTTCATGTTCTTTCAGAGGTAATACTGACACGAAAGGGATGATTCAATAATAATAATTATAACAAAGAAATAAATAAAGTCTTCAATGTGTCTTCAATCTTCAAATGTGATGAAATTAACAGGAAAAAAAAAATCCGTCTTCATAGAAGGACTGGTGTTTGTGGAGAATACATTATTGGTTTCTGTAGAGAAGTAAATCATTGGCTTCTATAGAGAAGTAAATCGTTGGCTTTGTAGAGAAGTAAATCATTTGTTTATGTGAAGACGTAAAGTACTGGTTGTTGTAAAGCAATAAATAAGTGGTTTTTTTTAAAGAATTAAATCATAGGCTGTTGTAAAGCAATAAATAATTGGGTTTTGTAAAGAAGTAAATCATTGGTTTTTGAAAAGAAGTAAATCATTGCTTTTTAGGTAGCGAAATAAACAATTTGTGTTTGTAAAGTAGTAAATCATGCGCGTGCGAAGAAATATTTGCAGAGAGAAATGTATTTTCGTATGTTTTTAATAATTTACTTCTTTCAGATGCACCGAGTTCATATCTGAAGATATTAAAAGCAAGAAATTATAATCAATATATTTCATTAACTTTATGCCTTCTTCACAAAGAATCCCCATCATGCCCTGTCCTCGCTCTTCTTGTGCACTCTGACAAACTGCTGTTTATCCAGCTCTTGATATTATCTTGCCACTTGTGTCGCTGTTTACCCATTGCTCGCCTGCCATCGATATTTCTCTTCAGTGTGGTTTTCATAAGACTGTCGTATCCTTTAAACATGACCACAATTATATATGTACTACAAGAAACAAATGAAAACCGTATACTGATTAGAGAAATTAGACGTAGACAGTCACAGTTTTTGGGACACGCTATGAGAAGAAATAAATTGGAGAACTTTGTGACAACTGGCAAGAATGAGAGGAAGAGAACAAGGGGAAGGCAGAGAAGTAAATACCTGGATGGCCTGGCCACGTGGTATATTCGAGAGAAGAACTCTGAGCGGATCAACGATTCTGGTGATCGCGTGAGATGGCAAAACATGACTGTCCACGCTTACCGACGTGGCACGTGATGATGACTAAAGCAATAGATGTCGACGTGGTCTAAAGGATAGTAGCGTTCGCTCTTAAACTTCCGATTCGCTGATGGTGAAGTAAAGGGTTCAACCCTGGCATTAAGTTGGACTTAAACTGTGACTTCCCGATCAAAAAGTAATGGCAAACCACTGAACGTAAAATTTCCTACAATATCAACTTGGGTTGCTGGCAACGTCCGGTAAACGACATGCCACATTTTGACAATACCACAACCTTTTATATACAGTATAGATATACTATACATACAAACAGGATCACATAACAGACAAGGGAGACAAATCTTCATAACTGTGAATGATGCAGAAAAGAAATCTCTTAGATTATCTCCCTGGTCCGGACATTCTCATCATCTCGGACCTGAATACTCTTCACTTCGCGGTAGACTGGGTACGTCACGTCTTGGATCCGGGACAACTGCGTTGACCTGTGGCTGCTGATGGTGCCGCTAGTCGGGTGTCGCGTCAAGCGCGAGCTGTACAGCCAAGTGCTTTCGCGGTGCAAAGGGGTGTTCTTTCGCGTGCGACAGGAAAACACGTTTCTGAATTCTTTCTTGAATTTCACTGAAAATGTATTAGAAATGTGTTATTGCCGGAGGGGTTAATTCTTCAAGATACAAGCGGTTATTACTTTAAAGTAATAAATAAATGGTTGATTGAGAAGTGGATAAAATCATGACTTTCTTCTTTCTTTCTTTCTTTCTTTCTTTCTTTCTTTCTTTCTTTCTTTCTTTCTTTCTTTCTTTCTTTCTTTCTTTCTTATTCTTCTAAAAACGAAGCATAATTCTCCAACCAACCCTCGCCAAGCCATTTGTAGATTTGTTCCTGACTAGATGGATGTTTTTTTCTAACACATTTTACTGCGTGCAGTGAGTGACCAATCTCAGGCCCTCATTAGCCGCCTTCTGTGGCATGTATGGTTAGCTACAGTGGTGCTATTCTTTGCTTGCTGTATGACCCCTTGTAACACATGGGGGATGAAAATCACATGGGGGATGAAAATCACATGGGGGATGAGTCACGTGGGGGATGACAGTCACATGGGGATGACAGTCACGTGGGGGATGACAGTCACATGGGGATGACAGTCACATTGGGGATGACAGTCACATGGGGAATGACAGTTACATGGGGGATGCCAGTTACATGGGGGATGCCAGTCACATGGGGGATGACAATCACATGGGCGATAACAGTCACATGGGGGATGACAATCACATAGGGGATGACAGTCACATGGGGGATGACAGTCACATGGGGGATGACAGTCAAATGGGGGATGACAGTCACATGGGGGATGACAATCTCATAGGGGATGACAGTCACATGGGGGATGACAGTCACATAGGGGATGACAGTCACATGGGAGATGACAATCTCATAGGGGATGACAGTCACATAGGGGATGACAGTCACATAGGGGATGACAGTCACATGGGGGATGACAATCTCATAGGGGATGACAGTCACATGGGGGATGACAATCTCATAGGGGATGACAGTCACATGGGGGATGACAGTCACATAGGGGATGACAGTCACATAGGGGATGACAATCTCATAGGGGATGACAGTCACATGGGGGATGACAATCTCATAGGGGATGACAGTCACATGGGGAATGACAGTCACATGGGAGATGACAATCACATAGGGGATGACAATCACATGGGGGATGACAGTCACATGGGGGATGACAGTCACATGGAGGATGACAATCTCATAGGGGATGACAGTCACATGGGGGATGACAGTCACATGGGGGATGACAGTCACATGGGGGATGACAATCACATGGGCGATAACAGTCACATGGGGGATGACAATCACATGGAGGATGACAGTCACATGGGGGATGACAGTCACATGAGAGATGACAGTCACATGGAGGATGACAGTCACATGGGAGATGACAATCACATGGAGGATGACAGTCACATGGACGATGACAGTCACATGGGCGATGACAATCACATGGGAGATGACAATCACATGGAGGATGACAGTCACATGGGAGATGACAATCACATGGAGGATGACAGTCACATGGGAGATGACAGTCACATGGAGGATGACAGTCACATGGGGAATGACAGTCACATGGGGGATGACAATCACATAGGGGATGACAGTCACATGGGGGATGACAGTCACATAGGGGATGACAGTCACATGGGGGATGACAATCACATAGGGGATGACAGTCACATGGGGGATGACAATCTCATAGGGGATGACAGTCACATGGGGGATGGCAGTCACATGGGGGATGACAATCACATGGGGGATGACAATCTCATAGGGGATGACAGTCACATAGGGGATGACAGTCACATAGGGGATGACAGTCACATGGGGGATGACAGTCACATAGGGGATGACAGTCACATGGGGGATGACAATCACATAGGGGATGACAGTCACATGGGGGATGACAGTCACATGGGGGATGACAGTCACATGGGGGATGACAATCTCATAGGGGATGACAGTCACATGGGGAATGACAGTTACATGGGGGATGCCAGTCACATGGGGGATGACAATCACATGGGCGATAACAGTCACATGGGGGATGACAATCACATAGGGGATGACAGTCACATGGGGGATGACAGTCACATGGGGGATGACAGTCAAATGGGGGATGACAGTCACATGGGGGATGACAATCTCATAGGGGATGACAGTCACATGGGGGATGACAGTCACATAGAGGATGACAGTCACATGGGAGATGACAATCTCATAGGGGATGACAGTCACATAGGGGATGACAGTCACATAGGGGATGACAGTCACATGGGGGATGACAATCTCATAGGGGATGACAGTCACATGGGGGATGACAATCTCATAGGGGATGACAGTCACATGGGGGATGACAGTCACATAGGGGATGACAGTCACATGGGGGATGACAATCTCATAGGGGTGACAGTCACATGGGGGATGACAATCTCATAGGGGATGACAGTCACATGGGGAATGACAGTCACATGGGAGATGACAATCACATAGGGGATGACAATCACATGGGGGATGACAGTCACATGGGGGATGACAGTCACATGGAGGATGACAATCTCATAGGGGATGACAGTCACATGGGGGATGACAGTCACATGGGGGATGACAGTCACATGGGGGATGACAATCACATGGGCGATAACAGTCACATGGGGGATGACAATCACATGGAGGATGACAGTCACATGGGGGATGACAGTCACATGAGAGATGACAGTCACATGGAGGATGACAGTCACATGGGAGATGACAATCACATGGAGGATGACAGTCACATGGACGATGACAGTCACATGGGCGATGACAATCACATGGGAGATGACAATCACATGGAGGATGACAGTCACATGGGAGATGACAATCACATGGAGGATGACAGTCACATGGGAGATGACAGTCACATGGAGGATGACAGTCACATGGGGAATGACAGTCACATGGGGGATGACAATCACATAGGGGATGACAGTCACATGGGGGATGACAATCTCATAGGGGATGACAGTCACATGGGGGATGACAGTCACATGGGGGATGACAATCACATGGGGGATGACAATCTCATAGGGGATGACAGTCACATAGGGGATGACAGTCACATAGGGGATGACAGTCACATGGGGGATGACAGTCACATGGGGATGACAGTCACATGGGGGATGACAATCACATAGGGGATGACAGTCACATGGGGGATGACAGTCACATGGGGGATGACAGTCACATGGGGGATGACAATCTCATAGGGGATGACAGTCACATGGGGAATGACAGTCACATGGGGGTTGACAGTCACATGGGGGATGACAATCTCATAGGGGATGACAGTCACATGGGAGATGACAGTCACATGGAGGATGACAGTCACATGGGAGATGACAGTCACATGGAGGATGACAGTCACATGGGGAATGACAGTCACATGGAGGATGACAATCACATAGGGGATGACAGTCACATGGGGGATGACAGTCACATAGGGGATGACAGTCACACGGGGGATGACAATCACATAGGGGATGACAGTCACATGGGGGATGACAATCTCATAGGGGATGACAGTCACATGGGGGATGACAGTCACATAGGGGATGACAGTCACATGGGGGATGACAGTCAGATGGAGGATGACAATAACATGGGTGACGACAATCACATAGGGGATGACAATCTCATAGGGGATGACAGTCACATGGGGAATGACAGTCACATGGGAGATGACAATCACATAGGGGATGACAGTCACATAGGGGATGACAGTCACATGGGGGATGACAGTCACATGGGTGACGACAATCACATAGGGGATGACAATCTAATAGGGGATAACAGTCACATGGGGAATGACAGTCACATGGGAGATGACAATCACATAGGGGATGACAATCACATGGG
This sequence comes from Cepaea nemoralis, assembly GCA_014155875.1. Lineage (NCBI taxonomy): Eukaryota > Metazoa > Mollusca > Gastropoda > Stylommatophora > Helicidae > Cepaea > Cepaea nemoralis. Next base: position 141,894 of record JACEFZ010028301.1, read on the forward strand.
GGATGACAATCTCATAGGGGATGACAGTCACATGGGGGATGACAGTCACATAGGGAATGACAGTCACATGGGGGATGACAGTCACATGGGGGATGACAGTCACATGGGGGATGACAATCACATGGGGGATGACAATCTCATAGGGGATGACAGTTTCATGGGGGATGACAATCACATAGGGGTTGACAGTCACATGGGGGATGACAGTCACATGGGGGATGACAATCACATGGGGGATGACAATCTCATAGGGGATGACAGTCACATGGGGGATGACAATCACATAGGGGATGACAATCTCGTAGGGGATGACAGTCACATGGGGGATGACAATCACATAGGGGTTGACAGTCACATGGGGGATGACAGTCACATGGGGGATGACAATCTCATAGGGGATGACAGTCACATGGGGGATGACAATCACATAGGGGTTGACAGTCACATGGGGGATGACAATCTCATAGGGGATGACAGTCACATGGGGGATGACAATCACATAGGGGATGACAATCACATAGGGGATGACAGTCACATAGGGGATGACAGTCACATGGGGGATGACAATCACATAGGGGATGACAATCACATGGGGGATGACAATCTCATAGGGGATGACAGTCACATAGGGGATGACAATCACATAGGGGATGACAATCACATGGGGGATGACAATCTCATAGGGGATGACAGTCACATGGGGGATGACAATCTCATAGGGGATGACAGTCACATGGGGGATGACAATCTCATAGGGGATGACAGTCACATGGGGGATGACAATCACATAGGAAATGACAATCACATAGGGGATGACAATCACATGGGGGATGACAATCACATAGGGGATGACAGTCACATGGGGGATGACAATCTCATAGGGGATGACAGTCACATGAGGGATGACAATCACATAGGGGATGACAATCACATAGGGGATGACAATCACATGGGGGATGACAATCACATAGGGGATGACAGTCACATGGGGGATGACAGTCACATGGGGGATGACAGTCACATGGGGGATGACAATCTCATAGGGGATGACAGTCACATAGGGGATGACAGTCACATGGGGGATGACAATCTCATAGGGGATGACAGTCACATGGGAGATGACAGTCACATGGAGGATGACAGTCACATGGGAGATGACAGTCACATGGAGGATGACAGTCTCATGGGGAATGACAGTCACATGGGGGATGACAATCACATAGGGGATGACAGTCACATGGGGGATGACAGTCACATAGGGGATGACAGTCACATGGGGGATGACAATCACATAGGGGATGACAGTCACATGGGGGATGACAATCTCATAGGGGATGACAGTCACATGGGGGATGACAGTCACATAGGGGATGACAGTCACATGAGGGATGACAGTCAGATGGAGGATGACAATAACATGGGTGACGACAATCACATAGGGGATGACAATCTCATAGGGGATGACAGTCACATGGGGAATGACAGTCACATGGGAGATGACAATCACATAGGGGATGACAGTCACATAGGGGATGACAGTCACATGGGGGATGATAGTCACATAGGGGATGACAATCACATAGGGGTTGACAGTCACATAGGGGTTGACAGTCACATGGGGGATGACAGTCACATGGGGGATGACAATTACATGGGGGATGACAATCTCATAGGGGATGACAGTCACATGGGGGATGACAATCTCATAGGGGTTGACAGTGACATGGGGGATGACAATCACATAGGGGATGACAATCTCATAGGGGATGACAGTCACATGGGGATGACAATCCATAGGGGTTGACAGTCACATGGGGGATGACAGTCACATGGGGGATGACAATCTCATAGGGGATGACAGTCACATGGGGGATGACAATCACATAGGGGTTGACAGTCACATGGGGGATGACAATCTCATAGGGGATGACAGTCACATGGGGGGTGATAATCACATAGGGGTTGACAGTCACATGGGGGATGACAGTCACATAGGGGATGACAGTCACATGGGGGATGACAATCACATAGGGGATGACAGTCACATGGGGATGACAGTCACATGGGGGATGACAATCACATAGGGGATGACAGTCACATAGGGGATGACAGTCACATGGGGGATGACAGTCACATGGGGGATGACAATCTCATAGGGGATGACAGTCACATGGGGGATGACAATCACATAGGGGATGACAATCACATAGGGGATGACAGTCACATAGAAGATGACAGTCACATGGGGGATGACAATCACATAGGGGATGACAATCACATGGGGGATGACAATCTCATAGGGGATGACAGTCACATAGGGGATGACAATCACATAGGGGATGACAATCACATGGGGGATGACAATCTCATAGGGGATGACAGTCACATGGGGGATGACAATCTCATAGGGGATGACAGTCACATGGGGGATGACAATCACATAGGGGATGAAAATCACATAGGGGATGACAATCACATGGGGGATGACAATCACATAGGGGATGACAGTCACTTGGGGGATGACAATCTCATAGGGGATGACAGTCACATGGGGGATGACAATCACATAGGGGATGACAATCACATAGGGGATGACAATCACATGGGGGATGACAATCACATAGGGGATGACAGTCACATGGGGGATGACAGTCACATGGGGGATGACAGTCACATGGGGGATGACAATCTCATAGGGGATGACAGTCACATAGGGGATGACAGTCACATGAGGGATGACAGTCACATGGGGGATGACAATCTCATAGGGGATGACAGTCACATGGGAGATGACAGTCACATGGAGGATGACAGTCACATGGGGAGATGACAGTCACATGGAGGATGACAGTCTCATGGGGGAATGACAGTCACATGGGGATGACAATCACATAGGGGATGACAGTCACATGGGGGATGACAGTCACATAGGGGATGACAGTCACATGGGGGATGACAATCACATAGGGGATGACAGTCACATGGGGGATGACAATCTCATAGGGGATGACAGTCACATTGGGGGATGACAGTCACATAGGGGATGACAGTCACATGGGGGATGACAGTCAGATGGAGGATGACAATAACATGGGTGACGACAATCCACATAGGGGATGACAATCTCATAGGGGATGGACAGTCACATGGGGAATGACAGTCACATGGGAGATGAGAATCACATAGGGGATGACAGTCACATAGGGGATGACAGTCACATGGGGGATGACAGTCACATGGGTGACGACAATCACATAGAGGATGACAATCTCATATGGGATGACAGTCACATGGGGAATGACAGTCACATGGGAGATGACAATCACATAGGGGATGACAATCACATGGGGGATGACAATCTCATAGGGGATGACAGTCACATGGGGGATGACAATCACATGGGGGATGACAGTCACATAGGGGATGACAGTCACATGGGGGATGACAGTCACATGGGGGATGACAGTCACATAGGAGATAACAATCACATAGGGGTTGACAGTCACATAGGGGTTGACAGTCACATGGGGGATGACAGTCACATGGGGGATGACAATCACATGGGGGATGACAATCTCATAGGGGATGACAGTCACATGGGGGATGACAATCTCATAGGGGTTGACAGTCACATGGGGGATGACAATCACATAGGGGATGACAATCTCATAGGGGATGACAGTCACATGGGGGATGACAATCACATAGGGGTTGACAGTCACATGGGGGATGACAGTCACATGGGGGATGACAATCTCATAGGGGATGACAGTCACATGGGGGATGACAATCACATAGGGGTTGACAGTCACATGGGGGATGACAATCTCATAGGGGATGACAGTCACATGGGGGATGATAATCACATAGGGGTTGACAGTCACATGGGGGATGACAGTCACATAGGGGATGACAGTCACATGGGGGATGACAATCACATAGGGGATGACAGTCACATGGGAGATGACAATCTCATAGGGGATGACAGTCACATGGGGGATGACAATCACATAGGGGATGACAATCACATAGGGGATGACAGTCACATGGGGGATGACAATCACATAGGGGATGACAATCACATGGGGGATGACAATCTCGTAGGGGATGACAGTCACATGGGGGATGACAATCACATAGGGGATGACAATCACATGGGGGATGACAATCTCATAGGTGATGACAGTCACATGGGGGATGACAATCTCATAGGGGATGACATTCACATCGGGGATGACAATCTCATAGGGGATGACAGTCACATGGGGGATGACAATCACATAGGGGATGACAATCACATAGGGGATGACAATCACATGGGGGATGATAATCACATAGGGGATGACAGTCACATGGGGGATGACAATCTCATAGGGGATGACAGTCACATGGGGGATGACAATCACATAGGGGATGACAATCACATAGTGGATGACAATCACATGGGGGATGACAATCACATAGGGGTTGACAGTCACATAGGGGATGACAGTCACATGGGGGATGACAATCACATAGGGGATGACAATCACATGGGGATGACAATCACATAGGGGATGACAGTCACATAGGGAATGACAATCACATAGGGGATGACAATCACATAGGGGATGACAGTCACATGGGAATGAAAGTCACATGGGGGATGACAATCACATAAGGGATGACAATCACATAGGGGATGACAGTTACATAGGGGATGACAATCACATGGGGGATGACAGTTACACTGTCTCTTATACACATCTGTCACATGGGGGATGACAGTCACATGGGGGATGACAGTCACATGGGGGATGACAGTCACATGGGGGATGACAGTCCCATGGGGGCTGACAATCACATGGTGATGACAATCACATGGGGGATGACAGTCACATGGGGGATGACAGTCACATGGGCGATGACAGTCTCATGGGGGATGACAGTCACATGGGGATGACACTCACATGGTGGATGACAGTCACATGGGGATGACAGTCACATGGGGGATGACAGTCACATGGGCGATGACAGTCACATGGGGGATGACAGTCACATGGGAGATGACAATCACATGGGGGATGACAGTCACATGGGGAATGACAGTCACATGGGGGATGACAATCACATAGGGGATGACAGTCACATGGGGGATGACAGTCACATGGGGGATGACAGTCACATGGGAGATGACAGTCACATGGGGGATGACAGTCACATGGGCGATAACAGTCACATGGTGATGACAATCACATGGGGGATGACAATCACATGGGGGATAACAATCACATGGTGATGACAATCACATAGGGAATGACAATCACGTGGGGGATGACAATCACGTGGGGATGACAATCACATGGGGGATGACAATCACATGGGCGATGACAGTACAGTCTTTGAGAGAAGGATCTAAAGCAGTGTTTCCCAACGTGGGGCCCACGCCCCACAGGGGGGCAATTTGACTGTTAAGGGGGGCAATTCGAAAATGGAAGGAATCGGCTGAATATAACAAAACGGGGAGACTTGAGACTGAAGTTAACTAAATTGGAACCTGACATAAGATCTCTTTGCAACAAGCATCAAGCGCAAGGATCTCACTAAATTTAAATAATAAATAATTACTAATAATTAAAATAATATAGAAAAATCTTTCATTAAAATTATTTTGTACTTGAATTTCAGTTCTCCATTATATGTTTTGAAAATTTACTTACTGTGTTTGCTCAATAATTACCTAGTGATTTCTTCCTAAAACCTATCATTCAAGTTTCTTTAGTGAACATTTCAATGTTTGAATATTAAAAATAATGTATATGTTGAGGGGGGGGGGGGCATGGGGCGGGGGAGGGGGGCAATATGAATTTTAGAAAGGCTTAAGTGGGGCATGGTACAAAAAAGTTTGGGAAACACTGATCTAAAGAGACAACGGGATGGGGGGCCTCTTAAATTTAATAAACAGATGTTTGTAACAAAAACAGCAAAATTAACAATTCAAATCTGGTTAATGTTCTTCGGCGAAATTGCAATGAATGAATCACCGAAAAACGAGAATTTGATATTGTGAACTTTACTAGAGCACGATTACAAGAGATAAAATGGACGTTGCGGCCAAAGCCTTCATCAGCAAGAGAACAAACAAATAAAACTAGACAAACAAATACACGAAAGACGCTACATGAAAGTATTATGGGTACTCATTTGTATCCTAGCTTGAGCGCGTGGATGGAATAAACCGGATGTAGTGGTTAAAGGGTCAACTGACTAAAGGTCACTAAAGCGAGAAGCTCGGGGATTGGCTCAGACGACCGGTTGACAGCGTTGTTGAAGCAGTACAGCAAGTGGGCGAACATGAACATGATCAGCACATAGAAATTTTGTGTAGAAGCCTGAGAATAGAGTATTACATCGCACATAACGCTAAGGTTCTATACATCATTTCATATCAAAGAAACAGATAGTGCCTAAATGTGTAATTCAAGTAAATGATGCTATTTTGGGGCAAGTGCAGAAATTCAGATATATAGGCATATAGATAACATCAGATGGAAGATGCATTACAGAGATAAAGAACAGAATAGTACAAGCAAAAACTGCATTCTATGAAATGAAGAACATTTTGTGCAATAATTCCTTGTCCTTGAACGTTAGAAAACGAGTTCTTGCATGTTACATATAACCAATGTTAACCTATGGCTGCAAATCCCGGACAATTAGTAAACAAGCGAAAAAATCAATGGAAACATCGGAGATGTGGTTTATAGAAGAATGATGAAAATTAATTGGACAGCCAAAATGAGCAATCTGGACATTTTGAAGAAAGCTGAGTCGCAAAGACAACTTATCACAAACGTCAGAAAGAAGCAGTCATATTTTTTTGTCACATGTTTTTTTTTGAAGACAAAAACTGTTGTGACAAAAAAAAATTGTTGTGACAACCGGAAAAAATTGTGGAAAGAGAGATAAAGGAAGACAACGTGAGCAAATTTTTGATAGCCTTGTGTCAAGGCTCGGAAGGGAGTCAGCACACGAATTGATCCAGGTCGTAGGAGATTGCAAATTGTGGGGGGGGGGGGGGGGGGCAGGATCGTCCACGCCAGCCTCAAGTCAGTAGATGAGATGATGATATCATTTTAACACTTGTTTCTCACTCAACATAGGCCACCTACCGCTCATGAAGTTGTAGATAAGCGGGTTGACAGCGCTGTTGAAGTAGCACAGCAGGTGGGCGAACATGAACATGATCGGCACGTAGAAGGAGTCATTCAGCGAGTTCAACGAGTCAAGTTGTCTGAAAACAAACAAAAAAGAACAATAAGAATATACGTTTTGTGTAGAAGCGAAAGCTTAGAGTAGTCTCTAGGCCTCTATCTGTCTTGGATGTGTGATGTTGTTGGACTGGGCATTATTGCCAATAATACAATCATCATCATTATGTGTCACGCCAATTAGTGTGGCCGATCATGATTCGAAATATTACATGATCACCAAGATCCCAGATTAGGTCTGTGTAGGTGTCCCGATTGCATCTAGCGTCTAGCCCACACAGATCTGTACATCTCTTCCTCCTCTTGTTCCTTTCTCACCCAGTTTACCATTGTCACATAATGTTCGTGTCTATCAAACTGACATAGCATACCCACACATCTGGACTTTCTACAATCTGGAGATGGCATGCAAATAAAGTAGTTAAACAGTTAACCGCATATCATTTACAGGACATCGCAATCAACAACATCAGTGTTTGGTTGTTTGTCATTTTATATGCAGTTTTACGTTGAGCAGTTAGCTATTGCTTTGTGTACCACCGACGCTCATACCATTGTGAAAATCAACGTAATGCGGTCTACTTCCAGATTGCATGGTAAAGTAGTACAGACTCATTTGACACAATTTCAGGTGTATTGGGTATCTAGTAAGACCATAAAATATAACAGAACTTCAGTGACTACAGTAAAAATTGGAATGATGTGATGCAGTAAATCGCAGCTGAAGCAGGGCATTCTCTAGCATGCTTGCCTCGTCGGTAGTGGGTTTCTATGTTCACATCAGCTTTGAGTTGAAAAGTGAGGCAGTCATCTTTAAACTGTTCTGATGACGTCACCGCGTTCGTCAGCACCATGATATCACATGCTTAACACTAAATGCGAACCCTCCTGTTTGTGGCCCATTCCGGAATAGACGCTGATGTTTGAAGGAGAAGAAGAAGCTGTTGTGGTGGTCAGTTCCCTTACTCGCCGCCTTTATGTCGCAGACAAAATCGGTCAGTATCTGGTATAATTTTATTTGCCTGGATCGACCCCAGGGCTATATATAGAGCCCCTATCGAGACCCCAATCCAGCCACTGCTGGGTTTTGAGCCGGAACTATGTGTGGTTTGCAAACGCACCAACCAATAAGGCCTCGCAATTCATCTTTTTTATGACACTAGTTTTGTGTATACTTTTGTTTTTTCTTATAGCGGTAATGTTTTTCAGCAGATTTCAATTTAGATTACAAATTGAATTTCTAAAAAAAAAAAAAAAAACCCACCTGCCAGAAAACAAAAATGTAGCAAGATGCCGAAGCATTGCTGGAATGTTTTAAACAGGGCATTCCACTAGGGAGTTAGGATATTTGGTAGTTGGACAGGATAGCTGCAAACAGATTGCATTGCTGTATAATAATAACAAAAAAATGTTGCATGTTGTTTGCAAGGCGTGTCCGGACAACCCCCCGCCCCAGGTGAATATTTTAGACAATGTTACGTTCAGTAGTTTGCCATTGCTTGTCGAACGAGAAGTCGGCATTGAAGTCCAACTTAATGTCCGTGAAGTGACTGAACCTCCTGCCCCGCAACAGCGCATTGGAAGATTAAGAGTGAAGGCTCTCATTCTGTAGGCTACATTGGCAGCTGAATAATAAGATTATAAAATATAACAGGACTTCAGTGACTACAGTAAAATTGGAATGACGTGATGCAGTATCTCGCAGCTGAAGCAACGCATTCTATAGCATAGTTGCCTCGACGGCCGTGGGTTTCTGTGTTCAAATCAGCATTGAGGTAGGGATTCACCCAATAATCGGGGTAGGGGTGGGGTGAGGGGGTGGGGGGGGGGAGTGGGGTGACGACTCTTAGGTCAACCCAGCCTAAAATGGGTACCTGGGAGTTTTCTGTAAAATAAAGGCTACCGCATGGTACTGACCACACCGGCCATCATGTGTCAACTGGTGTAATACGGGGTGTTTGTAAAGACTCACTACGCTTTCTATGTAGAACAAATTTGAAAAATGAAGTACATGATGTCATCAATAAATGTGCTAAGAAATTCATTATAACACGTGTTGGGAATGTCCACCACGGATTTCAAGGTCAAATACCTTCTGCAACGTATCTGTGGTTGTTTCTTGAATGGTAATTCTGATTGCGTCTTTCAGGTCCTCTATTGCAGGTCCGCATGGCCGAACGGATAAGGACGGTGTTCTTAAACATCCGGTGTCCTGATGCCGAGGCTAGCGGTTCATCCCGCTTCATGTGTTTGGTTGAGTGGTTGGGGGTGTGTGGGTGGGTGGTGGAGGATATGTAGGTGGGTGAGTGTTGGTAGGTTATGGGATCGGTGGAGGATGTGTGCGTGTGGATGGGGAGATGTATGAAGGTGGGGGGATGTGTGGGTGGGTATGGATGGGTGGATGCATGCATGTGTGCCTGGGTTTGTGGGTGGGTGGGTGGGGGATGTGTGTGGGGGATGTGTGGTGGGTGGAAGATATTTGTGTGGGGGTGTGTGTGTAGGATGTGTGGGTTGGGGGATGGTTTGGATGGATGGGGACATGTATGTGCCTCTGGGTATGTGTGTGGTTTGGTGATAGATGTGTGTGTGTGTGTGTGTGTGTGTGTGGTGGACACGCGGATGGATAAGGGATGGGTGGGTGGGTGGGTGGGGATTTGTCTCATAACATGGTAACAGGCATTGTTTATGTTTACAACATTCATTTGACAATGTTTTTTTTCCTATGTGAATGCACTATGCACTGATGAACGAAAGATGAGTGATTGGAAGGGCCGAATGTAAGACGGGCCTGCGTGCCCAATTTGTTACCCTTCGAAAAAAAATTCCTTCGTTCGTTCGTTCCCCTACACCCGGACAGCTGGACTAAAATGTTGACCTGTCGTCCTTGACTTGGGGAAGTTAATTACAAGTACCTCTGAAGTCGGAGTGGGTTCGCCTGATGGCGAGGGACACTGTTAATAGGGAAAGCTAACCCACAAGCACAATTCAGTCCATCACTACTATAAAAATAGTGTGTATGGACTACAGTTGAGTTCAAAGCGAGCGAGCGCAAAAAAAAAAAAAAAAGATCCTCAATTGTGTGAACATTATCTTTGTAAACATTATGTTTGTAAACATTATCTTTGTAAACATGATCTTTTAAGAAACTCCATATAATTACGCCAGCAGACGACAGCCATTCGCTGCATATTTCTTCACGATGGACTGTGAAGAACATTAATTGATGAACGTCATATACTTCATTTTTCAAACTTGTTCTACATAAAAAAGTGTAGGGAGACTTTACAAACACTCTGTACTATGGGGCTGGCACCCTATATCCAATTTGCCTCATGACAGAATAGCTCCTTTAATTGTTTATTTTAATGTAGCAACAATGGTGGTTCAGAAGAGTGTAGAGAAGTTCAAAGCAATGCATTCTCTTAGTGAATGTAAACATGGAAGCCGCAAAGCACAATTACACGATTTACTGCCTGGCATATTTCGCGGCATCTCGTCACGTGCATTCTGCAGAGATGTCCCCCATTCGAACAATACCTTAACTATGTGTTTTAATTGTTTCAGCTCAAGTATTATTCATTTATTCCCTTCATATGATGTATCACATACCTGACGAGATGCAGCTGAAATATGTCAAATCGTGCAATATATTGCCTTGTGGTTTCTGTGTTTCAATGTTGATACGAGGTGGCTTCAAATTAAAACCTTACATTTTTTTATATTGTTTGTGAATATTATCTGAAAAAGTAAAGAATAAATGTATCATTTTTCGATGTAGTCTCCACGGCGTTCAATGCAAGGTCTTCAGCGCCGATAAAATACTTGGATTCCTGTGGAATAAAATTATCTTGGTGGCGTATGTAACCACTCATGCAACACTTGCTGTACCTCGTCATCGGACCGAACCGTTTTGAAACTTCCTTACTCCACTCATACACTTGCTGCACTGACAGGCATGCATCACCATATCGGACCTTTATTCGCCGATGAATCTCTATAGGTTTCACCCATTTCCTGATCAAACAACGGATAACAGAACGCTGCTCTTCTTTTGTGCATGTCAAAAGTGAGGCGGTCATATTTGAAATGTCATGATGACATCACCGCGTTCGTCTGCACCGTGATGTCACGTGCTTAACACTCTTGACACCCTTAACAACAATATTGACAGGTTACAAGACAATGCCATGGCTATTGTAATTTCTATCACACTTTTAAGGTTTTCATTTGAAGGTCAATCGTAATTTCGTTGGCAAAGAAGAAATCGGGGGCTAAAGTATTGAGAGATCACACATCAAAACCACACGAAGAAGACACATGCAATTTATGGGACATATCAACAGAAGAGGCGAAGCAGAGAAATTAGTCGTATGTTGCGGGGGATCCAAGAACTAGACAATAGAGACAGAGGAAGACAGAGACAGATGATTGTGGAAAGGTTAAACAACTGCACATCAAATAAGACTATGAACAACACCAATTTAATCGGAACGTCATACGCATCAAATAATACTATGAGCAGCACCAACGTAATCGGAACATCAGATTGGAGAGTCATGATCGCCGATGTTTGCTCAATTCCAGGCATTGGTAAAAGAAGAATACTGTAACAGGAACTGACCGCCGATGTTTGCTCAATTCCAGGCATTGGTAAAAGAAGAATAATGTAACAGGAACTGACCGCCGATGTTTACTCAATTCTAGGCATTGGTAAAAGAAGAATAATGTAATAGGAACTGACCGCCGATGTTTGCTCAATTCCAGGCATTGGTAAAAGAAGAATACTGTAACAGGAACTGACCGCCGATGTTTGCTCAATTCCAGGCATTGGTAAAAGAAGAATAATGTAACAGGAACTAACCGCCGATGTTTGCTCAATTCCAGGCATTGGTAAAAGAAGAATAATATAACAGGAACTGACCGCCGATGTTTGCTCAATTCCAGGCATTGGTAAAAGAAGAATAATGTAACAGGAACTGACAGCCGATGTTTGCTCAATTCCAGGCATTGGTAAAAGAAGAATAATATAACAGGAACTGACCGCCGATGTTTGCTCAATTCCAGGCATTGGTAAAAGAAGAATAATGTAACAGCAACAGCAATAACGACAGCAACAGCAGCAACAACAACATAGAAAGGAGAATTATACCATATGTGGTTTAACCAATAAACGTTGTTTGAGTTGCTTAATACAAAATGATTCAATACTGATATAGTCAACATGGAGTGAATGTCAAGAAATCATCATCATCATCATCATCATCATCATCATCATCATCATCATCATCATCATCATCATCATCATCATCATCATCATCATCATCATCATCATCATCAATCATCATCATCATCATCATCATCATCATCATCATCATCATCATCATCATCATCATCATCATCATCATCATCATCATCATCATCATCATGTGCTCTGCCAACTGTCTCTCGACAATCTCGTTCCTTGGTGTTCTGGATTGACTACCCTGATGATTGCCCTCCATGCCATCGCCTCAGTCCATCCAGCACCACTTCTCTCAATCTGTCTGTGTCTCTTCTCCCCCCAAAATGCACCTATGTATAAACATATACATTACGTTTCCATTCTCTCATGAATATTTATGTTATCAACACACGCTGATCTATGAATCAGCCAGGTGCTGTCTCACCTGAGAAGTTAACTGAAATGTGTCTATAAAATGTTTGTTTGTTCTTTAACACTGCATGCCTATGAATTATGGACTCTGCATGCACATATCATTATTGAATCTATAGGCCACAGACAACGTGTTTCTTTGGAGAATAACATTTTTGGTTTTAATTGTCCTTTCTTCTTGTTTTATGCTTTATCTGATTCAGTGCCAAAGGATAAAATATCCAGACATGTGAGCTCCCATTTGGACAGAAGGACGATATATCGCCATACAAGGGTCATCGTGCTAGTTGTGTTGTTTCGAGTATCTTCCATAATTTCAATGCCCAGTGAAGTCGCTGTAGTGTTTTACATCTGTTTATATATTGTGTTTGTTTTTTGTGATTGTTTCCTGATTAAGACTTGTCGCGGCAACGTCCTTTGTGTTCAGTAATTGTGTTTTATAAACATGATCAAGAGGATAGAGGAGGGGTCGATCCGAAGAGAATGGTTGCGGCCTCTGGAGCGGTCGCGGCTGGCAAAGATTAATTTCATCTTCGTGCCAGGGCATGCGGGAGTACAAGGAAATGAGCGGGCTGACAAGCTCGCAGGTGAGGCTACTGTGGAGGGCGGACGCGCCATGGACCAGGCTGACATTCTGAATGCTCTACGAGAAGTAAGACTTTTGCGTGAACCAAGTGATGACTGTGAATCTACAACCATGGCCAGACTGCGAGAACAGCAAATTAAAAGAGGGGTGGCCAAACAAGAACACTACGCAGGAAGCCAAAGAAGATTGATAAACCAACACAGAACTGGTGTCGTTAGCCGCTATACGCTGCGGGATTTACTGAGGAGGGGATCCGAGCACTTATGGACTGAATGGTTCGATGTGCACTGAGGATGATCTGTCGACTAACTAACTAACTAACTAACCGGTGTAGGGGTTGAACCTGCGACCTTGGCATCAGCACACCGGAAATTTAAGAGCAAACACCCCCACCCATTCGGCCATGCTGACCTCCCAAGATAATGATGACGAGAACAATTGATATATGTCGTTGTTTGTGACTATGCAAATTACTTCATACCGTTTTCGGCGATATAGGAATGTCTACGGTACAAGCGACTTTCAGTAATTTAATTCACTTCATATTAGTCCCCGCAGCCCATGTTTTGTTGTTGCTAAAAATAATTTTTAATCCCCCAATTCTGCCAGATCTGACATCGTGCTGACTATAATATGTCAAAGAGATATTGTCTCTAGAAAAGATAATCAATAATTGTCTTGTATTTTTTCCTGTTTTTATGTTATTACATTAAAAAGTATTATTACGAATCAACAGACGTTTCAGTGTTTCTAGCGAGAAGTTGTCCGACTTCTTCTACTGGCCTAAAACTATCGATCTGTACTTGCGGTCAACAATTTAGTTTCTGAAAATGGCTTCCGACGGAAAATCTCTCATGTAACTTTGTTGCTAGTGTCCGATTTCCGAAGGATATGAAATATGTCCCAGGGTGTGCATGACATCCCAAGACCTCTCTTGCTCTTCAGCAGCTGTAGGATGAGACAGAACGAACAAACACATGAACGAACGAACGAACTTTACTTAGGGTCACAAATTGGGCACATAGGCCAGTCTTAAATTCGGCCTTTCCAATCACTCTTCTTTCGTACATCAGTCCCGGAGTTGTACCCCTTGTTGATGCAGTTTCCCGGTAAGAGATAGGCGTCATTTTCAATTTTAGATTTTTCTAGATGTCAGCGTGGCTAAACGATGTAACGCACTTAAACTTTCTCCCCTGACAGCTGGTTTAGTGGGTTCCTTTCACATGCCGGTTAGTTGGACTTAAATGTTGACGTCTCGTTCAGAAAGTAATGGCAAACTTCTGAAAATTATCTAATAAATCACAATCAGTCAACATGGGCTGGGGTTGAGTGAAACGTCCAGCGAAGGACGTGCAATTTTTGTGTACATTAATGTACTTGTTGGGTACATTAATGTGCTTGTTGTGTACATTAAAGTACTTGTTGTGTACATTAATGCAATTTTTGTGTACATTAATGTACTAGTTGGAAGATAAACTGGAGTCTCCGTGGCGAAGTAGTCAAGCCGTTTGACTCGGGCTCCAAAGGTTGTGGGTTCGATTCCGGGCCGCGTCCTTCGCCTCACGAGTGAAAACATTTCGGAGACTCCTGTGGGTCTTCGCTAGAAGGTCGTCGCTTTGTGCGACGCTTTCCGCGCTGCGGAAAGAGACCGAACCATATGTGATATAACACGGTGCAATGAAGTCGACCCTGTCGACTTTTAAGCGGTTGTTTTTTTTCCAGAAGATAAACCAAATGCAGCACGCTTCTGAACTATCAATAAACTAAAACAAATAAACCTTTAAAATATGGCTCTAGCCTCATATACCGACCTGAGACTCAGTGGATACATGGTGCTCTCCGTGTTTGATAGACTCACTTGAACTCGCTGGGTGTTGTAGTTAGTATCACCTTTACTTCCTCAGACATTTCCTGGTACCCATGTAAGGTGGGTCGACTGGGATCGCAGATTAATTTTAATAATCCGTCTCTATGCGGATTGAAATCATAACCACTGAGCCGGCGCAGGTGAGCGTCTGGCTATTATGCCTTTGTGGTCTCCAAAATTTTAGAGAACGGGCTCAGAAGGCGCCTTTTAAAAGCTCATTTGTGGAAGTAAGATTTAGGCGAGGATTGGCGACAATACTTTTTAATGTGTTACTTGTAACGTATTAAACTTATATAACCTATAAATATATAAACTTATAAACTTGGACAATTCACCACATGATAACACACAGATTACCGGAAATGACGTGTAGAAATACTGAAATGGAATATGAGCCTTAGATTTTTACTGGACTCTTTTCGTCACAGATGACGGTTCCGTTAAAATAGTCACTTAATGATAATTTAGAGTTAAAGTAACACATGTACCGAACAGAGAGTTAGTTGCATGTCCATTGCAAGACGTTGCGGTCAACGCCAGCAATCATTGGCAACACCAGAATTATTAGCTGTTTGTAATTGTTTACGCTATTTGATGCCAAGTAGCTTGTCACTGCTTCTGAACGGCCAACGCTCACACCAAAAAATCTGTAACAGTCCACTAAATGTATAAGCCGTGTCGTATATGTCAGGGGTGGGCAAACTACGGCCCGCGGGCCGCATGCGGCCCGCCAAGTGATTTTATGCGGCCCGCGAGGACATTTAGAAATAAAAATGTTTAATTCGTTTTTAAGTTATTTTGTTGAATTTTACAAAATTTCATGTACCGTTATGATGAGTGCCAATAACAAACGTAAGATTGAAGATGAATGCTTTTTAATGATGAATGGACAACTAAGTACTGTTTTATAAAAGTTGGTAGCAAATCAGTTTGCTTGTTGTGTCGTGAGTCAGTGGCTGTCTTCAAGGAGTACAATTTAAAAAGGCATTATCAAACAAAACATTCCGATTTCGGATACAATTTAACGACCGAAGAGAAGTAAAGGAAATGCCTTGAATTGGTGAAAAATTTGGAGAAACAGCAAACTGTTTTCACTAAACAGTCTTAAATTCAAGATTCTGCAACTGAAGCTAGTCGTGTGCTGTCACACAAAATTTTAAAATAGAACAAGTCATTTTCTGATGGCGAGTTCATCAAGGAATGTTTGCTAGATGCAGCAAACATTATGTGTCCAGAACAAAAACAAAAAAAAAAAAAAAAAAAAAAAAGATTTGACAACATTACTTTATCAAGGAGAACTGTGGTCAGACGTGTTGGCAAGATCAGTGACAATTTGATGCATAAACTTCAAGATGCAAGTAAACAATTTTTGTGGTACTCTCTTGCATTGGATGAGTGTACCGATGTACATGATACTGGCCAATTATTGATATTTATACGTGGAATAAACACTTCTTTCAAACTCACTGAAGAGTTACTGAGTGTTGATTCACTCAAAGATACAACCACAGGCCATGATATATTCAATGCTGTTACTAACTGTATTGAAAGAACTGGATTGGTTTGGAACAAGATGGCAAGTGTTACAACTGACGGAGCTCGAGCTTTGACTGGAAAAAATTTAGGTCTGGTTAAGTTGATAAGTGATAAGATTAAAGCAGGATATCCAGATCACACATTATTACCACTTCACTGTGTGATCCACAAGAAAGTCTGTGTAAAACTGTTTTGAATATCAAGCATGTTATTGACCCAGTTGTCAGTGTTATCAACCTCATCAGATCAAGAGGACTTAATCACAGACAGTTCAAGTCATTACTTGACGATTTGGAAACTGAACATTCCGATATCCTGAACCACACCAATGTTCGATGGCTGAGTCACGGCAAGGTGTTGAGGCGATTGTGGGAACTCAGAGAAGAAATAGTGATGTTCCTAGAGATGAAGGGCATTGCATGTGACTTTAATACTAACATTGTCAATAAAGAGTGGCAGTTAGACTTTATGTTTGCCATTGAAATTATGGAAAAGTAAAATGAACTGAATGTCAAACTTCAGGGCAATGGTGTGTTTGCACATGAATTGTATGTACATGTAAAATCATTTCAGGCAAAACTCTCACTGTTCTCCAGAAAAGCAACTGAAAAAATATTTGGTCACTTCCATTTGCTGAAACAAGAAGCCATTTATGGTGAAATGACTGAAAAATACAAAGCCCAATTAGATGCATTGATTGAAGAATTTGGATGGAGATTCCAAGATTTCAAGAAATTAGAGCCATAGTTCAATATTCTCAGTTCACATTTTAGTGCAGAAGCTGATACAGCCATAGAGGACATACAGTGGGAGCTGCTTGACTTACAAGCAGATCATGACCTGAAAGAGAAATTCAAGACAGATGGTTTGCTGGATTTCTATGGATCTTTATCACAAGAATCATTTCCCAACTTGAACAACTTTGCAGCTAAACTTTTATCATTGTTTGGATCAACATACATTTGCGAACACGCATTCTCTTGCTTGAAGATCAACAAATCTAAGAATAGGTATTTATTATCGGACTGCAACTAGCATGCTGTCATGCGAATTTCAATAAGTAAACTAGCTCCAGATTTCAAGAATATTGTCAAAAATTGCAATCAGTTACATACATCGCATTAGAAATCAACAACTGTAGTGACAATGCAGTCGCTGTGTGTCTAAATTAAAGCCATTGATAGATAATAAAGAATATTTATTATGATAACAAGTTGTGAAATCGTGTTATCAAATTAGTAAAAGTGTTTGTCTATACTGTCAAATATAATGTTTAAGTGTATAAGTGAAATAAAATTGCAATAATTAGTTATTTATGTTGCTTAATAATCTATAAATAATTATTAATTCTTATTGTGATAGGTTTCTGTAAACAAAATGGATATATATATATATATATCCATTTGACATACATGCGGCCCACCAATAGCTTTACATTTGTCAATGCGGCCCTCGGCCCGAAAAGTTTGCCCACCCCTGGTATATGTGGTTCATCATTGGTCGTCACGTGACCTGCAGCACAACTGTAACCATAGACGACGTGTGTAACGCCGGTAACAATCAACACTTGTACCAGTCCCTCTCCTACCATCAGACCTAAAAATAAACACCGTGTTCACAAAATCAATTTAATAAGCACAATTCACCAATGTTTCCTTATAGACTATCTTCAATCACACACTGACCATTGTGGCACATAGTGAAAGTGACGCCCGAACTAACTTCTCTGGGCTATGCTGCTAAACTCTCGGGAGGACTGCCTACTATTGCACTTCCTGTACGCCCAAAAATCCATGAACTCTAAAAACTCGAAATTACTCTAACAACTTTCGAACTTCAATTGCAAGCTGCTGAACTCTTGGCAGCACCCCCTTCCGCACTCTAGGCTGAACTCCTCGAGGCGTAAGCTCTGAAACTGCACGGCATTTCTGCACTGCAACCTGCACGGCAATTCCGCACTGCACTTCATTTCAACTCTAAGCCAAAACTGCCTCAGGCCGAACTCGACTAAACTCTAAGCAGCAGCTCAACTCGGCATCTCTAGAGAAACCTAAACTTCGACTGTCAGGTCTCGGCGGGCAACTAACTCTAACTCCAGGCAGCACTCCCTAACCCACAACTACTCGGCCCCCCCACCCCCAACTAATTTCCTCTAGTCTTCAACTGTCCCTGTGTAGCAATTCAACTCTAGTCTGCACTGTCCATCTATCTGTGCTCACTTGGGCAGAACCTCCTCATACACTCTGGGCTCACCATGTCTGTCCTATGTGTCCTATCTTGTCTTGTCTCTCGTGCATGGCCTCCCGAGGCCAACTCCCAGTTAACTAACTAAACTACGGGCAGCATCCCCTTCACCACTCTAAACTGAACTGCAGACTAACCGTGTTTGGACAGCACTCTAAGCTCAGCATGTCAGGGCAACACTCCCTTCAGGCCGAACTCTGCTACTGCGGAAGTACCCTTCTAATCTTAAACACGCCTTTCTCTTTAAATTAGAAGATTCACTACAGCACGCCTTTCTTGTTAAACATTCTAAACTCTAAATACTCTTCTTGGACCAGACATATTAAACCTGAATAATGCTCAAGGCTACCTCGTGCGACCTTATCTTCCAAGCAACAACTCTGACTTGTTTATCAGACACAACACAAAATACTAACCTTCCTACACTACACTCCCCGTGCCTTGCAATAAAACCCGACTTGTTTACTTTTTCACAACCAGACGCACAACCCAGATGACCTTCCTACACCAAGTTTCTTAAAAGCGTTCCTACTACACCTCCCTACCCCGGAACACTGACTTACTGGGTTTGGGTAACTATTGGGTACGTTGATCTTAGTTCGTCGATCTGTCATACTCAGTCTATCTCGTCTCATATCTTCTTGTTATTCTTGTACCTTGCAGTGTCTAGGTGAAGTATAAGCAGCGGGAAAGTGCCCTCTTATAGCCTTCATGTATCGATATTCCCATGGACTCTGCTATTCCCTCCGTCCATCGTTTACGTGGTTGGCCTCTTCCTCTGCTTCCATCAGCCTGTTACAAATCACCTCAAAGGGTATCTCCTCCGAATCAGCCCCCGGTTGATTCGAGCCCGGTGTATGGGGTTCCTGGGCTGCTGTTCCATATTTGTGAAACCAGAATGCACTCGATGGATGACGTGGTCAGTATCTGGGTGGCCGCCTTTATTTCCCAGAACATTTCCTGGCACCCACTTTAGGTTGGGCCGGGCTGGGAGTCCTGGTCAGTCTGACATGGCTTCATGCCTGGATGGAGATCCGAACTGATGAACGCCGGGCCGACAGGCAAGCTTTCTAACCATTACAACACCTTCATGAATTCTACTTTCGTAATGTTTCAGCTAAATATTCTCCAGAGAACCATAGTTCCTAACAAAATTTCCTTTACGGGACGTCGCAGTCAATCCCAGCATTGTTATTTTGCTGTGTGTGATTTATTTGCAAGTTTTCGCTTAATAGTTTGTCGTTGCTTTCTGAACGACGGCACTCATACCTTTATGAACACCAACGCCAGGCGGTCTGCTGCCAAATATCCCGCAGCTGTGCTTCGAACGTGGGTATGCGGGATTGCGAATTGCATTCTTAACCCTTTCGAAACAGAGCCGGCATTGTAATGAAGAAAGGAAAAAAAACACAACAAGACAGATTAAGAATCGTCAAAATAATGATCAACTGTAGGAAACAGCTTCTAATAGTACATGCATAGACACTCGAATAAGTGCATAGCTGTTCCTACTTATGACAATTAACAACAGATGATGGAAGCTGCAAAGAAGACATTAAAAAAAAGGAACAGAAATCGCCAAAATAATACAAGTAATTCACAACAATAGGAAACAGTTTCTCAAATCAAAACAGCAAAGTTACGGATTCAAATTAAGTGTGATAAAGTGTTAATTTGCTATTCACTATTGTATGTTGGGGAATGACCAGTAGAAAAAAAAAATGAGGGAAATACTAACACTTTCGAAATGTGTCATATAGAAGATAAAACATGTAGTTTAGAAGAGAACACTTGAAGTATAGAAGAAGAAACGTGTAGTATAGAATAGAAAGCGTTTAGTATAGAAGAAAACGTAGAGCATAGAAGAGAAAACGCGCAGTATATTCGTAGAAGAGAAAACGTGTAGTATAGAAGAGAAAAAGTGCAGTATAGAAGAGAAAACGTGTATTATAGAAGAAAACGTATGATATAGAAGAGAAAAAGTCAGGTCTTCTGGACCACACAAAGGGAAGCATCTATATGAGTCATGTCTTCTGGACCGCACTAAGGGGAGCATCTATCTCAGTCAGGTCTTCTGGACCACACAAAATGGAGCATCCTATCGCAGTCAGGTCTTCTGGACCACACAAAGGGGAGCATATAACGGAGTCAGGTTGTTTGGACCGCACAAAGGGCAGTATCTGTCGGAGTCAAGTTGTCTAGTCCACACAAAGGGCAGCATCTATCTGAATCAGGTCGTATGGACCGCACAAAGGGCAGCATCTGTCGGAGCCAGGTTTCCTCCATCCCCGCCAGTATTAAAGTATCACTTCCCCAGGGACCGTGTGGTACGTTCATCTTTCCTTCCCCACGCTTAGAAATCAGTAGCGTGTGCAAAATTGGGACTGAAACTTCACATCAGTGAAGAGGCATATTGGAATGCATCAGGACTGGATTCAATTAGGCATAGGTTGGTAGTGTTTTATTATGAAGATTGAGGTATTTCATTGTGAATTAAGTCAAACCCAACGCACAGTGGGAAAATGTTTGACTACAATTCGTATAGTTAAAGGGAACATACTAACGCCTAGATACTCGATTACTTATGTTTAGAAATGTTCATATGCTTTATCGTCATCTTCAACAAGTGAATAGGTACAATTATCTCGGAACAGTAATAACATCTGATGGGAGATGCCTTGAAGAGATTAGAACAAGAATCGCCATGGCAAAAGTAGCCTTTAGCAAGATGAAAAACATACTGACCGATAAAAAGATGTCAATTGAAACAAGAAAAATAGTGTTGAGGGGATACATAGAGCCTGTTCTTTTGTATGGATGTGAAACTTGGACAATGTGCAGTCAAGCTGAAAAATATCTGATGGCTATAGAAATGTGGTTTCTGAGGAAAATGCAAAGAATACCATGGACAGCCAGAAAGACCAATGAACAAGTCCTTCAAGAAACAAATGAAGATCGTAAACTGATTAGAGACATTAGACGTAGACAGTCAAAATTTTTTGGGCATGTTATGCGAAGAAATGATTTGGAGAACTTGGTGACAACTGGTAAGATCGAGAGGAACACACCAAGGGGAAGACCTACAAGCAAGTACCTGGATGGCTTGGCCTCGTGGCATGGTCGAGACAGAAACACGGAGCTGATCCACGACTCTGGTGATCGAGTGAGATGGCAGATCATGACCGCCCACGCTTATCGGCATAGCACATGATGGATGGATGGATATCGTCATCTAGAATGCTTTGCGATGTATTTTTGGTGACCTTCGCGCAATTTTAATTGCCATATAGAATTCTGAAATGACACATCATAGTGACTCCAAAAGAACATCAATGGAAGGTATGATTATTGTATCAAGAGGCATGTGAACTTAAAGGTAGACACAATATATATAAACACTCTGGACACTACAATACATGAGGGAGAGGTCATGACGAAAGATCTAGCCTCTTTCCCGAGGGCGGTTATAATGGAAGTGCTCTACAAAGTGACTGTGCACTAAGTATTTCAGCCAAAGTATTATTATTATTTATTATATTTATTCACTTCATTTGATATATAACTCTGCATCATTCATTCACCTGGCTAGATGCGGCGAAATATGTCAGGTATAAAATCGTGCAATGTACTGTTTAAGACGTTTTCGTTGAAATCTACTACGGGACTACATTGTTTTGAATATCTACAAAGAACCTGCCACATAATGACGGTGACTTATTATTACAAAGACAAATAACACCATCACTTGGCTTCACAGATAGGGCGTCAACCCTCAACAAAAACTAAGCGCGGCTGTTTGTTTCTCATTAACTTCAAAGGTGATTACCATTGTTATATTTTATGGTATCATCTCTTAGGGAGAATAAATCAACGAAAGATTCGCATTTTCAGGGCATTAAATGCCGGGCTTGCTAATGTGAATGCTTGTTGCAGGTGTAATTGATGCCCCTTAGTGTAGGATTTGTTGTTGTCAACCACCACAATATAACTTTCACCTGTTACTAAAATAATAAAAGAAAAAACACCGTAGTCACATCTTGAGACATATTGTGTATAAAAGTTAGTTGCATATCCTCAACCTCATCTATTCTTGGCCTCTACTATATCAGTTTTACTGGTCACAACTGTAATACTAATGTTTATCTTCCAGTTCTACATTCTGTTCCTACACGATATACTGGTCAACACCATTAACGTTATTTACCTTCCGGTTTCACATTCTTTTACTACCCGATATACTATCAGCACCTTTAATGTTATTTACCCCCGATTTCAATTTCATTTACTACCCGTTATATTAGTTAACACCTTTAATGTTATTTACTTTCAGGCCCACATTCTGTTACTACCTGATGTATTGGTCAATACCTTTAATACTAATGTTTACTTTCCAAGCCCAAATTCTGTTACTACATTTGTTTACGGTAGGCTAAATTTTTCTACCATTCCCTCACATTTTCACTTTCACCTCATTAATTTTTGTGGCCTCTGGCGCAATTCTAATAACAGAACTAATGGTAGCTTTGTTCTTGTCGGTGCTAACCGAAATCTTGCCACCGATACCTGGCTGGATCTGTTCACAGCCCGGAGGCTGCAACTGGGTTTTAATCTTCTTTCTACTTCGTTCATTTTCATACGTTAAAATTTAGGTTTGCGTGACTGAATGGATGAGAGGGTTCGTTCTTAAACATATGGTGTACTGATGCCGAGGTAGTGGGTTCAACCCCTACACTGGTCAGTAGGACTAACATGTTGACTTCTCGCCTTTGACATGGGGACGTAAATTACAAGTACCTCTGGTAGGGGGGAAAGCTAATCCACACGCAAAAATCAGTCGAGTACTACTAGAAGTAGTAGCATGTGTATCGACCATGGTTGAGTTGACGGTGAGCGAGGAACACACAAACACACACATCCAGATGAATATGTCATGTACAGCAAGTAACTTGGGCTTGTTTAAACACACATCCAGATGAATATGTCATGTACAGCAAGTAACTTGGGCTTGTTCAAATCTCTGTACAGTTTTTCAATGATGGAGTCCGTGTGTGTCAAAACAGTTTTCACATTTTTACACATCTTGAATACTCTTGCAGCACCTGGTTTGTGTTTAAAATAAAAATCCGCTCCACAGTTACATTCACCGGTGTCGCCTATGTTTATTTTGTTGAATATGTGGTCCACATCCTGTTTCTTAGAAGATAATATGAAAATTGCTATTTGTTCACTTCGATACTTCGATTAAATTGGTAAATATTTTTTGGGGGGGGGGGGGGGGGGTGGGGGAGGGGGGGGGGGGGAGGGCTGCTCTATTTCTCACCTGGTTCTATTAAAGAAGACAAAGGGGTTCTTTTCCGAGGCTTTAGAGATGTTAGATATACCATTACTCTGTGGGTGATATGATGAATCATAGATTGGCTGAAATACATAATACACTTAATCATTTATACTATTCGAATGTGAAGCATATATTATTCCCACGGCAATTGCAGAGTCACTATAAGGTCTTTCTGTCTGCACAATCAGGTGTTTGACCATCCCCGAGAAGGTTAACCCGGTAAACAAGCCCGCAGAAGTCGGAGTGCGCCTAACGGCGCAAGAACGCGCCCCGCTGAAAAGGGACACGCAATCACATCCGAAAAAAAAACTCCGGGTGAAAAGGGGAAAGACAATAATCGCAGTGGCCTCGGTGTATTTGAGTAATCGTTTATTGTTCGTTGAATGCAGTATAAGAAACGCCTTTGCTTTATTCACTGTATGAGTCTAAGTTAGACGTCATGTAAAGGTGACACTTAAGTAGTTCGGATATTTATCCTGACGCAGTATTTTTCTGCTGATTACTAGCAGATAGTGGTGTACTTAATTTGAGAGTGAGAACACTGTGCATGTTGTTTTATCTTTACTTATCTTCTCTAGCCATATCTTTGACCATTCCTCTAACACCGATAAGGCCTGCTGCATCCTTGTGTTTGCTGCATCCTTGTGTTTGCGGTTCTAATATATTGTTATCCATATAGCTCTGTCGTCTACAAATGGGAGAGTATGTTCTCTGGCTGGAAAATGTTCTGTAATATCATTTATAAATGCCAGAAGCAATGTTGGTGACAGAACTCCCAATTGGAGACACTATGCTCAATCATCATCTTCTTTCTAGTTTGTCCTTTCTACCTTTGTCCTTTTGCAGTTCTGTTCTCAAAGTAGCGGCTGATCTATCTGTATATTTCCCCACACATCCAGAATATTTACAATTTTACTTTCAGTCTCTCATTCCATACTTTCTCAAATATTGTTGTCTAAATCTACACAGACCCCTAGTGTTTGATCCTTCCCTCTGAAAGGTGTCCACGAAATTGGAACTTAAATTTGTCTTTTGTGCCACCGAGCCATACCAGAGTCGAAACACCCCCCCCCCCCCCCCCCCTTCCGCTAAGTTGAAGATCTAGTTACTACACCCTTTTCTCTCCAGCCGTA